>VWZV01002136.1:441875-464214 GCA_013397155.1 Irena cyanogastra | reverse complement strand
CTCTCAGAGCAGCCCAGGGACTCTCAGAGCAGCCCAGGGACTCTCAGAGCAGCCCAGGGACTCTCAGAGCAGCCCAGGGACTCTCAGAGCAGCCCAGGGGCTCTCAGAGCAGCCCAGGGGCTCTCAGAGCAGCCCAGGGACTCTCAGAGCAGCCCAGGGACTCTCAGAGCAGCCATGGGGATCTCAGAGCAGCCCAGGGGCTCTCAGAACAGTCCAGGGGCTCTCAGAGCAGCCCAGGGGCTCTCAGAACAGCCCAGGGGCTCTCAGAGCACAGCCCTTCATTCATTCACAGAGCAGATAAAGGCACAGAGAAGTGTGGAACATTCTCCCCTCGCAGGCCCCTGCAGTGCACACCCCACAAACAGCTCCAGCAGGAGGAACCCAAACTGACAGAGCCAGATCCCAGGGAGAGGTGGCTGCTTGGGACACACAGGTGACACGGAGGGGACACCAGGCTGGGAGAAGGGCAGGAGTGGCCCACGAGCCCGTACCTGAAGGATGACCCAGTGACCCTCCTGTGCAGCCAGATCCAGAGCTTGCTCAGCCACCAGCTCCTGGCCTTGGCCAAGGGAAACGTTGTGGAGGTTCCTGTGGTTAAAGGTGTAGCCCAGCTTCTTCCCTGGAGGAAACAAGGAGTGAGTGCAGGTCCCAAACCCCCACAGATGAGCTAGCACACTCCTGATATCAGTTCTGGTCTCCTTCTCTTGGCTCTCACCCACTCCTTGCCCAGGTGCTCAAACAGCAGCAGCTTCCCCCAACTCTTTTAATTACAGGGCAGCATGCACACCAAGGTACCTCACTGCGAAGTGCTTCCTGTTTAAAGAGCATTATTCCCCTACAACCTGGTGTAAAAACACGTTTTACAGTGATGAGAAATTAAAATCTTTTTCCTGCTGATTAACCAGGCTTTGAACACCCCCAGTGGGTGGGGAAAAGCCCCTGCAATGCAGGCTGGGGGCAGCAGCTGGGCTGGGAGAGGGCAGCTGCAATGAAATCCCTCAAGAAGGAAGGATTTCCAGGTGGCTGGGGCCAGGAGAGCAGTGACCCCTCCAGGTTTCTCGTGGAGTCAGCAAAGCCCATGGGAATGGTTTAGGAGCCACCCAACAGATCCCAGTGTCCCTGCAGGGCACATTGATATGGGGTATCAGGCTCTCTGATACCCCTCTGCAGTGCTGGGAGGTGGAAATAAAACTGATACTCATTTATCATTGCTGCCCTGGTTCTGTGGTTTGCCCCATCCCCTCTGGAGGCAGAGGGTTTTGGAGGCAGGTGCAGGGAGCCCCAGACCTCATCACTCCCTGCCTGCTCTGGAGGGAGGGTGGCAGCTCTCTGTGTCCCCTCACGTGGCCTCTGATGACCCCTCAGCCTCCCCAGGTCTCTCTGGAGCATCCCAGGGGCTCAGATCAGTTCTGTGCTCATGGCTGCAAATCTCCTGGCCAGGTTTAGAATCTGTCACCCACAGACAGAGCACACTGCTGCTCCCCTCACAGCACAACCAGCTCTCCCTGCTCTGTGCACCTGAGAAGAAAAGCCCAGTTTGTGCTGCCGGAGGGAACAGCCCCACAAACATCCCCAGGATGGGCTGGGCTCAGGCAGGACTCAGGACTCATCCCCACAGGCTGGTCCCTGGGGATTGCCCACCCTTATCTCTGCGTGCAGGTTTGCCTTCCTGCAGATGGTGTGCCCTGAATTCCCAACTCCTGCCAAAAGCGGGCAAGTTTTAGAGAGAGAAACAAGGAAAAGATTTGTCTTGCATGGCTCAGGAACCATCTCGTGGTACAAGACTGGAAACAGATGGCCATAAGGAGAGCAAACCTCCAAACTGCAGCTCTCTGCTGAGCCTCACCACAGCCTCCCCTGGGACACAGCTCTCCACACATTTTACACTGTCCAGTTCTCCTTCCCACCACCTCTGGCTGCTGCCAGCTTTGGAAGCTGCTGATCTTCTCCTCTGCCTTCAAGATCCACCACCTGGAGAGGGGATGGGGCAAATCCCAGAGCCAGGGCACTGCCCCAAGCCAGGGGATGAATGATAAATGAATATCAGCTGTGATTTCCCCTGCAGAGGGGTCTCAGTGAGCCTGCCCTGGCAATGCCAGCCCTGCTCCCTCCTTGCTGGCTGCAGAAGGGAGGGGATGGGCACTCAGGGAGGGCACAGAGCTCTCCAGCCCACCAGTGTTTGCTGCAGGGCCCTCCCTGTGACGCCAAGGAAAGGCCCCAGGGGTGGGCAGCATCTGCAAGAAGCTGACTCCCATTCACAGGAATTCTCCTGCTCTTTAATAAAACCTAATGAAGGACAGAGGAAATATCAATAACGAGCCAAACCCAGCCCCAGCGAGGCAGCTGGGAGCCAGGGCAGCTGCTCTGTGGCAATGATTTCATTTCATTATTTCTCTTTTTGCCTTTTCTTGCTGTAACTTTTCTGGCTGGCTGACCCCAGGTGCTCAGCTACGCTCATCTTTACAATTCCAATTAAACCACTCATGCTTTGATTTTAGTGCTTCATTTCCCACACAAGGAAATAACAAGATCACCAAGGTGGCTCCAAAGGGCAGCCAGGGACACCACAGGAGCTTCCTTTGGGGGTGTCCCTTCAATTCCCAGTAATGACACCTGGTTTGGGGCAGAATGAGCCTGAAATGCAAAGCTAAGCCCAAGAATTCCCCAGAACGAGCTGCCTGTGGCTGAGGCTGCACAAAGTTTAACACCTCTGACAGCTGCTCCTGGCAATGTTGGTCAAGGCTCTCTCAAACATTATTTTGGATGCATTGTGGAGAGGAAAAACAATGCACAAGTTGTTGGTCTGTGCCAGCCTGGATGATGTTTTGTCCTGTCCAACCCCAAAGGCATCAGACTCCTCTGCTCTCTCCTCTGCAGGGATGTCCAGGCTGAAAATGAGAATTTTTCCAGAGTGGAGCCAAGACCCAGAGTAAATTCTACACAAGGGCAGCTTTGGAGCACAGCAGTGGCTGCAGCCATTGGTGCACGAGGGCATCAGTGCCCTCTCAAGGGAGGCATCTCACAGAAGGCCCTTTGCCTCTGGAGCCAGCTGACAGCTCCACAGCTGAGCATCCACATGGACATCAGCTCAGGAAGGACGGCAAGGAAAGCTGGAAACTTTGCCACAAAGCAGCAATCTGTTCCAGGGAGCTGTTGCTTATTTTTAGTTACCAGAAAATCACAGAATAGCAGGTTGGAAGGGACCTCAAGGGTCCTCTGGTTCAACCTTTCTTGGCAACAAGCATCTGACAGCATCTGAGATATCTCTGACGTAAATTACAGGTTGTGCACAAACCCAGCTCGGAGATCACTGCACTGTGAACCACACTGGGAACCCAGGCAAGTGCAGGAAAGAGACAAGTTTAATTTAAACTTTAGATGAAAATCCAAAAAACTTCAAGAAAAACAATAAAACCAAACCAAAATCCCATTGCATCCTCTCACAATTATCTATTTTTAACAAATTACTTCATTATCTACAAAGAGATGAGAAAAAAAAAAAAACAAACAAAACAGGCATGTCATGCTAAGATAATAATGCAGCCGATAAATAGCAATGCTGTGGTGTGCCTGGAGACAGGATTTATTTACCATGTTTCTCCACATCCTTCAGTGGGTCCACTCCTGGGGACAGGATGAAAAACATCGGGGTCGCAGGCCCTGATTCCTCAAAGGTCGTTGCAAAATCCAGGGATCTCCCCACCACGTACTTGCTGCCCAGCTTTTCTTCTACAAAATCTCTGCCAGAGAGAAAAAAAACTTTTGCCAGCTTGTTCAGAAAATGCAGATTCCCCTGCAAATAATCAGTTAATTGTGATGGAATCTCAGAATTGTTAAGGTTATCAAGTGTGACCATTGTCAAGCACCACTGTGCTCACCATTAAACCATGTCCTCAAGTGTCCCATCCTCAGGTCTTTGAGCACTTCCAGGGATGGTGCCAGGGTTTGATAACCCTTCAACTGGAAACGTTTTCCCTAATATTCAATCTAAACCTTTCCTGGTGTAACTTGAGGCTGTTCCCTCTGGTCCTGTCCCTGTCCCTGGAGCAGAGCCCGACCCCCCGCCTGTCCCCTCCTGGCAGGAGCTGTGCAGAGCCACAAGGGCCCCCCTGAGCCTCCTCTTCTCCAGGCTCAGCCCCTTCCCAGCTCCCTCAGCCTCTCCTCATATGACTTGTCCTGCAATTAGTTTTCACTTTGATGATTCAAATGATTTAGAAACTGAAATTAGGAAGATGAGCATGAAATAATTGTGGGGAGGATCTGTGGGCTGGGCTTCCAGGGCTGTCCCTCAGGAGCAATGCCTGGCACCAGCTCCTGCCAAACAAGGGGAGCAGGAAGGGAGAGCAGTGGGAGCTGCCAGCCCAAGGCTGCGTTCAGAAGCACAATACAAGCACTGGCTTGGTTCTGACTCAGGAATCTCAGGAGGAAAGAAGTGAGTTAAGGTACAAGATGCAAGAAGCTGCCACGTGTTTTGCAGCCCAAGCAGCCTTGCAGAGAAAGCAGCGATCCACAGAAAGTCCAGATGATTTACACAACTGCTTTGATCTGGAAAGCTGAAAGGGAAGAGCTCTAAGAATGTCTGGAGCACGGAGCCTTAGCATGAGAGTGACAAGGAAAAATACAAAGGAGTGAACAGGGAAAGGCTCAGCTCCACAGCAGCTGCTGGAACAGAGCACGGTGCGTGGAGAATGTTCTGGCTGGATTCCCCCAGGGTGAGCTCCTGACATCACTGCTTTACAAAAAGAGACACTGAACACTCATTCAAAGGTAGGAATGTTATATTCAAACCCCAGGAATGCTGCTGGAGCTCAGATGGATTACTCAGGCCTTTTGAAGGCAGCCAAATTCTTTCTAAGAGAGCTGAGAACTTCCTTCAAGGACTGCTGAAAGGCAGTTGAAATGAAAATGCCTAAGGGATTGCAAAAAAAAAAAAGAAAAAAAGAGCTTCCACACTTTTGGTACCTCTCTTTCAAGTAGATTTTTTGTTCAGGGTCAAGATTTGGTAAATTGCTGCTGGAAAGGCTCAGGTCACAAAATTTAACCAAGTCCATCAGATGTAAGGTCACGACACTCTTGTTTTACTTCACATCTCAGCTCTTTGAAACAGTGCCTTGGGGACTCAGAAACACAAGGTGCTACAAGAAGCTTTTTGCTGATATTCTTCAATAAGATTGAAAGAACTGGATATTTACAGGGTCAAATAATTACAATATTACTCCTGAAATGCACCCATGGACTGGTCAGGGCCCCAGAGGGAGGGAAGCTTTGGACTGGTCGTGATGCCCATGATCACCAGGGAGTGTTTTATGTTGGCACACATACACACACATATTGGGAACTTAGCTGTATTTCATGAAGAGTCCCCAAAGTCCTGGGGAAGGCTCAGTGAACTGTCACTGTTTGCACTTTGAGATAAGAAACAAAACAAAACAATGCAAAAACCCATTTAAATACTCCTGAGCAAACAGCAAAACTTGACGTGCCCACACCCTAAAAATATCCGCCAAGCTTTTGAACATGGATTCCCTTTTCATAAAAGAGAGACAGGAAAGGAGCTGAAATTTGATGTTCCAGTTATTTCTGAGCTGTGTGAGTGAGAAAGAAATGGATTATAGTTGCATAAATGAAATATGCACCTAAAATTTCAAGAGCTTATTTTACTCAAGCTAAACAACAACAGGAAAAACAATATTTTCAGGGGAGAGACACATGGAGAGTCCAACTATAAGAGTAAGAAATGAAAAAAGATGGATTAGTATTGGTATTATGATAAACTATAATATTTATTCTAATAAAAAATAATAACAGGGGGACTTCACTCAGTTGTGTCTGTGTTTTTCTGTGAACCTTGAAGCACAAACAGATGTAGTTCATACACTGAATAAAACAGCCTGCTGTGTGCACATCAGGTGGTGCAGGAATATAAACTACTGGAGGAACAGGAGCATGAGAGACATCACAGAAATGCCAAAACATTGGCCAGAGAAGGGAAAACCAAGTCCTCATGGAGTAAAAGACCTTTTGTTTGCCCTGGAACAAGGAGGTTCCTTTTGCATAACTTCAGAAGTTTAGCCTCGCCCAGTTACCTTCACTACATAATTTACCACTACAACTTTCAGAACCAGCAGCACATAAATTTTGCATTTTAGGAAAAAAAAAAAAAGAAGATAAAACCTCTATAAGACTTTCCTTTACTTCTACTCTTTATTCTGGTGTCTCAGAAGAAGCCCAAACCGATCTAGTAACTAAAATGGATGTTCCTGAATTCAGATGTGTAACTCCTGTGTGGTGGGGCTCATTTCTGACTTGGCAGGCCTGCCCCTCACCCTGGTTACACTGCTCCCTTCCTGGTGGTGACAGTGAGCTTTGATCCCACCAAGCAAGAATTCCACTTAAATCCCATTTGTTGATTGCCCTGCAGAGTTCAGAGATCAATGAATCACACAACAGTTTGGGCTGGAAGGGACCTTAAAGATCATCCCATTCTACCCCTGCCATGGCAGGGACATCTTTCACTATCCCAGGGTTTTCCATCCCTGTCCAGCCTGGCCTTGGGCACTGCCAGGCATCCAGGGCAGCCACAGCTGCTCTGGGAACCCTTCCAGGGATCCAGGGCAGCCACAGCTTCTCTGAGAACCCTTCCAGGGATCCAGGGGCAGCCTCAGCTTCTCTGGGAACCCTTCCAGGGATCCAGGGGCAGCCACAGCTGCTTTGGGAACCCTTCCAGGGATCCAGGGCAACCACAGCTCCTCTGGGAACCCTTCCAGGGATCCAGGGGCAGCCACAGCTGGCAGTGCCCACCCTCACAAGGGGTTCATTCAAGACCCCTTGATAGCAAACCACACTGCAGAACTCTCATTCAGAAATCCCAACACATTCCTGAATCGCTCCTGCTGCCCACCCAGGCCAGCCCAGCCCCACCTGACGGCGCAGGGCACGCGGTCGGGCCGCAGGGCTCTCAGGATGCACAGGCGCTGCAGGGCTGACTTGTTCTTCCACTCCTGAGGGAACCTCTCCTTCTCAGGACACTCCGACTCAACAAATTTCTTCCAGCGTTTTGCAGACCCTTCAATATCCCGATCCAGGTTTCTGAATTCCTCCATGGATGACAGAGCCTGGAAAAATTCAAGGAAGGTCAAGAAGACAATGCTAAGTGCCTCTGAACCATTTTTCTAACTACTGACTCCTCATGTTTTGCTCCACCAGGGTGCTTGAGTCTGGCAACCACAGCCAGAAACCCATCAGAACCAGATTTTGTCCGTTCTCCTTGGAAGGTTCAGTCCAGGGAAGGATGAAAGATTTTGGCATCAACCAGCATGCCCTGTTCATTACCCAAAAAGGGAAGAATTCTCTCCTGTTTGAGCTTTCACATTTCCCAGACTCTGTGCTGCATTGGTACAGAACTCTGAACTCCATCTCAAGTGCCAGCAGCTCTCCTCACAGCTCAGGCACACAGAACAATCCTTTTCCAGCCCAGAACCAAGGACAGCTGCAGCTCCAGGCCCAAACAGGGCAAACAGCAGGGATGGAGGAGAGCAACCTGGGAGGGTGGGACTGCATCACCTGAGCTGGGATTGGACAGTTAACCCAACATGGGAATGGAGCAAAACTTATAAAAGGGTGAGAACTCCTGACTGGGATCCATCCTGGGTGCAGCCCTGGCTGGGCTCTTGCACTGCCCAAGGTGAATCCTTTGAGGAAATCCTTTTAATAAATCCCTGCTTTATTCCTTTAGCTCTGTCTAGTCTCTGCTCCAGATCAGCCTCTCCAGGAATCAGCCCCATGCCAAATTCCCAGGGATCCAGAGAATTCCATGGAGACTGTGAGCAAAGGAGTGATTCAACAGCTGTTGTTTCCATGTGTGGATTTGCACTAACAAGGAGAAATGTCAGCGACAGAAGGACTTGCTCCAAATTCAGTGCCGCATCCTGATTTCTGTGAAAAACCAGAAACCACAGCATCCAACATGAGAAACTGAAATTCCCAGGAATGATGCCACAAATTCTGACCTGCCAAGCCCTGGACCTTGCAGCAGTAAATGTATTCAGTGCACCTCTCGTGGCTGAGCGGAATACAATGGCAAATGTTGAATTTGGGGAATTCTCACTGCAAGTGCTTATATAAAACATCTTCTCACTGTTGACTTTTGACGTGATTTACTTAAAATATCACTTCAGAACTTTGGCTGCTGCTGCTTCGAGAAGTCTCTTGGCTGGTGTTAACAAGGGAGACTCTGAAAAATTGCTTTTTTCTGACTAGATGACAGACATGTAATCAGGGATGATGGTCTCCCTCTCTCCCTGAACAACATATTGCAGAATCAAGAAAGCTCTAATTGCAAATAAAACCTCTGTATTATATAAATTAACACTAAAATTTTCATTAGTCAATAGCTGTTAATAGCATTTATTAGGAGTGATGGTATGAATGGGAGATTCTTCTATTTAAACACCAGTGGAGTGAAAGGTCTCTTGATCAGTAATCTTTCTGTGAGTATTAATTGCTTTTCAATACCCCTGTTGGGAATTTTTCCAAGAAACTCAGTCCAGCACTAATGGATCCCTGTTCCCAGGCACATTGGGGCGGCAGATGGGAGCTGCACATCAACCTGTGCAGGGTATCTATTTTTGTCCACATAATGAAAAGTACTTTTGTCACTTAGAGTTGTCATGGAAATTGAGGGAGACAAAAAATATTGGTCAAAATAGAAAATGATCCAAAGGGCTGGAGAACTCGAGTTCTTGTCTTTGCAGCCCACACTGTGATCACCTCTGGCGGCTGGAAACAGGAGGGGCTGGAGTTTATATCTCAAAGTGAGACTTTTCCAGCAAAACTGGGTTCTCCATACCATGTCAGGGAGAGGATCCACCATCTTCTCAGAGAAAGTGGTTTTTCATTCAGTGAGTCACAGACAAGCTGCTTTATCACCTCATGTTTCTCTGGCAGCTCCTGGTCTCTGTCAGAAGCAGCGTTTCTGTGAAGCTGGAGTGTCACAGAACCGGGGGCTTCACACAGTCCCAGGGGCAGAGCTCTCCCATTCCCCCACAGCTGCAGGAAGCACAGCTGTCAGGGGTCAGGCACTGGCTGTGGGACAGGAGTCCTGGATGCCACCACAGAGCCTGGCAGTTCTCCACACATGGCCAGGGATCTGAGGGAACGGGGGGATCTTTGTGGGGACAACGTCTGGGGGGACAGGGAGGGCACTCACAGAGGAGAGGGAACCCTCAGAATCCAGAGGAGTCTTTGGAGAAGAGAACAGCTCCACAGGGCTGCTGTCACTGCTGCTGCACTCCAGGGATCTCCTGCTGCCAGCCACAGCACAACAAGTTCTGGACATTTATCACTTGCTCTGATCACTAAAGGCAACTGCTCTAAGGAAGCCATCTGCTCAAACTGGCCTCAAGTCTAGGTGTTGCTTCCTAAGATGTTATAAAGCCTTAAAAAAACCCAAACACATATATTAGCACCATGTTTTCTCCCCCTCAGTTCTGAAAGGAATTATCCTTTTTAAAAAAAGAGATTGTTTTGCATTTTAAAATATTTCCATAATTTAAAACAGCCCTCCTCAGAGTCACCCAGCTAGAGAACAGCTCTGGCAGGACAAAATCACCTCATTGCTGTGCCCTGTACTGACACAAACAGGGAGAAAAGAAAACACAGCCAGCAAAGGCAGAGCTGCCAGAACACTCCAACACCCAGTCTGTAACCACCTCCCCAGCAGCCATGGGACTGCTTTTTAAAAGACAGAAAGAAATCAAAATAAAGGAATTGGAGGGTTTTTGTAAAAGCTGTCATTATTGTTTGAAGCTTCAGGTTATATCTGGTTTTTACTTTCAGTTTTTACTTCTATATCTTGCTTTTCTTTAAAAAAACTTGTGCCTCTGCTTTAAAAAATTACGTTCTGCAGGGAACACATTGAACATCAAACATCGCTCTATAAAAATCACACAACCTGACAGCACTGAAAGAAATGATATTTAATATTCTCCCAGTTTTAATAATCGGTGAGATGATTAAACCCTGATGATTACTCACGATTTCACTTGCAGAATTAAGGAGCTGTGGAATTTATGAATTGAGTTACACAGTTTTCAAGCAGAGATCCACAGAGATCCTCAGTGTCTGTCCCTGGGCTTGAGGGGTTCAGAGTGGCTCGTGGCTGAATTTCATGGTGGGGTTTGGTGACTGTGGTGGGATTCAGGAGAAGGTTGGACTCGAGGATCTTGAAGATCTTTTCCAACCTTAACGACCCTGCAATTCTGTGATCCCCCAAGCACTTTGTAAAGGTCTTACACTGTCCATGGGCACGTTCCAGCTAACATCCATAATTCCTTTCTTTTGTTTCCTGCAGCTGACCCAGGAGTCTTTAGGAAAAGCAGCATCCCCACAGCTGGAAAATGACAGCTCCTGGAAGAATGGCAAAGCCAGAGCTGCACCTGGCTCCCGTTGATAGATTGGATCATTCAGGAAGAAGACGTATAGGCAGATGAATTGCTCCATTTAAATACTGCTGTTAACTAGAGGAATTAATGTAGCAGATGATGGATTATTTACAATCCCTCCCGTCCTAGGTTTTGGGTTGTATTATTCATACACTGAAGGTGTTATTTTCTGTTTAGCTGCCCTACCTGAATAATTTAACTCATAAGAAAAATCTCAACCAAGGTGAAAATAAAGATTTGATGGGGTTTGCCAGGCTTCAATCAACTTTCAATATAAAAATGTTATTTTAACCCCCCTTATTTCTTTCATTAAATCTGACTGACAAGCTCAAGGCACTGTATGCCCCTGTCTCCCTTCAAACTCCTCCTTGCTGCTTCTACATTTTAATGGGGACAGAAGGTGTGCAGAGCCTCAACACATCACTGCACAAACCCACTCTGTTCATCTGCAGGGTCCCAGGGCATCAAAACATGCAGGGTGGACACCACAAGCAGTCTGATGAGCGATGGGTCGGATCTCACCACCTTTCCTGAGAAAATTTCCAGTGAAAAATCATAAATTAGGGAGCAATAGCTTCAGCACTCCTCTCCTTCCTACCAGTGCAATCTTAGAGCCAGCTCCACTTGATGGGAAAGGTCAGGAACAGAAATGAGACTTAGTCACAATCTTTGTATTCTCATTGCTTACAACCACCCACCGTGTTTTCCTCCTTTTGCCTGAGATGTTTCCCAGATGGGTTCATGTTGACATTTTCTCTGCATTTTCTAAAAAGGTTGTTCAAGTGGGTTTGAGAACGGGCCTTGCAAAGTCAGGCTGTTCTCCAAAGCCATGCTTTCCGTCTTTCCTCTTCACTCTTGGATGCCTCTCAGCAAATCAGGGACACACAGCCAGAACCAGAAACTGGGCATGAGTCCCTGAGGGCAGCTGAAAGGTGGGACTTGTGTATTTCTGAAAACTTTCCTGGATTTGGTTGTTATAAATCCCAGATGGGCCAATGCACAGCAAAACTGAAAGAGAAAATACGTCCCACTGTCTTCAAGAATTCAGCTGGAGCAGCTGTTCCAGGTGTCCCCTGCTGGAAAGCTCTCAAGGTCCACTGCCTGCTGTGAATATTTCCTGCGTATTTCTTCTCACGTTCCCCAAGCCAACCTCTAAGATCACCAGGTCCTCAATTGTCACATCCACATGGCTGTTCCCTCTCCTCCTGTCCCTGTTCCCTGGGAGCAGAGCCCGACCCCCCCGGCTGTCCCCTCCTGGCAGGAGCTGTGCAGAGCCACAAGGGCCCCCCTGAGCCTCCTTTTCTCCAGGCTGAGCCCCTTCCCAGCTCCCTCAGCAGCTCCATTCCCTTCCCCAGCTCCATTCCTTCCCTAGATATGCTCCAGCCCCTCAATGTCCTCCCTGTCCCAGAGCTGTCCCCGGCACTGGAGGTGCCCCAGCAGTGCCAGCACAGGGGATGGGCACTGCCCTGGCCCTGCTGCCACAGCCCAGGTGCCACTGGCCTCTTGCCCACCTGGGCACACCTGGATTCATGTACAGCCTCTGTCTCCAGCACCCCCAGGGCCTTTCCCAGTTTTCCAGCTCCTCTGCCCCAGCCTGGCTTTGGTGTGACCTAGGGGCAGGATGAAGCCATTACTTCCCTTTCCTTCCATTTAGAGGATGAAGAGGCTTTTACACTCTAAATGCTCAGCTGACAGCAGGCTTTTGTCAGGGTGGATTGAGAGGGAAAGACAGAGGCTGTAGAGCACCCAGAAAAACTCAATTTCCACTCTGCAATCAAACCGACAAAGTGCGTCCTTAAATATTTGATGCGATCACAATCTCTGCCATATTTCAGATAAGCATCAGATCGTTAGCCAGCAGGTTAGAAAAGAAAAGGGGGAAAAAAAGGTAAAACCTTCTCAAGTAGCATTTCTCTGAGACATTGGGAATATTTCTCTGAGACTTGATACAGAGGACAGAAGAATGTCCTTAGGAAACTTCCAGATGAGAGCAGATAGATGCCCATTGAAGTGTCACAATCAATGTTTTCTATCAAAGATGCTCTAAAAGGCTGTACATCTGAAGAACTGAGTTAATGGAAGACATTTAATTAAGACTATGATTTTCTGGCATAATAATAATTCTGAATGTAGAAGGGAAGCTGAGAGCTGTGAGCCTTTCCTGTCTGACCAGCCTGATCAAAGGACATTGCATATGCACAGAGAGCACAATGTACGCAGCAGATTGTGTCACAAAGAATCCTGGAGAAGAATGAAAAATTTCCTCATCTAAAAAGTGCAAGAAGTGAAAGTTGGAAGAGCGAATTTTGTTCTTTTGTCAAAAAAAAAATCTCCAGTTTTCTTAAATGCAAAATATATGATTCGGTATTTTATCTCATGAGCCACATACGCAATCTTATCATCTGCATTCTGCAAAATTATAAATATGGAGTTAATATACGACTTTGTCTAGGGCTGTTCTCCTCCTCGAAAGCTGAATTCAGTATTTAGAGCTCATTATTCAACATCACATTTATTAAACAATGCCCTTTCAGTGGCGTTTTCATATCTACATAATGAAAATTCTTCCTCTTCAGAAAAAGATGAGGGAAATGATTGGGATAAGAAGTAATCCAAGCTGGCCAGGTGTACTCCTGCTGTGCACTAACTCGCTGCACTTATCCCGTGGGACACATCTGCATTCAGCACTGAAGAGGCACTGCAGGAAATACCACAAAGGAAATCAGGCTGGGAAAATGCACATTTCCAGTTCCCAGGAGCCAGCCGAGCTCCTGGCAACAGCCGGACACGGGGACAGCCACGTGTGCCACGGGGAGCAATGTGGGGGAGCTGGAGCGGGGAGAACCTGGCATCTGGGATGCCTGGGGTCCCAGGGGACAACCTCAGAACAGCCCTCACCTTCTGGCTTTGGTTTTGGCCAAGGCAACCCCAGCAGTGAAGGCCACGAGGGCACAGCCAGTGGCCCCAGCAGCAGTGGGGAAGCTGGAGAAGAGCCCAGCTCGCCCAGGGCACGCTCGGGTGGTCTGTGCCAGGCACACAGCCAGGGCTCTGCTGGGCAGAAGGTGTGACTGTGCCCTGGGTGAGCCTGTGCCTGAGCCACTGATGGGCACAGGGCCTAAACCCACACCCAGAGGGCTGCTCCAGAGTAAGGCTGGGTCAGACCATGGCAGAAGGAGTTTCTGCCTTGCGTCTCAGAGCCCAGCACAGAGGGGAAGGTGCTGCTCCCTCCCTGCTGATCTGCCCCTCAGTCTGTGCCTGCAGGAGGTGGCCAGGCACAGCTCAGGGCTAGCCACACAATTTGCCAGTGTCCTGCTGGCTCACCCTTGGCTTTGGTGAACTCTCCTGCTCAGGAAATGGCTGGGCAGGACCCAGGGCAGGACTGCAGGGCTGCCCACGGGGGTGAGGTGGCTCTGGTTTGGGAGCTCACTGTGTGCAGTCAGGGGCTGCCAGGGCAGCAAACAGCTGCTGGCTCATCTTACTGTGAATCTGGGTACAGTCTGAAAGGCCAAGCCACCCTAAACCCACGTGATACCATTTCAATATCATGCTCAGAGAAGAGCCGTGACAGAAGCTGTCTGAGCAAGCATGGCTCAACAGGGCAGCCTGGGCTTCACACGGGGTTCAAGGGACACAGAGCATCAGCTCAGAGATGAACTCAGAAAATACTCACCCTCCAGAGGGCAATCTCTGCATGGCTTCTGTGTTAATTCAATCACACAAGGAGAATTCCCCAGTGGCATTTGCACCTGGCTGTGGCCACAGCTCCAGCAGCAGCAGCACTGTGCTCTAAGGCGTGTCCGCACAATTCCTGCTGAGGAAACCACCAGCCAAGCCAGGAGAGATGGCCAGCTGTGCATGGACACAGAAAATGTGTTCACAAGTACCAACAGAAATAAAAACTTTCAAGGCAGACTCTGGGAACACAGAGGGGGAGAACAGCACAACAAGCTGCAATAGAGGAAATTGAAAAGAGACAGAAAACCTCATTATAGGAACAACAGAACACTTTTGCCTTCTCGAGGGATCACTGCTAAGCCCCTGCAAATGAGAAGCCTTAGGACTGAAATGACCACCTCCACTGAGCACCAAAGCCAGGGATTCAGCAAAGGCACTGCTTTAATTAAATGACAAAATTCTGTCCCCTTCCTGCTCTGAGTAACCCAGAGGCAGGATGGGCACCGAGGCAATGACTGTGCCCTTTGCTAACATCTCCCCTGCTCCAGAGCCAAGCAAAGCTCCTCCACAGGTGCCATTCCCTCCCACACATCTGACTGATGAACAGAACCAAGCCAAGCTCAGAGCAGCTTTTCTGAGCCTTCAGCTCGAATTCAATTCCTGTTTCAGCTTTAAAGAAGCACCAAAGAGGCTGAAATGTGCCTGTTTTCCCAGGTCCCTCAGCAGATATAATAAAAGCTATTACCCTTCCCTACAAACCACCTCCTCCTGGCCAGGGCCGTGGGTTTCTTCATCCAGGGGTGAGTACCAACCTTCCCTGGCACACAGGTTACAGCAAAAGGCTCTGGGAAACTTTGTGCTGAACTTGAAAGGAGCTGGAAAACTAAATCATAAATGAGTGTTTCCTAAATGAGATGCTCCAGCAGCACGAGCTGCAAACAGCCAAGCAACTGCAAAGGATTATTGGCCTCTATATATTATTAATCAACCCCCAACAATAAATAATAAGTCAAGTCACACAAGGCCAGTTGCATGCCCAGAGCCCTCAGCATTTAATGAGGTTTCCTTGGAAGTTAATGTGCCCAAAGTGGGAGGCTCAGAATGGGCCACAAATATCAATATTGATTCCTTTTGGCACTATTTTGGCCCTACCCCCCTGGCAAAAAGAGTCCTTTGGGCTGGAGCATTTGCAATGTTTCTGTGAAAAATCAGCAGAATGCTAAATTTCACTTTGAATTTGAAATATAAATTTGAAGTGTACTTTGCCCAAGCTTTGTTGAAGAAACAATTTATTATAGCATTTAATCTTCTTGATATAAGAAAAGGAGATTTTAGCCTGCTAATAAACTGTGTAGAAGCCATGACTAATTAACCTAATTATAGCAGTCTGTGACAAAATATGATTTTACTAAACCCATGCCTCAAGTAACTAGAATTGCCAAAACCTCAGAGGTTAATAAACCAACAAACATCAACACAAACACTAATAAAAGTTGACACCAGCCATATTATTTATAGTAAAATCAATAGTACAGTCATCACAAAAGACAATCTGAAGGGTATTCGCTATCTGATAATGCAGAATTCGCTATCAGAAAGTCCTGAAATTCATAAAATTAGTGCAGATTCCTGGGCAGTGACTTTTGGGGATGTTCCTGGGGCCATTGGGATGCAGGCTGAGGACACCTGAGGTGGGCAGCACACCTGGACACCTTCCCATGCACAGCAGCATTTGTGGGCATCACAGTTCCCACCTCACCCCAAAGCTCCTTCAGCGAGGAAGAGGAAGCAGAGTGGGAAGGGCTCATCTTGGAGGGAGGCACACAGGGAGCAGGAAAGGCCATTTCAGCCACATGGAGGGGCACTGCCAGCACTGCAGGGGTGACCTCACAAAAAAACTCACTGCAAACCCAGCAGGTGTTTGTTTGGCGAATGCAGCACCTGCAGGCAGGTGCCAAAGGCATCCTTGGGGCACGACAGGGGCAATAGAGACTCACAGAATCATAAAGGCTGGAAAAAACCTCTAAGATCACCACATCCAATCATCAACCCGGCACTAAGCCGTGTCCCCAAGTCCCACAGAGAAAACCTGCTGTAAATAAAAGTCATTCTTACATCACCACAGGTGCCAGAGACTGATCAGCACCACGGACAGACAAGAGACACAATCCCAGCTCCAGCAAGGTGGGAACGAACAGGCCCAAGGTGGAAAATATTGGATCCTTTTCAGAAAACAAACCCCACCCTGCTAAATCACATCCAAACCCAGCACAAATCACATCTGTTGACGAAGCATGGGATAATTCTCATCTTTTTGGGGTGCTTTTCCTCCCCTCTCACTCCAGACACATGGCTGGTCCCATGACAGAATTTCCCTGCAGGTCTGGCAGCTGTCACAGCTCCAACCCCAGCACATCCCTGCAGAAATTCCCAAATACAGGGGCATCTCCATGTCCTTTACAAACCCCTGAGGGTATTCTCAGTCTGGTCTAACAGAGAGAAGCCTAAACCTCAGAGGGAAGAACCATCTTCCGGGGACACACATGAGGACACAGGAAGAGCCCTCAAGTCCGAGGTGGACCTGCAGAACTCTCCGTGTCTGTGGCCTCTTTGTGCTGCCCCTCACCAAATGCCACAAGGACCCTCTGAAGGGTGAAGGGCTTTTAGAGGAGATGAGGGGAGTTGATTTCCCATGGATCAGGTACCTTGATTCCTCCCCAGGAATGGTCAGACAGGAACTCCACAGGGCTCGTGACTCTGGGCTGTGCTGGGTACCTGAGCAGGAAATCCAGTTCTGCTGGGTTGATTTCTTTATTCATCAGAAGGATCTGTAATTCCAAACAAACAAGATATCCTAGAGCAGCCAGGATCCAGGGCAGCAACAAACTCCAGCAGATTAATTATTCAATTAACATGCTTGAAAAATGTGTGGCTAAGATGCACAGAGTGCCTCGTGTTGGAGAGGTGTGATGGACACAGCGTGTAGGTGCTCTGGGTGTCCCAAAAGAGGACCAGGAATGAGTGTGGAGATTGGCAAAAGAACAGGAAAAAAGCTGGGAAAACCAGTAAGGTTTTCTCTGGTAAAGGCTGAGTTCCACGTGGGTGGAGAGCACCCTGAGGAGAAAGCCCTGGCAGCAGAGCCAGATTGGACAAAAAAATAAAAATCATACAAACACCATGGACATGGGCTGGGATGGGACAGCAGCTCTGCAGCAAGCACTTCTTTAGGTTCAATGCAAGAGGCCTTCCAGGCCAGCTTGCTTTTCCATTTTTTGCAGGTCCTGCAAGCAGGAATTACTCTCTCAATCTTTGTCAGCGTAATTCAAATCCAACACAGCATCTGTGCCTGTTATTAGCAGGAATAAATCCTGTGAGGAGCAGCTGAGGGAGCTGGGAAGGGGCTCAGCCTGGAGAAAAGGAGGCTCAGGGGGGCCCTTGTGGCTCTGCACGGCTCCTGCCAGGAGGGGATGGCCGGGGGGTCGGGCTCTGCTCCAGGGAACAGGGACAGGAGGAGAGGGAACGGCCTCAGGCTGGGCAGGGCAGGCTCAGCGGGGACAGCAGCAGGAATTTCCCCATGGAAAGGGGGCTCAGGAATTGGAACTGCCCAGGGAGGTTTAGAGTGGCCAACCCTGGAGGTGCCCAAGGAACTCCTGGAGGTGGCACTCAGAGCTCTGGGCTGGGGACACGGTGGGGATCAGGGTGGACTCACTGGTCTGGGAGGGCTTTCCCAGTCTGAACAATTCTGGGATTCCCAGAGAGGCAGAGCAGACAATCGAGCCCCCAGCCCCTGCATGGGCTGCTCTGGCACTGAAGCCTGGCACACAAGGTGCCCAGGGAGGTGCTGGTACCTGGAAGGCGAGCTGGGCACTGAAGGTCAGTTTGTCCTGCTCGAAGAGCCCCCGGGCCGTGTACTGGAACACGGAGAAGGTGATGCTGTCTGTCAGGCTCAGCACCCGTCCTGCCAGGCTCTCAGCAGGGGCTGCCCTCTCCATGGCCTTCTGGAACACCACGTGGAACGCCTGGGAGGGGAGACACAACGGGAAGGGGGAGTGGGAGATGCCCTTTGCACACCCCTGGGGTGTCACGGTGATGCCAACTCAGGTCCTGCCTCGCAGGGAACACACAGAGACCAAGCAGCCCCTGGCTCTGCCTGTGGCTGTCCCTCAGGGACACAGAGCCTGGCAGTGGTGACATCCCCTGGGACACAGACAGGGCACAGGAACTGCCACACAAGGGTACAGGAGGTGTTTCTGTGCCCAGTGTGCTCCCATTGGGATGACACAGCCTCTTCCTCTGCAAACGTGGAGCCAGCAGAGAGTGGAGCTCCCAGAGAAAACAGCCTCCAGAATGGTTTCCATGGGGAAAACTCCAACAAAGCACGTCCAGTGCCACCCCTGCCATGGACACCTTGCACTGCCCCAGGCTGCTCCCAGCCCCAATGTCCAGCCTGGCCTTGGGCACTGCCAGGGATCCAGGGACAGCCACAGCTGCTCTGGAATTCCATCCCAGCCCCTCTCCACCCTCCCAGGGAACAATTCCTTCCCAATCTGCCACCTAACCCTGCCTTGTGGCACTGGGAAGCCATTCCACCCCTTGTCCCCAGCCCTCCTGGAGCCCCTTTAGGCATTGGAAGGGGCTCTGAGGTCTCCATGGAGTTTTCTCCAGCTCTCCCAGCTGGCTCCATACAGGAGATCTTGGATCATATCCATTGCCTCTTCTGGTCCTGCTCAATCATGTCCACACCTCTCCTGTGCTGAGAACCCCAGACCTGGACACTCCTCCAGCTCGGGTCTTAGCAGAGAGCAGAGGAGGAAAGCACATCTCCCACTGCACAAATATTTCAACTCACAGAAGAGCAATTCCTCTAAATAAATAAAAAGAAATAATTTTTTTCAAGTCTCCATGAGTGTTTTACTGTCTGGATCCGGCAAAGGACTGGCTGAGGAGTGGCAGGGAGCAGTGAGCTGAAGCAGTCACTGGAGTCCCCTCAAGGGTGGGTGTCTGCATTGAGAACAACCCTCTTGTACAAGAGATTAAGGATTATTGCAACAACATTTCTGATCTACATGAGAAAAGACAAAAAACTTTCAGAGTCATCCGAATTAAAAGCACAAGCAAATTATCAAATGCAACTGGAAAAAGAAAATTAACAAGAGCATAAACCCCAAGCCCTGCTTAGCAATGCCAAGGCTCCGTGTGCTAGGCCCAGCTAAAGGAAATAGCCAGGCCAATACACACTGATGGCACCAACTGGACAAGGCATGACCGTGCTGGCAGCCTTATTTTTAGGGTTCTACAAAGGAAAAATGATGCCTCAACAAATTAAAGTAACATTGATACTGAATGCATTATTAAATAACTGCAGAATGCATTTTCCTGCTTAACGTTTCTTTAAATTGTGTTAAAACATGCTGCAGAGCAGCACATAAATCTTTGTGTTCTAATTTATAATGGGCTCCCAGCTGTGTGGCAAGTATTCTAAAATCATCCCTGTGCATCTTTGCACAATGTTTTATGATCTGCCATCAAAATTTATTAGATAAAAACATTTCCCCCAATAATTTGCCATGTATTTATACACGCTGCTAATGTTCACTGGAAAACATAAAACAAACTAACTACAGGAGACACAGATTAAAGGTGAAACCTCAGGAACCCCTGCATCTATTATGTATGTGAGGGGGATGAATCTTTCAAAAGGCACAAAAGATATTCTGTACATTTTTTCTGATAAAATTACTTCAACAAACGAATCGTAGATATCAAAAGGAAAAGCTTCTTTGTGGATGGGGCTCAACATTTTGTAGTCTCTCCTCAATTCCTTTTTCCAGGTCACTTGTCAAGGTAAGAAATCATTTGGAAGAAGCTGCAGACCAGGATGCTCATTTAACCCTCCACCCCCCAAAATACCTCTCTTATATGACAAAAAGAAAAGTTTTCCATTTAATAGAATATTAAAGCTGTAACTTTTCTAGTGTTTGGAGCGATCTGGGGTAGTGGAAGGTGTCCCTGCCTGTGGCAGGGGTGAGACAGGATGGGCTTTAAAGCCCAAACTCAAACCTTGTGTGATTCTGTGGCACCGTGGGTACAATTCTGATTTTATGAGCCCCACGAGGAGAGGGCAGGAGGGCAGGGAGAAGTGGTACATGTGGCTGCAATGCTGATTTTATGAGCCCCACGAGGAGAGGGCAGGAGGGCAGGGAGAAGTGGTACATGTGGCTGCAATGCTGATTTTATGAGCCCCACGAGGAGAGGGCAGGAGGGCAGATACCTTGAGGGAGAACTGGTACATGTGGCTGAAATTCTGATTTTACAAAGCCCACGAGGAGAGGGCAGGAGGGCAGGGAGAAGGGGTACATGTGGCTGCAATGCTGATTTTATGAGCCCCACGAAGAGAGGGCAGGAGGGCAGGGAGAAGGGGTACATGTGGCTGCAATGCTGATTTTATGAGCCCCACGAAGAGAGGGCAGGAGGGCAGGGAGAAGGGGTACATGTGGCTGCAATGCTGATTTTATGAGCCCCACGAAGAGAGGGCAGGAGGGCAGATACCTTGAGGGAGAACTGGTACATGGGGTGGACGGCGTGCAGCTCGTTCATGGTGAAGTAGAGCAGGGCGGCGCGGCAGGCTGCGGGTCTGTACTGCTCCCTGGCCTCGTTGATCCTGCCCTCTGTCACCTTCAGCTCCTGCACCTGCAGGGAAACACGACACAGCTCCTCTCAACACCCCCGTGCAGTGCCTGCAGCCCTGGCACAGTGGACACTGGCCACAAAGCCATCAGGGCAAGCCACTAGTGGCCAAGTTCCCTCAGTGGCAAGGAAAAACCTCTGGGCATTTGCCAAACCCACGTAGCCAGCAAGGGCAGGTGGGCAGGCAGCAGTGCTCACACAAATGCTGATTTATACTCTGAGGAATACAAGGGTATGAAGTACCTGAGTTCTTTCAGATTTACTCGAGATCACAAACTCCCCAGATTCCAGTCCCTGGTCAGTAGTAAAATCCAGCCTAGCTGAGGCAGTGGGATGTACTCAGGATAATGCTGGAACAGTTTAAAGCTGCCTTGATACAGTGTGTAAATTTTATTGTCTTTACATCAGGCACCAATGTTTTCTCTTGGTCTTAAATAGGTCATTTAACACCAAAAAAACTCCAAAGAACTGAACGGCCTGGAGCTCTCCAGAACAGAGAGCATTTACAATTTTTACAATCTCTACTCCCTGCTCAGCAGATGAAGCAGAGATGGGCAGAGCTGAGGTTACATTCCACCCAGAAATCCTTAAAGGACCTTTCTCCAGGCTATCACTGTCTTTGTACCTTCTCCACAATCTCTGCAGCTGTCCTTTTAGTGGTCTCCAGGTTCTCCACCAATGCTGTGTCTCCCAGGAAATTCCCAGATGCTGATGACAGCCGAGAGAGCAAGTTGTCTTCCAGTGTTTTCAAGGTGATCTTGAATCCGTTCTGTTGCTTTGTGAGATCTGACTGCAAATGATAAATTCAGGAAGTTTTAGCCAAAAAGGATGCAGTAAAGCAGGGATGAATCACCTTCACATGGGAAAAGGCTTCCCACTGACGATTGCCATAGGCCAGCAGTGCTGATTCCTGCTCTCTGCAGCTCCTGGGAATGGGCAGAGTTCTGGAATCTGGGATTACTCCTTATCCAACAAGCTGGCAGCTCAGAGAGACTGGAACAGCACAGAAAGCACCAGAAGAACTGAGCCCTTTTGCTAGAAATGTAGGAAAATGCTGGAAATTAATCAGGAAGCTCCTCCAGGTGTGGCCTCTCAGTGCAGACCAACAACAACGATAACAAAAATACTAACAACAATATTAATAATTACAATAATTATAATTAAATTATAATAATGATGCTACTGATGATTTCTGCTTGCTGCCAGAGACAACTCCCAGGTGCTGACGTTCAGCTCCTCCAGGTCAGACCTCTCAGTGTAGACCAACAACAACAATAATAACGATATTAATAACAATATCAATAAGAACAATAACAACAACAACAATAATAATGTTATAATAACAATGCTACTGATGATTTCTGCTTGCTCCCAGAGACAATTCTCAGGTTCTGACCCCTTCAGCTCCTCCAGGTCAGGCCTCTCAGTGTAGACCAACAAAAATAGTAACAACAATAACAATAACAACAATATTCATAATTATAATAATTATAAATAAATTATAAGCATAATAATGATGCTACTGATGATTTCTG
>VWZV01002136.1:345310-441697 GCA_013397155.1 Irena cyanogastra | reverse complement strand
AATAATAATGCTGCTACTGATGATTTCTGCTGTCTCCCAGAGAGAACTCCCAGGTGCTGACCTTCAGCTCCTCCAGGTCAGGTCTCTCCAGGCGCACCACGGCCGCCAGCAGCTGCTCCTCGAGGCCATCCCGGGTGACAGAGAAGTTGATGAGGGTGCACTGGGCCTGCAGCTCGGGCTGGAAGTGGGGGTTTGCCAGCTTGGTGTGCAGGATCAGACGGAAGGCAGGGTGCAAGGCACACTCCGTGTCCCCAATCTTGATGTACCTGGGGTTTCAGCAAAAGGAGCATCAGCCAGGAGCTGTCACCGCAGCACACGGGGTGGTCTCAGTCAGAGGCAGTGCCAGCTACTTGGCACTCCTCACAGAAATCATGATTCAAGCAAAGTGTTTCATACTGGGCACACTTAAATCAATTCTGATTTAAGGTGAAAATCCCAGAGAGTTTCTCCTGAATTTTGGATCCTGTTTAAGCAGGCTCAGATTTTCCATCATCACAACCAGTCCAACCATGAACTCTCCTGGCTTTGGGCAGAGGCTGAATTCTGCCTAAAACTGGAGTTGCAGGGAGGAAAAGCCTCTCAGCCTTGAGCTTTTCACTGGTCACAGCTAAAATTACCCAGAGTGTTGGCTCTGACCAGGCCAGCTCTGCAGCTGCACTGAGCCTGACACATGAAACCACACATGGAGAGTGGTGGCTGCCATCCCTGGGAGGTGACATCAGCCAGGAAAAGCCAGCATCCTCCTGCTCTGCACTGCTGACATGCAGTCTAAAGCTCACAGAGACCCCAGGAAATTACAACATTCTCTGAACCCAAGTTTAACCCAGCCCAGAAAGCCAACCATGCCCTGGGCTGCATCCAGAGGAGTGTGGGCAGCAGGGCCAGGAGGGGATTCTGTCCCTGGGGAGAGCCCACCTGGAACAGCACCCAGTTCTGGTGTCCCCAACATCAGGAGGACCAGGAACTGTTGGAACAGCTCCAGAGGAGGCCTGGAAGTTGGTAAAGGGACTGGAGCGGCTCCCCTATGGAGCCAGGCTGGGAGAGCTGGGATTGTCCAGCCTGAGAGGAGAAGGTTGTGTGGAGAGCTCAGAGCAAACCTTGCAGACAGCTTGCCTTGTCCACCAGTGTACAACGCCCTGGGATGTTTTAGGCAATCAGGGAAATAATCCTCAAAGAACTTCAGGGAAAAGAGCTCCCTGGCTGCCTCCCTTGCTGACTCCTCTCGGCTGGAGGTGACCAGCAGCTGCCATGAGAACTTGACCTCATTAAGAAACACTTGATGCTGAAACTGTAGCTGCATTTCTGAACACTGTGCAGTGTTTGCTAAAATTCAAGGCTACTTTTACTTCACAACACAGCAGCAGCTATTTTGGTAATAATTTGCTGTCAGAACAGCCAATTACAGACCCCAAGGTCAGTGTACAATGGGAGAATTACAGGTCTCTCTTTTACATGAGGTTTGAACGATGCTGTGAAATGAAATGAGAAATCCAGGTTGATTTCCAAGCCATCCTATGGCTGAATTGCCTGTGATTGCCTGATTTAAAACGCCCTCCCTTGCTGAAGGCAGGATGTTAATGCTGCTGGATGCAAACACCCATAGTCTGAGGGCAGGAGCAGAGAGCACAGCAGCCCCCAGACCCCATCCACACGTGTCCCCAAACCCCCCCGAGCTCACCTGCCTTTCTTGATTGTTTCTCGCCCCAGTAACGGCCCCAGCACTGGATCCACGGACTCCTCCAGGTTCTCAATCAAAACCAGGTCTCCAGCAGCCAGGGCTTGTTCCAGGGTGTCCAGATACCTGTGGGAAACAGCACTGGTGCCTCCTGCAGCAGAGCAGGATGTGACACCGTCAGTCAGGAGGGGACAGGGGGACCCTCACTGTGGGGGCAGCTACAGGCAGGTGCCAGCATTTGGAGAGAGAAGGAGAGGCAAGGTGGTGTCAGTGCCTGGTGCAGAAAGGGGCACTGACAGAGAGAGCCCTGGCTGTCCAACAGAGAGAATGAGGCCCCACACCTCCCAAGGACAAGAGTGACCAGCAAGTCTGTCCCAGGGAGAGTCTGAGCAGCCCTGAGCAAAGCTTGGACAGCCTGGAGTTATTTCAGCAAATACTTTGTTTCCCCCAGAGCCCACTGGGCAGTTCATCTTAAAGCAAGGATGAAGAGCAGCTTTCAGCTCTGTTTTGCCCAGGGTTTAGGGTCATGCTTAGGACAACTTCTTTCCTCACAAGGAAATGGAACCCTGTGCCCGGTGCCCATGGTGACCTCTCCATACCCAAGCCCTCTCTCTCTCCAAGAGGTAGGGAGCCCTGGCCATCCTCCTGGATGAAACCAAACCAGGACGTGACACCTACAACGAGCCCCATGGAGGATGTCACAGTTCAACACAGACCTGTTTTCCAGAGCAGCTGTGGCTGCCCCATCCCTGGAAATGTTCAAGACCAGGTTGGCCAGGGCTTGGAGCAACCTGGGATAGTGGAACGTGTCCCTGCCCATGGCAGGGGTGAACTGGGTGATCTTTAAAGTCCCCCTCCAACCCAAGCCAGTCTGGGATTCTGTGATACTCAGCCTCAGCTCACTCCATCACCAGCTTCAGAAGAGTTTCTATGGTAACTGAGCCAAGCACTAAACAGATCCTTGATTTAATGAGAAATCTGTCATTTTGGTAATGAACAAGCAGATAACGTGAGCAGATAGAGTGGCAGGTTCCCCTCAATGTGACTGGCTCAGACAGCTGCAGCAGAGTGCCCAGTGCTCACCAAACACCCTGGGCAGGCACATCCCACCCTCACTGCATGGGACTCCTCCTGCTAATCAACCTATTAGCCCTATTAACCATGGCCATTTACCCCAACCACCCCACTGTCCATAAACCTAGCCTTAGCCTTCCCCCTGTGACTTCCTACACTCCTCACAGGCCTGCAAAACCAAGCTGCTGCCTGCCTAGGCCACCTCCTGCCAGAAGGGACCCCAACATCACTGATCCTAGCTCTCATCCTAGTGGAAACAACATCCGAATGGATACAACAAACTCACCGGCCCTCTAGGCCTGGGCGTGAGTTTAACAGCCAATCTCACAGCAGGCCACCAGCTCACCTCCACAGCCATCACGCCCTGTTCTCAACAATGCCAGCACTCCCTCCTTCCAGAGCAGGATGAGCTCAGCCCTTGTGGCCTGCTCGGATCATGCCAGCACTCCCTCCTTCCAGAGCAGGATGAGCTCAGCCCTTGTGGCCTGCTCGGATCATGCCAGCACTCCCTCCTTCCATAGCAGGATGAGCTCAGCCCTTGTGGCCTGCTCGGATCATGCCAGCACTCCCTCCTTCCAGAGCAGGATGAGCTCAGCCCTTGTGGCCTGCTCGGATCATGCCAGCACTCCCTCCTCCCAGAGCAGTTTGAGCTCACCCCTTCTGGCCCGCTCGGATCACGCGGAGCCCCTCGCCGTGGGTGCTTTTGATCCACTTGCTGCCCTGCAGCTGGGGGTCCACCATGAGGGGCCAGCGCTGGCAGCTGCTCAGGATGGCGCCGTTCTCGGTGGACGTGCGGTCGGCCGGCAGGCCCTGGTTGTGCCACGCCGCCACGGCCGCCTCGTCCGCCAGCACGGACAGCGGCTCCAGGCCTGGCGTCACGGGGATTGGCACCTGCCAGACACACAGAAAGGCTTGGTCATCCCGAGGAAAGCTGGCGGAGTTAAAAAGAGGGAAGTTGTGTTTGTCTGCGGCGGCAGCAGTGGAAGCAGGAGGTCTGAGGGGGATTTTGCCGCTCTGCCCCTGTGCTCAGGTGAGACCCCACCTGCAGAGCTGGCCCAGCCCTGGGACCAGCACAGGAAGGAGCTGGAGCTGCTGCAGAGAGCCCAGAGGAGCCATGGAGATGCTCCAGGGCTGGAGCCAGGCTGGGAGAGCTGGGGGTGCTCACCTGGAGAAGAGAAGGCTCCAGAAACCTCAGAGGCCCTGGCAGGGCCTAAAGGGGCTCCAGGAGAGCTGGAGAGGGACTGGGGACAAGGGATGGAGGGACAGGACACAGGGAATGGCTTCCACTGCCGGAGGGTGAGTTAGATGGGATATTGGGAAGGAATTCCTGGTTGTGAGGCTGGGCAGGCCCTGGCACAGGGTGCCCAGAGAGGCTGTGGCTGCCCCTGGATCCCTGGAAGGGGATGTTCAGTGATCATAAAGGGTGCTCAGAGTGCTCAAGGCCAGGTTGGATGAGGGTTAGAGGAAGGCGTTCCTGCCCATAGCAAGGGGGTTGGAATGAGATGATTTTGAGGTGCCCTCCAGCAGAAAGCATTCTGTGATTCCATGATTCATCAGTGGTTTCCCATTCTATGGGGTATTTGCAGTCTGGTTTTGTTTCCCGATCCTGTTGTACAAACAATCCCAGGGGTCACTCCCTGCCCTGTTCAGCTCCCTGAGCCAGCTTGGAAGAACAGAATTAATACCCTCCTAAGGCTGCTGCTGTGCTACAAACCAGCATCAGCAGCTCCAGAAACACTTCTCTGACCGGGGAGGCCATTTCTGGGTGTGGCAACCTGTGCTAGGTGTCTGAGCAGAATGAGCCTTTCATTTCCATTGGAATTACAGGCACTTCCTTGACATTTCTAAGCTCAGTCAGGTCATTTTTGAAACCACGTCTTAACTAAGTTTCTGGCTTAGTGTTAAGAGATGCAGAATGAAGTTTTCCTCCCTCAGCCTAAGGAACTCTCTGCTTTGGTCAGCCCTTTGATCCGGGCATCTCTGGGACCTTATTTAAAAGCTTCTTGGCACTATTTGTACAAGGAACTTGTTAAAATTAGTGAAATATTAAACAAGCTTCAAGCACAATGATCTCCATCTGGTCCTAACAGCAAGACATGGGTAAAACCAGCTGAGAGGCACAGCCAGCACGACCAGAGCTTGTGTCCAGAACGAAAAAACACCTGGAGCTTTTCCAAGCCTCCTGGAGAGCTGGCAGCGAGCTCTGCCTGCTCCAATTCCTTCTCCATATTCCCCCCTCCTTCATGGCCATGGACAAAACTGCAGAGCTGGGCTCTGTGTTTGGGATTTTCCTGTGTACATGGAGCAACTTCATCGAGCAAGGACACCGCATCTTCCCCAGGGAGGAGTAAATGGCCACATTCTGATCCTCACTCCAGCTGGGTAAGGACACAGTGATGTCCCCACCTGAGAGATCCCCTGTGGGCACCAGGATTTGTGGCCACATTAATCCCAGAAACAAGGCTGCTCAGAGGAATCAGGACTTACTTTGAGCTGGTGCAAATAGGGCCTCCAGATGCCATCCAGGAGGTCCTGGCGGTATTTCCTGGTGAAGTAGCCCAGGTAGGACACAAAGGCTGTGACCAGCAGGACGTCTCCACACAAGGTGCTCTGCTGCTGTTTGAAGTCCTTCACGGCCTCAGCCCATCTCACATTTTCAGAGGCAAGCCCCCCAACCTGCAAATTCCCAAGTCAAATTGATCATTCATACGATCATGGAATGTGAACCTGACCAGGTCCTGTTTCCAGCAGAATTTCAGCTGCCTCCTGAGGGTCAGAGCCACCTTCACATTCCCAACACAAACTTGCTGCCGTTTCTATGGCATTGGTTGCCCTGCAAACCCTCCAGATCAGACAGCTCTCCTTCCACCCTCGTGTACCTCCATAAACAGCCAGGATCTCCTGATAAACAGCCAGGATCTCCTAAGCCAAGACATTCTTGGGTTGCCCTCTGAAACCCCACCACAGGCCCAGCTCTGCAGGGCACACCCATGGGCCATCTCGTGCAGCTGTCATTGTCCTGGGAATGCTGCACACACAAGCACAGCTCTGGACACAGCTTCCAGCTTCCCACAGCTGCAGACTTCAGGACCTTCTGACCCAGAGCTTATACCCCTGTGCTTAACAGCCACCAATGATTTTTGACTTCACGACCGAGCGTAAGCTTCTGTGGATATCATCCCAACTTTTGGCACCTACAGCATCCCATGGACAGGAGATCCACAGCTCAGCTGAGCTTTCTGTACAAAAGTACATCCTTTGATGTGCTGCCTGAACTTTTCACTTGCTGAAACATTTGTCCAGTGCAAAACCAGGGAACAATCCTGCTGGCACCAGCTTCTCTGCACCACTCAGGATTCCAAGCCCTCAGTAGCCCTGTGCTGTCTTCTTTTCAGGTTGAAGAGCTTTAGCCTCTTCAATAATTCCTCAGACAGAAGCAGCCTTTTGATTTCCCTTGCAATCGTTATCTGCACCGAGTGATGCAATCTTTATTATCCTGTTTCTTTTATTGTTGCTGGCTCTGCACCATTTCCTGTTCTCCTCCAGCCTTTGAGGTGCAGCAGAGGGGGCGGCGGTAATGCTGCACATTCAAGATTTATTTAGAAGGTATTCATAGAGCAAGAGGGGGATTTTTCTGTTTTGTTCTCCCTTCTTTTCCTAATAAGCCCTAATATCCGGTTTCAGATGGGCTTTGGGTTTGGTGAGGGCTTTTTGCTTCTGGGAGCGCAGAGCTTACAGCACTCTTAACTCCATCCTTTCATTCCTGAGTGATAACAATCAGCTCAGCATCACTTACAGGCCATGTGAAGTGAAACCTCATTTCTCCAATGTACTTTACATTCCATTTATCTACCTGGTGTTTCATCCCTCCGTCACTTGGGATCGTTTTTACAATTCTTTACAGACAGTTGACATCATCACTGCGGAGCTGTGTGACCTCCTACACACCAGCTCATTTATGATTCATGCAATCACAGAATCACAGACTGCTTTGGGTGGGAAGAGACCTTAAAGGTCCTCCAGTGCCACCCCTGCCATGGCAGGGACACCTCCCACTGTCCCAGGCTGCTCCCAGCCCCAGTGTCCATCCCTGGGCACTACCAGGGATCCAGGGCAGCCACAGCTTCTCTGGGCAGTTTATTCTGATGAGCACAAGAACTAAAAGACGCCTGCACAAATACCTCTGATGGCCTTTCTGCCCTGCCAAAACTGCCCCTTTGGATCAGGGAGAACTGCCTCTGGGAAGTTTGACCCCTCCCAGGAGCAGAAAGACAAGCCTCAGATTTTCTTTGCCCCATTGACCTCAGAGCTGCTGTGCACAAGCATGAGCCAGCACCCTCCTCACAGAGCTGCAGAGCTCCCCAGTGCCTTTTGCTGGTCTCAGACTGTGCTGATGTCCCTTTAGCATTGCTAGAAAGATACTCATGACAGGATTAGGACCACAGCTGCCTTTCCTAGGGCTGCACAAGGTTAGGGCAAAGCCTGGTCCAACACATCCAAGCCTCCCTGGCTGCTGCATCGGGGTCCTGGTTTAGAGATGAACAATCTGTGCTCAACCCACAAGTACAGGTCTGCATCTTCATCCCATTCCTGTGGTTCCCATGCCTGGACCTTCCACTTATTTAATCTACAGCAACACTGCCTCTTTATGTGGGGGAATTCCCAATTTTATGTTCTCAGTCTTGGAAGTTTGTCTTTTCATGGAAAATCATATTCCTTACAGTGGAATGAAGGCTGGAAATCACCAAGGATCAGGCAGCACAGGCTGTTCCTGCCCTTCTCCTCCTCTGCTCTGGACATTTGCTAGAGTCCAGCTGGAGCTGACCAGGCCCTGGTCTCAGCCCACATATCTCATCTTATCCCACGTCTTGAAAAAGAAGCAGAGCACTGCTTTCAAGTTATTGGTCACTTTGAAGGATCATACATAATTTATCCTTAATCTCAACTCCAGTTACAGGACAGAGGGCAGTTCTTCCATCTTTACTTTCTAGTTTTTATAGGTGAAGCATCCATAGGTCTTCCCTCCAGTCTCCTTGAGGTCAATTCCCATATTAATCCCACAGCCCCTCTAAGACCAAGAAGTCTTTATTGATCTCATTTTCCTGGTATTCAGAGGTGCTTCCATACTCCTATTTTTTTTTCAGGTTATTTTTTGTCTCCTTAGGTCCTGGAAGTCTTTTCTTCTCCTTTGCTTGGATCACACACTACTGCCACTTTAATACATTCAAGACATCCCAGGTGTCTCCCACCTCAGATCCTAGAAATCATTGAAATTCTTTTTAATTAGCAAGAGGCAAATTAAAAGCTACTCCTTGGATTACCTTTGGCTCTTTGATAATGACAGAGAGTGAACAACCATCCCTCACCCACCTTCTGCACACCAGTCATGATTTTAGAGGCTTCTGTCACATCCATCCCCTCCATACCTTTTCCAAAATGAAGAGCCCTAATCCACTCCCTCTCTTCTCACATGGAAGGGGTTATGTGCTTTGTTGTAGCTCTTCTAGGCTGCCCACAGCCTTCTTGGGCAGGGTGACCACGTGTGGGATGTAGGCACTGACAGACCCAACACAATGACGCTTAACTTCTGTTTCCTGAGGGCTTTTTCTACCAATTAGTAATACTCAATTTCTCTTTTTTCCTCCTGTCAAGTGCCACGCTGCTGTCCCTGAGAACTCTCTGCAACAACTCCGAGAGCTCTTCTGTGAGTGATAATAGTGCAATTAGGCCCTATCCATGTAACTGCATGATTAGTTTGTTTTCCCTGCACACGTTATTCAGCATTTGTCATCACTAAATTTCCTCCTCTGCATTAGCACACACCCCCTCAAAGCACCACTCATCAGCCAGCCTCCCTTGCTGGTGCACAGATCCTGTCCCTTGGATCCTGGAGCATCTTGCTTGGGCCACCTGAAGTTCACGAGGTGCCAGTCTGGCACTGTGAGAGCCAGGCTTGCCTCAATCCCCCAGCTTCATTTGTCAATCCAAAGCATCGCTCTCCACGTTCAGTTGCATTCTTTATCCAACCTCAGCCGTGTTTGTTTCAAAGTCTGGGAACTCATTTCTAGCCACAGCCACACCAGTGATGCGTCCTGAATGTCAAATGAGCTGCTCATCAGTGAGGGCTGTCAGGTCCTGTTCCTAGATCAAAGCCAGGGTGACACAGGGGATGGTGTGCAGTGCTCAGCAGGAAGTTGGCATGCAAGCAGCTCCTTGCCTACACTGCAGAAATGATGAATTGTTGACAGTATAAAATCACAGAATTGTTGAGACTGGGAGCTGTTCCCACATCATGGGGTGGGGAAGAGATGCAAACCAGCATGGCCTGGGATGTGGTGTCACAGAATAATCACAGAACCATGGAATGGATGGGGTGGAAAGGACCTTAAACCTCATCCAGTGCCACCCCTGCCGTGGGCAGGGACACCTTCCACTGTCCCAGGCTGCCCCAAGCCCTGTCCAACCTGGCCTTGGGCACTGCCAGGGATCCAGGGGCAGCCACAGCTGCTCTGGGCACCTGTGCCAGGGCCTGCCCACCCTCGCAGGGAAGAATTTCTTCTGTATATCTAAATTTCCCCTCTTTCAGCTTGAACCCATTCTCCCTTGTCCTGTCCTTACAGTTCCTGATGCAAAATCCCTCTCCAGTTCCTTGTAGGATCCTCTCTAACACCTTTGTATTCTGGCTTGGAGGAGACTGAGGCTTTCAGAGAGCTTTTCACTCTAATTCTTGTCATTTCAGACCCTGCAAAGCTATGGGCACGTTCACACCTCTGTTTTTATGATACCATTTGTGACTCACATTGTTTTGGCCCATCAGTACCTGCTCACACATTTAAGCCCCAAGAAGGAGATGGGATGGCAGCAGAGCCAGGCACTTTAATGAGCAGAGCTGCCCCAAACCAGCTGGAAGACAACAGCACCCCTGGTTTCTGTGACAAAGAGAAGATATTCTGCCACAATCTCAGGGAAACAACCTCTGTAAAAGCATTTCCATTGCTGAAACTTGCTGCAGTGCAGGAAGCATTCCCAAAATCATGAGAGGATGGAACGTGCTGTGTGCACAGGGCTCAGCCCAGCCTGCTCCCTCCCCCTGGTGCCACCAGAGCTGCCCTTGCTGGCACTCACCAGGCGGTTGGCGAGGGTGATGGTGCAGGCTGTGGCTTCAGCCTCCTGCTGGCACCTGAGTTTGTCTGACGTGGCCTTCTCAAACCTGGCTGTGAGCTTGCCCAGGTTCTCGTTGAGGCGCTGCGGGTGAAAAACAGGAGGAAGTCAGGAACAGCATGGTTTTAACAACTCAGTGAGGACCTGCAGCTGCTGGAGGAGTCCAACAGGCCATGAAGACACTCCTAGGGCTGGACCCCTCTGCTCTGGAGACTGAGAGAGCTGGAGGTGTCCAGCCTGGAGAAAAGAAGGCTCCAGGGAGGGCTCAGAGTCTAAAGGGGCTCCAGGAGAGGTGGAGAGGGACTGGGACAAGGGCATGGGGTGCCAGGATAAGGGGTAATGGCTTCAAACTGACAGAGAACAGGTTTAGGTTGTGATTTTGGGGAGGAATTCCTCCCTGGGAGGGTGGGCAGGCCCTGGCACAGGTGCCCAGAGCAGCTGTGGCTGCCCCTGGATCCCTGACAGTGCACAGGGTCAGGTTGGACACTGGGGCTGGGGCAGCCTGGGACAGTGGGAGGTGTCCCTGCCATGGCAGGGGTGGCACTGGATGGGCTGTGTGATCCTCTCCAGCCCAAACCATTCTGAGGTCCTGGGATCCTGAGGCAAACCCTTGTCCAGAGCTGGCTAAGCTCCAGCCCAGCTCATCCATGCAGGGCTGGCAGCAGGAGCCAGCACAGAGCAGGGCTGGGCTGTGCCACTGCTTGGAGCTCACACCCTTGGCACAGGCAGAGGCTGTGGACACACAAAATTAATTTATCTGGGGCTTCTGGCTGAGCCCTGATGATGAGTGCTATGGCTGAGCAAGGAGCAGGCAGCTGAGGAACCCAAATCTGCTGTTTCCTGATGCTACAGCCCCTTGTCTCCAGGCAGTCCCTGAGGCTCTGCTGATCCCCAAGTCGTGCTCAAATCCCCAAGGGGCTCCTGGAGTTCTGCCTGAACCATCTCCAAACCATGCCCTCACACTGTTTCCAGCAAGGAATACAAGTGAATTAAATGCTCTGAGAGGTGCCCAGGATGTGCCAGGAGCCCCCAGTGAGGTGGGGCCATGTCCTGTGCAGCTCAGGGCTGGGAGGGGCAGGAAGAGGCCAAAGCACCTGCAGAGAAAACTGGAGAACCCTTTGCTTGGACAGAGCTGTTCACACTCGGGTCTAAACCAAACCAACAGCTCCCACAAGCACTTGGAGCATTTCACTTCTGATAAGAAAAGTAATAATTGATTTTATCTGCACCCAATGCAGACTGCTTAAGGCTAAACTGCTTGTGAATCACTTTGACATTGAGCTACACTCTAGAAACAAACCTGAAAATGAAAAAGGATTATATTAGAGATCTCTGCAGCTCTCCTGGATACTGGCAAACACAAACCAGCCTCTCCTTGACCTGCCTTGGAACAGTAACACAAGAAGTTTCTGCCCCTGTGTGCATGTGGATCTATCAGCCTGCAAAAGCTCGTAGGTATCATATTCCACTATAAAAGCACGAGCTGATAATTGAATTTCTATGGAATATATGCATATATTAGGCCTGCAGGGCCCCACCAGGGGCACACAAATCCAGCTGTGTGCAGCTGTGGACACGCCTTTCACTCCTACCTCCACCAGCCCCAGGTGCAGAGCACTCAACTCCCAAGCAGGCAAAGAAGAAAGCCCTTGATGTTTTGGAAAATCCAAATTTTCTCATTTCTTAATAAAAATGAGCATGAGACAGCTTGGGGCCCAGCTGTGAGCAGGTATGAATCAGCAGGCAGCAGTGAAGCTGTCCAAGAGATCCCAGAGAAGTGAGGATATACCTCCACATCCATCCCACACTACCCTGCTCATTCCCCATCTGCAGAGAGGAGAAGGGCCCTAAACCAGGCAGTTTTGTAAGAGCCTGCCAGAGGAGCACCAGTAATCTCCCCAAAGACTGCAATTTTCTTTAACAAAATCCCACTCCTTTGAGAAAAAGAAAAAAAAAAGCCCAGGCTTTGGGGAAAAAAAAAAAAAAGCTTTGGAAAAGAGCAGCATAAAGGGATGAAAAAAGTTCCCCTCACTGTATGGCACATCTGAGGTGGGAGAATTAGACACCAAAGCCCTCTAAATCCATCCCTGCTTCAGGTGCCTCCTTTCATCTGCAGCAGGAAGGGGCGACCAGAGAGTCCTGCTCCCTTTTCTTGTAATTTTAGTTAAAAAGTGTAGGAAGCATTTTAGGAATGATAAGCCCTTGAAAACATCAAGGGAGCGATGTGTTTTCTAACAGGGTGAGGTGCTGGTGGAAGGGGTGAGGGAGCAGAGGGAGCTCAGTCACCCCTGCTGTGGGTCCAGCCCGGCCACGGAGGGGATCCCACTCCCAGAGAGAGATCCCAAAACACCCTAAAACCAGGCAGGTTCTGGAGCAGCTGCTTCCCACACCCTGTCCTTAGCAGGTACCGTGCTGGGAGGGAGCAGGCAGGAAGGCAGGATAAAGCAAGATGTGTTTTTACACAGAGATAATTTTCTGAAGGAAAACGATAAAGGTCTCAACCTACACTCTGTGGAAATGCACTTTTAACCATGCTGTACTTTCTTCTATTCAGGGATTTTTTAATTTTAAGTAGCAAAAATCCAAATAACATCCAAGACGTGCTGCCAGGGAGCTGTGCTGTGACAAATGAGGCTCCTGCAAGAGCAGTTGTCATCCTGCAAAACCAGGGACTGAGTGTGCAGCCAGCCCAACTCTGTGCTCCCAGCACTGAATCAGCCTCCAGTTCCCATCCCCTGCCCTGTGCAGCACACTGGGAACACACTGGTTTGAGATAATGAGTTTTCTGAGGGCCCAGAAGAAGAGGTAAATTACATTTTAAAAATTAGGTGGGAATAACAAGGATTTATATTTAGCCTTCCTCTTTGGGTGCAAGCAAGGCTGAAGAAGAACAGAGGAAATTTAGAAAGCAGCAATATTCTGCCACAGAAGCACAGAATAAGACCAGCCTTTTCCACTCCTGCCATGGCAGGGACACCTTCCACTGTCCCAGGCTGCTCCAAGTCCTGTCCAGCCTGGCCTTGGGCACTGCCAGGGATCCAGGGGCAACCACAGCTGGTGGGCCTGCCTACCCTCACAGGGAACAATTTCTTCACTTTAACCAACTTAAATTTCACCTCTTTCAGTTTGAAGCCATTCCCTGTGTCCTGTCCCTCCATCCCTTGTCCCCAGTCCCTCTCCAGCTCTCCTGGAGCCCCTTTAGGCCCTGTCAGGGGCTCTGAGGTTTCTGGAGCCTTCTCTTCTCCAGGTGAGCACCCCCAGCTCTCCCAGCCTGGCTCCAGCCCTGGAGCATCTCCATGGCTCCTCTGGGCTCTCTGCAGCAGCTCCAGCTCCTCCCTGTGCTGGGCCCAGGGCTGGGGCAGCTCTGCAGGTGGGGTCTCACCTGAGCACAGGGGCAGAGCGGCAAAATCCCCCTGCCCTCCCCTGCCATGCTGCTCATGCTGGGGCTCAGCCCAGCACAGGGCTGGATTTTGGGGCTGCCAGTGCAACAGGAGGCAGAGAAAACCCTGCAACCCCCAAACCTCTGGATTCCCAGCCCTGCTTTAGAACATGAGTACCGAGAGCAGCTCTGCCCAAGGCAGAGGATCCCCCCCAGCAGGGACAAGCAGGACAGGTCCCCCCAAGGGCACTCACAGCGATTTTGGCCTTGACAGTGGCCAGCTTGTCCTGGGCTGCTGCCAGCTCAGCGTTGGCCCTGTCCAGAGCCTGCCTCTTGGGCTGCACCTCGCAGAAGACGCGGTGGAAGCGCGCGATGTTCAGCACCCACGAGCACAGCCCGGCCGCCGCCGCCGACTTGGTGGCCACAAACTCGGGGTTGAACTTGGGGTCTTGCAAATAGGGCTGGAGGGCTTTGAGGCAGTTCTCGTGGATGTTCTCCTTGTTGAACTTGATCAAGGAGTCCAGGAAGCTGTCTACTCTTGCCATGGCCGCTCTGGCTGCTTTCCAGCTCCTGTCCTTGGGGATCTTCCCTCCCGGGGCCGTCAGCACCATCACGGCCGCGGTGACGTTGCTGACAGCAGAAGGAGGTGACCCAAAGGACCTCAGCTCCGTCAGATTGGTCTGAAAAGGGGAAAACAAGGTTGTTAGCTAAAAATGAATGGGCTTTCTTTTCACTCTGCCACTAATAGAGTCAGGCTCCCAGGCTATCAATCTGATAAATTGGGCTCCTCTCAGCCCCAGCAGTGCTGCCTTTAGATCACTGCTCTGCATGTTTGCAGCACACCTGCTCCACTCCCTGCTCCTGACATCCCACCTGGGACCAGCACAGCACACTGCTCCTCCCCAGGCTCCTGGGAGAGCAGGAGGTTTTATCCCCCCTCAGAAGATTGGGACAAATAAGAATGAAACTTAAAGAAATAACACTCAGACCCTCTAAAACAACCTTCAGAGCTTCCCTTCATGCTCCCTCCTACCCAAGCTGAGATACCAATGCCAAATTCATCCTCTGATTCCCACATCTTGCAGCCCTCAGGGTTCAGGGGATGCAGCTGCTGAGAAAGCCCAGGCACCCTCACAGGGCAAGCAGCCAAACTGCACTGGAGAAGCCAAAAGGGCATTTTTGTCAAAAGGGCATTTGGCTTTGCAGTTTTTTATTCAAGCTTTTTTTTAAACACGCAGGCACCAGCAGGGAGGAAGCTGGAGGAGGCACAATGCAGTGTGCAGAACCTGGGCCATCAGATGACGCAGCCCTCTCCCCCAGCGAGGAGGAAAACCACTGGGAATCCTCACCCTACCTTGTTGAGGGTGTTGAGAGCAGCCTGGGCAGCTTCCAGGGCAGGCTCAGCCTTGGCCAGGTCCTCCTCACAGTCCTTCTGCTTCTGCTCCACCTCCTGGGCAATGAGGGCCACCTTCCGCTCCTCCTCGTCGGCCACCGCCTTCTTCCTGCTCACCTTCTCCGTCTCCACCCCCACCACCTGGATCAGCTTGTCAGCATCCTCATTCTTCTGCTTCAGCTCCACCTCTTGGGCTGCCAGCTTGGCCTTCAGCTCATCCACCTGCAGGGCAGAGATGTGTGGGAGCTGGGCTGCCCTGCCTGCTCCTCAGTGCCCAGCACAGGCTCACACCGCAGCGGGACCCCAGGGCAGGGACCCCAGGGCAGGGACCCCTGGCTGTCAGCACAGTCCTGGATGCCTCCAGTTTGAGCTTTCACATTTCCCAGACTCTGCATTGGTACAGAACTCTGAACTCCACATAAAGTGCCAGCAGCTCTCCTCACAGCTCAGGCACACAGAACAATCCTTTCCCAGCCCAGAACCAAGGACAGCTGCAGCTCCAGGCCCAAACAGTGCAAACAGCAGGGATGGAGGAGAGCAACCTGGGAGGGTGGGACTGCATCACCTGAGCTGGGATTGGACAGTTAACCCAACATGGGAATGGAGCAAAACTTATAAAAGGGTGAGAACTCCTGACTGGGATCCATCCTGGGTGCAGCCCTGGCTGGGCTCTTGCACTGCCCAAGGTGAATCCTTTGAGGAAATCCTTTTAATAAATCCCTGCTTTATTCCTTTAACTCTGTCTAGTCTCTGTTCCAGGTAACTTCTCTTTAGGCATCAGTTTCATTCAGCCCAGGAGCCCCATCACACAGCAGGCACGTGCAGGAAATCATTGCAAACCCAAACCCAGCAGCTTTGGGCACGAGCTCTGATGTCACCTCCCCCCTGAGCAGAGCTGCTGTGCCTTGCTGGGGAGGTGACAAGGCTACAGTTCAGCCACACTGCAGGTTCTCAGCTTCGCCAGCAGCAAACCTGGGCACGAGGTGGTCTGGAGCAGGAACTCCCTGAGCCTGCTGCCCACACCAGCACACCCTGTCCTCCCTAGGCACAGGCAGGGGCAGCACCTGCTCTGAGACCATCAGTCCTGCAGAAATCACAGAAACATGGAATGGTTTGGGTTGGAAGGGACCTTAAACCCCATCCAGTCCCTCTGCCGTGGGCAGGGACTCCAGCCTGGCCTTGGATGGGGCAGCCACAGCTGCTCTGGGCACCCTGTGCCAGGGCCTGCCCGCCCTCCCTGGGAAGAACTTCTTCCTAACATCATTTTCACCCCAGAAAGATTGCAGTTGGGATCTGCCAACAGGTCCAGCCCTTGGCAGAGCTCTGAGGGTCAGGGGGCTTTAAATGTGATGTCAGATGAGCCTGACAAGGGACATCCCCTTGAGCTGGCAGCCAGGGGGCCACCAGCATGGCTGTGGTGGCAACTCCTCACAGCCTGCTCACACCAGGAGCCCTCACCAGCGTCTGCCCAGGGGGAAGCTCACACAGGCTCTCACCTGCAGACAGAAATCTCCTGCTAAAATCCCCATTTCAGTGAGTTTACCCAGACTCTGGGCAAACCACAGAGGCTTTCACTGCCTGATCTCAGGCTCATAAAGGTTCACTTTGAGCTCCTGGGGTACATCTTTACCCGCACAAAAATATCACAGGAAGGGAAGCCAGCCACTGGTTTCGGTGATACCTTCTGGGAGAGCACAACCTGCAATCCATAAACTGAAGCTGTTGACATTTGGCATTGGCTTCACGTGGAGAGCAGTTTTTCAGGACTCTCCACACGCCCTCCATCCATCACCATCCCCTGCTGCCTGGCTCTGTGGGACTGCTCTCACCAGGACAAAGGCAGGCTGTAAATCTGGGCTCACATAATCCCTTCGTGTGACAAACCCAGCAGCAGCTCCTTGTTCAGCTCTGAGTCTCTGGGGGCTGCAGGAAATTGAAGTGGGCTCTGCTGATGGCTGATATGGCTGTGACCTTCTGCCCAGAAATCAGCCTTTGTGTGCTGGATACACACACAGACGGCAGCTCCAGGGCTTTACACGGCCAGGACAAAACAAGCAGGGGATTAAAATCCACAGGCACTCAACAGAGCACAAAGAGCAGGTGTAAGCTCAGCCCTGGGGAACAGACAATGCCCTGCCAGGAACACACAAAAAGGGAAGGGGAAATGACTTTGTCAGGATTTTAAAAAAGCAAGAATGCTGGAGAAGGACTGTTTGCAGTGACAGGACAAGGGGAATGCCTTCAGACCGAAGGAGGGCAGGCTTAGGTTGGCTATCAGGCAGAAATCCTTCCCTGTGAGGGTGGGCAGGCCCTGGCACAGGTGCCCAGAGCAGCTGTGGCTGCCCCTGGATCCCTGGCAGTGCCAAGACCAGGTTGGACAGGGCTGGGAGCAGCCTGGGACAGTGGGAGGTGTCCCTGCCGTAGCAGGAGTGGCACTGGATGGGCTGAGCTTTAACATCCCTTCCAACCCAAAAAATTCTGTGATTCTGTGAGAAACCTGTGAGCAGCTTCCTGAGTGCAGAACAATCTGATAAGCAATTAACAATGTGAGGTGGAAAGGGAAAGAGCAAAGCACATGAGAAATTCAAGGGTAATGTGCTGTGACTTCATCAGGGAAAGGAAGGGAGAAGCCCTTGCTTACCACCAGAACAGCATGAGAAAAATTATTGAAGAGAAGAAAACCTGGAGGGCAGGCTCCCAGAAGACTCATTTTGTCTGATTGTCCCTGCCTTGTTTCAAGAACACAAAACACATCAAAAGGTCAGCGATTAATTGATAGCGGCAGCCAGGCTCGGATCTGGGATCCAGTGATGCAATATTAACCACAGCCATCCTCAGAATTACTCAGCAATGGGCGCTGACCTCGGTGCCACACAGCACTCTGAAAAACAAATGACTCATCCCACACATCTTCCCAATCCATTATCTCCTAACGGGAAGGAGGCTTCAGCTTCCTTGAGTGCTGAGGATGCACTGTCCGCAGGGAGAGATGGATGTAAAACATTGCTGGAGGAGCAAAGCTGATCAACGGCATCAGGGTGTCCAAATCTCCAAAGGAAAGAACAAAAAGAAAGGGGTAGAGGTAGAGGGGACCACAGCAAAAGGAGGCAGAGGGGTTATTTTAAAATGGGAACAGCAAAGTGAAAAATACCTGCAGCTCCTGATACAACAGCTGAGGCCACTCTGAGCCTGCAGAAATACACAAGCCTCATCATCAACTTCTCACGGACCCTGGAGAATGCCAGTGATGAGCACCAGTCCCCAGAGCTAAGGCACAGCCAGGTGATACCCAAAATCCTCCACCTTTCTTTTGAAAATACCTCGAGCACATCACTCCCAAGCACAACCTGCAGGTGACACACCTGAGTGAGAGAGAGGGCTCTTCACCTCCTCAGCCCCAAGTATTCCATGGGTGAATGTAAAGTTCAGCCTTTTAAATCCATGTTCAAGATTGAACATGCTGGTATGATTTCCAATACTGATAAATATCCACTCTGCTTTCAAATCAACAGCAGTTTTGATTATTGCGCACATCTGGTAATTTCGGGGTTTAATTTTAGGCCCCCAGTGCTAATTTTAGACTTGAATTTGACATATTTGTCCTTACTGCTCTGCATCCTAATTACCTGCTCAAGGAGGCACCTCATGCAACCAGGAGCAGCTCCAGGAGAGCCTCATTTGCCACTGGAGAAGCTTTGTGAGCAAACATTTGTAAGAGTTAATAGAATATGAAATGGAGAGCAAAATGGGAGTGCAGCAACAGATGTAGGTGTCACTGCAGAGAGGTTTGGGAGACACCCAGAACAACTTCTAGTCACTGCCAGAGGAGAGTGCCAGTGGGAGTCTTTAGCAGGGGGACTTTGGGATGACTGATGTGCATTTCAGACATGTATTAGCTTTCCTTAAAGATGGATAGCATAACGGAAGGAAAATGAACATCAGCCTCATTTTAGCAGCATGCACTATTTAGTTTGAAAGAGTCTTGCTGAGGTTATTGTAGTTTTCCTGGATGCAACTCCAAAAATCACTGACTGTCCTGTATTTTCGAAGCTGTTTTGTCACCACAGTTGAAATTTAACCATTAAAAGAGGATAGCAGAGTCAGCTGGATCCCAATCTTGTTTTATTTACCAAAATTTTTCAGTTACGTCCCAAACAGCAGAGACCTGACACGCACCTCTCCATTCTCCTTTCCAGTGCAGAGCATCACTTCTGCTCCTCCAGAAACCCAGCTCAAGCCAGACTAGAGCCAGGATCCAGCACAAATTCCTTCCCTGTAAAGTTCTCCCTCAAACCAGACAAGAAAAACAAGGAAAACCAACCCCAAGGAGTCCTTACCTGTGCAGAAGTGCTCTTGAGCTTCTCCAGGCCGTTCTCCAGGCGCTCCATTTTTGCCTTTAAATCCTTGTCCTTTTTCAGCAGCAGGCTCTGGTAGAGTTTGATTTGCTCCAGGAAGGACTTGGGGGTGGTGTAGTTGTAGCGGCGCTCGTTGCTGAGGTACAGCCGGGACATCTCGTTGACACTGATGTGCACCTGGGCCATGAATTTGCTTATTGAACCCTTGACTGAATCCTAAAGGTAAGATGGGAGGATGAGGAGAAACTGTTTTAAATAAAAAACTATATATAAACACAGGTCTGTGCTGAATATAAAGGTAACTTTTGATTCTGCTGCAGTACACCCCAGGGTGTAACACCTGAGCTGATCCCTTTTCACTGATACCTCTAAAATAACTTTGTTGCTCATGGACTTCATACCTCTTTTTATATCTTTTTATCTCACACATTATCTTATTTCAAGCAATTTCTTTGCAAAATAACAGCTCTTTTAAGTATAAATTTGGACTTTCCTCCTGTACAAATAGGAAAAGTGCACGCTCCTAAAAAGAAACATTGTAGGTTTTATTCTTCCTAAATCCTGCCTGGAAAAACTAAATAAACAGAAACGAATCTCTATTCTAGTAGCAGATCACCATCATTGAGAACTTGACCTATTTTTGCCCTTGAGATTTCCAGAGGCTCAGACACAAGTGAGGAGAGCAGCAGGTTATTTTCTGTACAGGTTTGGGGCTGTACTTGTGCTGGCAGAGCCATCCTTTCTCTGGCAGTGCCATCAGCTCCCAGTGACACCTCAGCAGCTCCCAGTAAGACATCATCAGCTCCCAGTGACACATCTGCTCCCAGTAAGACATCATCAGCTCCCAGTAAGACATCATCAGCTCCCAGTGACACCTCAGCAGCTCCAGTAAGACATCATCAGCTCCCAGTGACACCTCAGCAGCTCCAGTAAGACATCATCAGCTCCCAGTGACACATCCTCAGTTCCCACCACACATGGTGCCCATGGCTCTGCTGCCAAGGTCATGGACCTCTCCAAAAAAACGTGGAATGTGCCTCAACGATGGCTTGGTTGAGTTTAAAGCACTTGAGTGCCACCAGTGATGCTCCTCTGGACAGCCACCGGCCGCCCTGGATGTGTCGGAGCCCAACCCAACCCAACCCTCCCTGCGACGGCGTGAGAGACACGGGGCCGCTCCTGGCTGTGGCCAGCCCTGTCCCCAGCGTCCCCAGCAGGAGCCGTGCTGGCTGCTCACCGGCAGGGTGTCCATGTCCCGCAGGAAGCGGAGGCTGACGGACTCCAGGGCCTCCCGGGGCCAGGGCTGGAAGCAGTCCATGGTGGTGCAGCCGGCCAGGGCCGGGAAGCGGCGGCTGCGGAGGCGCAGCTTGGGGCCCACGGGGGACAGGCACAGCGCGACCTGCGGAGCAGGGCAGGGCACTGAGAGCAGGGCAGGGGCAGGGAGAGCAGCACCTGCCCTGCAGCCCACCTCGGGCTCCCTCTGATGCCTTGATTTTCAGATTCTGTGCTGCTTTAGTGCGCAGTTGTGAGCTTCATGTTGAGTGTTGGCGAGCTCTCTTCGCAGAGCAGGGAGGCTGTTGCAATGTACCTGCAAGGGTTAGGCTGTAGTGTGCACCAGCCAGCCTGCTTCTGAGTTTGTTATCAAAGCCTCAGGAATTTGTCAAGGCTGTTGGAACACAAATTGTGCTAAATTAAGAAAGAAGAGGCCGAGAAACTGAATACCAAGACCACAAAAACTAGATAACTGTGAAACACCTGGACTGTGACCAATCACCTACTCTGAGAAATGCAGAAAATAAGTGAACAAGACTAAGGCACGCATCAAGAAGTGTGTACTTAGTAGTTTGTAGAATCTATAAATATGTGTGCAATGTAAGCAATAAATGGCCTCTGCTGGATCACATTGGTCAGTTGTTCAGGAGTCCTGACTTCCCTGATACGAGACAAAACAATTTCTTCTCCAGCTGGGGACCAAGGACAACTGATCCAAATTTCAGGCTCAGGAGCACAAACAACATGGACTGAACAGAAAAAAACAAGAAGGATGGGACTTCATAACCTAAAGCTGTAACTGGACAGTTAACTCCAATATGCTAATGGACCATAGATGGAAGCTAAACTTTGTTTATGAAAATATGTCTTGAAGAACTGGGTTTTGGCCTTGGTTCCCAGAAAAAGCCAAGATAGGATGGAGACCTTGTACCCCCTGGGGCTTGGAGCTCTGGAATTTTGTCTTTCTGGCTAGGGAAAAGTACTGGAACTAGCTACTAATACAACAACAGGTCACAAATACGTGTGTAAAGAACACAAGGAACCTATAAAAGGAAAAAGGCAAAAAATCATTCAGCACCAGCCCCTGCTGCTGCATCTCACCTTCAGCTGCCGTCGAACTCGCTCGATGAAAAACCTCCAGCAATTCTCCCTGGAATCCACCAGCCCTCGGCCCCTGACTTCATTCCTCACACTGCTGATGATGTTTTCCACTTCATCATCAGGGAAGAGATCCGGGATTTCCCCTAGGAGAAGAGGGCACGTTTGGGTTTACACATCTGGATGCTGTTGCAGTCTCAGAGGAAAGGGAAGCTGCTGCCCCCCTCTTCAGGGGCTCGGGGAAGTCCCCTCCTCAGGTAAAACCCCTGCACCAGGTGCCCCTGGGGCCCAGAAGCAGCAAAGGGGCACAGAAGGCCATTCTGCTGAAAAATAAACATCTCTGAGAGCAAACTTCCTTATAAAACACAAGGGAAAGCAAGATAGAGTCAAAGTACAGAAAATCCAATTTTTTTTAGCTCTGCAGTCTAATTAGATTACAAAAGAAATATTCAAGTCCCTAATATGCCATACATATTATAAAATCATTGTAGTTTTGCAAATGCATTAATTACAAGTAAAACTTTTGCAGCTGTTCAGGGACATTTCCAGCAATGGCCAAATAACTCCCAGACCATCCAAGCATTTTAGAAATCTTGTAAAAACTTTCATAAGTTAATAGTTAAGCAGCTGATTACCAAAAATGCAACCAACCAAATATTTTTTTAGTGTTTCCTTAATTTATCACATATTCACTTCCTTTCTGGCTTCTGATTTGATTAAAATCATCATTATTGAGCCAGATACTTTCAGTATGAGCACTAATCACTTAGGGAAATATACTAATCAGAAATCTGCTCGTTCATCAAAAAGATTAAAAGGTGTATTTTGTTCTAGATAATGACAACAAGTGAAACAAGTAAGAAAGACACTTCCCATTATCCCAGGTGGCTCCAAGCCCCATCCAGCCTGGACTTGGGCACTGCCAGGGATCCAGGGGCAGCCACAGCTTCTCTACCCTCTCAGGGAAGGATTGTCTCCTGTCCTGTCCCTCCATCCCTTGTCCCAAGTCCCTCTCCAGCTCTCTTGGAGCCCCTTTAGGCACTGGAAGAGTCTCTAAGGTCTCCCCAGAGCTTCTCTCCTCCAGGCTGAAGAATCTCAGCTCTCCTGAGGTTCACCTTCACCCATCAGATGTCTCAGCTCCTTCATCACATGTAGGAGTTGGTGGGAGCTCCTTCCCACAATCTGCAACAATCCCTGCCCTCGCTGCTGATTACAAAACCATCACAGCTGATTCAGATCAGGAAGAGCTTCAGAGCTTGTTTGCTGCTGAAGCCATCTGGCCACCAATTTGCAGCCACACACGTCACCTCTGGAGCTACTCACAAACAGTTGTGCTGCTGATTCCTCACCTCTCCCCATCCCTGGAGGAACCTGACCCAGCTGGTCCCTTCCCCATCCAACTCCCAAACAAGGCAAAAGGTGGCAGGCAGGCAGTGGCAGGGGACAATGGGGACATGCCCACTCCAGGTGTCCTCCCATGGTCCTGGTGACACAGCCTGCACCCCAGGAGCCCGGGAACTGCAGCACGCCTGGCACAGGGATGCTCATCCACACGCACCTGTGCTGTGTTCTGCAGGGAAACAGAGCCCTGGCCTGGACACCGACTGCCCTGCAATGGTTTGGGTGAGCAGCACCTCAGAAACCTGAATGCATCTGGAAAAACAACAGGGAAAGGACTGGAATGGGATAAGCAGCCAGGTGACACACACTGACAAGGTCACCCTGTGGCTTTGCTCCATCCTCCAGCTCACAGATACTCCATTCAAATCTTGTATCCAGAAACAACCTTAATTTCTGAGGTGGATGCACAGGTGAAACTCCTCACCTGGTGATAGATTCCTTTGGCTCTGTCCCCAGCTGCAACGCCCCAACAGACACATCCCTTAACAATAGCTGGAGAATCCCATGCCACATGGAAAATGGGTACAAGACATGAGGGAAAGACAAGAAATCTCCGAGCTGATAGAGTGTGCCTCCCCAGGGAGGCCCTGGCATGGCTTTTACTCCAGGGCTCAACCTCACATTTTATTCACTAGGAAATGTGACTTCCAGCCTATTTCACCACTGCCCCTTTGTCTATTCCAGACTCCCAGGTGCTGCCAGGAGCAAGACTCCCCTGGAGAGGGGAAAGCAGAGCCCAAGGGCTGTACCTGATGCCAAGAAGTCGTTGACCAGCACCAGGAACTGCTCGTCGGCCACCTGCGCGTCGCTCAGCAGGAACACGGAGCCCACGCTCTTCAGCCCGGCCTTCAGGTACAGGTTTGCCAGGTCTGCCTGCAGGTGGGACACAGCAGGGATTACATGCTGCAAAGCACGGGTCAGGCACAGAAATGGGTAACTCAGAGCCTGCCCAGTCACTGAGAACATCAGCACAGCTGAGGGCTAGCACTCAGGGCTGGGCTGTTCTCAGCCTGGCCAGCTCCGAGTACTGCCAGGAGAGCCCAGGTGTGGCTGCAGCCCCGTGTATTTAGGTTAGGAGAGCCCTCTAAGGACAGCATTGTATCCAGCTGTTCCCCCAGAGTGGCCAAGGTCACCACTAACCCATGTCCCCAAGTGCCACATCCACATGGCTTTTAAATCCTTCCAGGGGTGGACATTTCACCACTTCCCTGGTCAGCTGTGCCAGGGCTGGACAGCACTTTCAATGAAGAAATATTCCTTAATATCCACCCTGAGCCTCCCTGGCCCAGCCTGAGGCCGTTCCCTCTCCTCCTGTCCCTGTTCCCTGGAGCAGAGCCTGACCCCCCCGGCTGTCCCCTCCTGGCAGGAGCTGTGCAGAGCCACAAGGGCCCCCCTGAGCCTCCTTTTCTCCAGGCTGAGCCCCTTCCCAGCTCCCTCAGCAGCTCCATTCCCTTCCCTGGACGTGCTCCAGCCCCTCAATGTCCTCCCTGTCCTGAGCGTCCCAGAGCTGTCCCCAGCACTGGAGGTGCCCCAGCAGTGCCAGCACAGGGGATGGGCACTGCCCTGGCCCTGCTGCCACCCCAGAGCTGGGACAGCCCAGGTGACCTTGCCCCCTTGCCCACCTGTGCTCAGGGTCATCCTCCTCCATTCTCTTTCCCAACACACAACCCGCCCTCAGCGCAAGTTCTGCCCTTTACTTCCTTCCCCTCCCCTTCAAGTTCCCCACCTTGAGGTCAGGGACGCCGTAGCCTTTCCTGAGGGTGATCTGGAAGACCTCGAGGGAGCTGAGGAAGGCAGCCAGGCGGGTCAGGCTCTGCTTGCCAGAGCCCCCCACGCCGACCAGGAGCGCGTTCCCCCGCGGCGCCCGCAGGACGCGGCTGATGCGGCAGCTGCACCCAAGCATACAAAACCTCTCATTAACAGCAGCACTCTCCTATTTCTCTGCCCACTGCTTTTCAATACATATTTTATTCACTAGGAAATTGTGTTCTGAGCGGGGTGAAGAATGGCAGTCTCGGAGATGTGGCAGCAATCGATGCCCATCTCTGCTGAGAGCTGTCCAGAGGATGGTGCTGATGAAAAAAAAAAACCCAAGTTCAGTGGCAATTCAAAGTGTGCCCATTTTTTTTCCACCTGCCAAGTCCTGCTGGACAGAACAATGTATAAGTGAAGGCCTGGGTGTCTTTGCAGGGAGTGCAAGGGGAAAAGGACATTACACTGACCTGCAAAAACTGAGAGCAACATTCAAGGTTTATACTCCCTCCCTAGAAAAGCCTCTCTTCTCAAGGATTCTGGGGTTCGTGCACAGGTGAGGAGCCCTGCTGAGCATTGCAGAACATTCACACCTGGCTGGAAAGCACACACCTGCCTGGAAAACAATCTCTGCTCCTTTTATCCACACCACCACTACGTAAGAGTGAGATTTTCTCACTCTTACAATGAGCGTGCTGTTATTTCCCAGGTCTGCTCGCCTGAGAGTCCTGTGGTGAACTCTGTCTGCCTCTCTTTTGTTCTATTTAAGCAAATGCTGACACTCTCAAGTGTTCCCCACCAGGTGAGGAGGGTCCAGAGGATCCCATCAGTGCAACCCTCACTGTCCTGAGTCAGAAACACGAGCCTCATTCCTTTATTCAGCTCCCTTCACTATTTTCCTAGATTAATCTAATTATTTTTCATTTAAGACTCTGAGAAACACTGCCCTGCTTTATTACAACTGCAGTATCCTATAATCTATGCATAGACTCTGACCGATTTTTTTTATAATTTAATAATTTCTGTGAAATTATTTCCATAAAAGCAATCCAGACTGTGAGGAGAGCTTTAGCATTCCTGCTCTGAATTACCCAGTCCAGCTCTGCCCGTGCTCCCTGCCTTGATGTGCTCCCCAGGGCTCCGTGCTGTGACACAGCCCTGGATGAGGTGACTGACAGGTATCCCCCATGGCCCTACATATATTAAGTCATCAAATGTCTTTTTTCCTTCTTTTTTTATCCCAACTGAAAATCCTCAGCAAATTCAAGCTGACATTCAGAAGCTGTTTGAGATGGAAGAAGTTGTGTATTGCAGCCAAATGCAATTTCCAGATGCAGTGAATGAGATTCACCCAGCTCCAGTGAAATTGTGAAGTGGTGCTGGATGCTCAAATCTTCCTTTCCTCATTATTCTCAGGCAGTGCCACATTTTGCAAATTCCAATTGCAAATCCCGATTTATGTAAAGCGCAAGAGGAGCATGGGGTCAATATTCCTGTTACCGTTCTGCAGGCAATGCAAGCAGAAACACTCAGGGACAGCAGATTTCATGGCCCCCATGGATGGAGGAGGGGATGCCCAGACTGTCAGAAAAATCTGCCCCAGGTCAGTGGTCAACAGCACAGGTTGGGAGCACTTGGAACAGACAAATTTGTGTATATACATGTAAAGATATACACACAAATTTGTGTATTTGGATATAATATATAGAAAATACATATAAATAGATAATATTTAAATAAATAAATATATACAAAAATACATGTACATATATATATATATAAATAATATGTGTAAATGCTACTCCTACTTATATACAGATATATATAACAGGCTGCCAGGTCCAGTGAGAACTGAAACCACCCACCCTGCTGTGCAGCAGGTCAGGAGTTCCCTTCCACCTCAGAGTTCCAAATCTGCACCTCCTGGGACCAGGTTTCTGCACCAAATCAGTTAAAGCTCTGATTGCCAGGGTAGCTCCATCTCCTGGAGCCACCCAAGGCCAGCTCTGCATCCCAGCCCCCAGCAGTGACTCTGTCTCTGCTGGGATTGCCCCAGGCTGTGTGTGAGAGCTGCAAGTCCCCCTTAAAGCATGTAAACAGCTTCATAATAATCAGCAGGAGGCTTATTTTCATATAGTCCCACATGTCCAATTTCCATCTGGAATCCATCTGCACCTCCAGGCAAGCAAGTTTTCCAAAGGATCAAAGCAGTTTAAATGCCTCCATCCTTTAAAAGTAGTAGGCTGAAAGCACATAATCTCACTTTATACAGAGGAAAATCCCACTAAGGGCCTGTGTAAATGTGGCTCTAAACCAGCAGTCAGCATCTGGGGAAACCCCAGTACAACCAGTTCTGTCCTGGCTGGCAGGGGAAGACAAAAAAGCACCTGAATGTTGTCACATCTGAGAAATGTTTATGCACAGTGCAGGGTCTGCCACTTGGCCCTGTAGAACTACAAATTATTTGCCTCAGCCCATGGATCCATATTCCTACACCCTCCAGGAAACCCCAGAAACCCATCAGCACAGAGAAATGAGGGGGGCAGGAAGGCAGAAAAGCCCCTTACACGTGGCTCATGGCATCCTCAAACAGGACCAGGTTCATGGCAGCGTTGACTTCGTTGTAGCTGTCCAGGGCTTCCACGAGGATCTGGTTCAGCTCCTCCCAGCTTGGAACTGGCCTGTAGCCAGGCTCCCCGAGCCCTTTGGCAAAATGGCAATAAATATTCATGTGTTTGGCCTGCTCTAAAGTGTCCTCGATGTCCTGTAAAAGAGAAGAAAATAGTATCGAGCAAATACAGGAAATCCCACTGCAGCTCTGAGCTGCCTTCCAAGGGAACCATGGTGCTCCAGCCTTTTTATGTCCACATGGCTGCACCTGTGTGTTGGAAAAGGGGAAACAGGCACAGGAGTGAAAGAGTGGGAAAGAGAAACCCCCAGTACTGATTTCCCTTCCAATAAACCCATTCTGCTCCTTTCTCATCAGAATTAGACCTCATCAGAGCTCCACACTTACGTCGTAGCATTTCTTCACCATCTCCCGCTGGATTTTATCAAAAGTTTCACAATCCATTTCTTCAGCCATCCTATCCCGGTACACCCGGTTTGACTCGTGCAGGTAGAGCTTCACCAGGTCCTGGGGCTGCTGCAGACATTCAGGGGTAGAGAACAGAAGGCCCTGTGGAGAACAAAGACAGTCAGGAACCCCAGGCTGTGCCCTTTCCAGCAGCCTGCACCTGAGCTTCTGAGCAAGCCCACAGCCAACAGCCCAGGGAACGTGTCCTTGTCAATCCAGAGCTCCCAAAGCTGCTGCTCAGCCAGAAGGGTTTGAGTTGGAAGGGACCTTAAAGGCCATCCCATCCCACCCTTGCCAGGGCAGGGACACCTTCCACTGTCCCAGGCTGCCCCAAGCCCTGTCCAGCCTGGCCTTGGGCACTGCCAGGGATCCAGGGGCAGCCCCAGCTGCTCTGGGCACCTGTGCCAGGGCTTCACCACCCTTTACAGCCAAGAATTTCTTCCCAAGATCCTATCTAAACCTACTCTTTGTCAGTAGGAAGTCATTCCCTTTGTCCTGTCCCTCCATCCCTTGTCCAAAGTCCCCCTCCAGCTCTCTTGGAGTCACTTCAGGCACTGGAAGGTCACAGTCGGTTCACTTCAGAGCATTCCTCAGGCTGAACAACCCCAATTTTCCCAGCCTTTCCTCCCAGCAGAGCTGCCCCATCCCTCTGACCAGCCTGGTGCCCCTCTGGACTCCCTCCAGCAGCTCCAGGTCCTTCCTGGGAGGTCCCCTGGTGCTGGGACCCCCGAGCTGGACGAGAGCTTCAGCTGAGGTCTGACAAAGCAGCACAGAGGGGTAGAATCACCTCCCTCAACCTGCTGACCACAGCCCTGGGACTGTTTCCCACAATCTTTTGCAGTTTTACACTCATTACACCCATTTTTATCCCCCACCCAGGCTGGGGTCCTGCTCTCAGCATTTGGGATCCTGCAGAGCCAGGCACCAGCCCAGACATGTGGTTCTCCCATCCCAACCCCACGCCGTGAGTGCTTTGTCAAGAAGGAAGAAAGGTTTGGAAATGTTACTGGTGGCTATTTTTTCTTTTAATCAATTAATTCTAATTAGGTGCGTTCTGCCTGCAGGAAATATCAGTTGCTGTCTGCTTAGCACAGTATGTTTACCATGAACTCTATTAAAATGCATAAAAGAATTATATTTCAAAGAGGTGTCGCCTATACTAAGCCTATTAACAGCACACAGGGTTTTCAATGGTATGAATTAAACAGACAGCTTTTATTCCTAACATCTAATTATTTATACATTAAATATTAAATGCATTGAAAGCAATGTAAAGCAGGCCCTCTCAGCTCACTGGTCCATGGCTCAGATTGTTTGGGTTTCACATCTGTCATTACAGCTGTCAAATTATTTTATTTATTCCAGAAAAAAAAATAAAATTGGTGAGAAAAGCTGACAACTCAAACAGAGGAAGGAGAAACACATCCGATCCTAAACTGATTAAAACAGAATTAAAAAATCACTCAATCTCTCTAAAGGGACTGAATCTAAAGACTCCCACACCCCAAAAGCATGAGGGACACATGGCTGTGGGTCACTGCATCTGGGATGGAGGTGGGGCCAACATTAAAAACAAACAAGAAAAGAGGATGGGGAATCCCTTGAAAGGACAATGAGGAGCATTCCTGTCCACGCCTCTGGCCCAGAGCTGGGATCTGCCAGCATGTTTTCTGTTTGCTGTTACCCCCAAGCTTGGCATGTCCAGCAGATGGAATTAAAGCCTCCCACAGAAATTCTGAAATGTTCTCTCCCCGTGCCTCCGAAAGCCCAGATTAACTGTAAGGCAGGATTTAACATCACCCACATCTCACATCGAGCTGCTGCTGTTCAGCTGAGCACGACAGGCCTGACTCCTTCCTGCCCCAGGGCACTTTTTCACTTGCTCAAGATCCTGGTCCCAGATCTCCCTGTCTGTCAGTGCTTCAGCCCCTGTCTGATGGCAGGCACAAGGCTCTGAACTTCCACGTGCCCACGGTGTGAAACAGTTGTTAACAAGGACAGTGACAAATTGCCAGCTGGGGGTTTAGAACAGGCTATGGTGCTGACCCTCGCTTGGGCTGCTCAGGAATTTATCAAATTTTATTAATCAGCCTGAAACTCTGAAAGGCTTTGAGCAGTAACACCAGCTGCTTCCAAGCATGAGACTGCTGGGGAAAACAGAAAAACAACATCTCACCAAGGATGGAAGACAACACTTCTAAAGCTGAATAAGTTAGCTTTGGTACAGTGGCTGGTAATTCAGCTTCAGGGGTAAAATCAAAGCTGGTTTGGATTGATTGATCAGCTCTTTAACTGCCACCCTGCACGCACAATGCTGAGCACCTGACAGGACCTGCTGGCACAGCCACCGAGCTGTCCTGGCTCTGGCAGAGCAGCTGAACCAGCCACTGCTGTCCTCTCCACAGAGGATGCATCCCCTGCCCCACGCAGGAAGAGCTTCCCTGAGTGGTGGGGGGGTGCCACGGACCCCCACACTCAGTGGGGTGGGGCTCACCAGGACGAGCCAGCTCCACCACACTGACAACAGCCTCTGCTCCAAGGGCTGAGGCCAGGAGCCCAAAGCTCTCTCCAGTTTGTCCTTTTCCCAGCCAGAGGACACTTCCAACCCCTTAAAATCCACACCTCCTTCTGGAGCTGTGCATCCCTCCCCATGGGCCAGAGGAGGCTGGACAGTAAATAAGCTTTTGACTGATTATCCCCAGTCATGGGTGATGGCTCTGGAATCCAGTCAAAACCCATCAGGAGTCAGGGAATGGCCCCAGTCACCCCCTTAGCTCAGGGGACACCCATGCTGTGGCATTACTGAGTGGGACATTGTGTTTGGCTCACCAAGGGCCAAAGGGACCTCAGCTGCCTGTGACATGGGGACAAACTCCAAATGCCACAGGACAGGAGCTGCACTTACTTGGAAGATATTGGAGAAGTCTCTGAGGTTGAAAACGTAGTGGAACTTGACAGCTGTTGGCAGGAACGTGGCAGCCACCTTCCGATGGAGCCCCAGGGCCAGGGCAATGAGCTGCTGGGCTGATTTTTGCACAGCCTCTGAGAAATTCCCACTGGCCAGGTGCTGCACTAAGATGGTGCTGTAGATCCTGGACAGGGAGTCCTGGTCGGGGTTGGAGAGAGCGAAGACACAGAAGTGACGCTGAGGAAGAGAAAGTGAGAGGTGGAAAGGTCAGAGAGATGGAAACCACTCCAGGTCAGGGCCCTTTCTGTGCTTGGACACAGCACTAAACAATCTCATCTGGGCTCCACTTCCCAGAAGAGTTGGCCCAGATGATCTTTGGAGGTCTCTTCCAGCCTGGGATGCTCTATGATCCCATGAACTCCATCAGAATTATGTCCCCCCTCCATTTCCCAGCAGAGGACACCTGGCAGGTGACACCTTCTGCTGGCTGAGCAAGGGATTTTCAGTGGCATTTCACAAGGGAGGCTCTATCCATTGAAGAGCTGAAGGTCTGAAGGTCCCACAGACCCCTGGTGAAGCCCAGGCCTGTCTCTGGTAGGAGCAGCCCCCAGAAAGTGCCACCCCACAGAAGACCCTTTGTTGATGAGGAACTTACAGAGGAAGAGAACACAGGATGTTAAGGTTAGAAAAGACCTCTGAGATCACCGAGCCCAACCTTTGAACAAATCCCAAAGCATGCTGTGGGGTGCCACATCTACTTATTTTTGAGCACACCCAGAGTTGGTGACTCCACCACTTCCCTGGGCTGCCAGTTCCGATGCCTGACCACCAAAAGGTTTCCAGGAACTATGCTAAAATAGAGGAAGGTAAAATCTGCCTGTCTGAACCAGAACTTTTCCTGACAGTGGGTGTCCAGCTGGCTGGGAACTTGTGACTTCTTCCTCCCACTGAGCAGCAAAACAAGAGGAAACACAAAGAAGGGGGGAAGGCAGCGAGTCTGCTGCCTCTCCATCAGGAATTACAGTCACTGCACAGATCCATGCTGTTTCCACTGATTGAACGACAGCAGGATCTGCCACAGGCTCTCCTGAAGCCTTGAGCCTGACCAATCCACCCAAAAACGAAGGGCACGGAGCAGGGCTTTACCTGGAGCCGGGGGTTGATGGTGAAGCTCCCTGCAGTGGGGTTCATGCAGGACACGTACTGCACGTTGCTGATCTCCTTCAGGGACAGCCTGCTCCTGTCGTACCTTGGGGCACAGCAAAGCCACAGACGGTGACCACACAGCCTTGAGCATGTCTGTGGGCTGCCAGGACCCTCGTGGCTTTGGGGGGTGACGTTCTGTCCCTCTCCAGGGGGCAGAGGCCGCTGCACGTCTGCACATGGCCCAGCACACAGGGGGAAATCCTGTGGCTGACGTTTCCATCAGCTGGTGACAAGTGCTGAGCAAAGCCCTCGGGTCAGACCCAGCACTGGCAGGGAACTTGTGGGCAATCACAGGAGTGACTCTGATCAGGGCCAGCCTGGGCTGGGGGCAGGCAGGCTGCAGGGAAGGATGGGGGGCTGCTGGCAGAGCTGGGGTGCAGCAGAGCCCCTGGGTCCCTGCTGCTGCCAGAGCAGCCCAAGGGTACCAGAGCTGTGCCCTGTCCCTCCTCAGCACCCTGGGCTGAGCAGGAGCACTGAGGGTGCTGCTGAGAGCAGGGCAGGGAGCCTGGACCCGCCTGGGAGGGGACAGGTGGCACATGGTGTCCCCAACACATGGCATTGCCCCCACAGCTCTCTTTTTGCCCGGCCTCCCCAACACCCACAGCCCTGAATTGCTGCCTCCACCCCACTGTGCCCGTGGCTGGGAAGGTTTTGTTCACGTCTGGGCACACACAGAGCTGAGGAGGCTGGGGATGTCTCTGTGTCTCTGCCTTGTTTTCCCATGGGAGAGCTGTGAGTGCTCCTGTCCCGCTGGCTGCAGTGTAAAACACTCCAATCCCCTCCCAAAACACTGCTGCTGCTTTTCCTACAGGTTACCTGTGCCTGGAAAACGACTGTTTGCTGCTGCCTGGCTGAAAACAGCATCAGGAGCTCACAGCAGGGGCAGTCCTTGGCTCCCTCCCTGCTCAGGGAATGTTTGCTGGGGACATGGGACAGCCCAGGGTGCACTGTGCCCTCCTCACCCCCAGCCTCCCAGCCAGCTCCAGCACGGGATGGGAAGAGGGCTCTGCATTCATCCCAAACCCCATTCCCAACACCAGGCTGGACAAAAAGGTCTCAGCCCATACTTGCACCTGACATGCTGTGTTTCACCCACAAAAGACTGTGAACTTTGGGGTTTAGAAGTGCGGGAATCAGGAGTGTTGTAGAATTTTTTGTTAGATGATAGCTTAAAGGAAATATGGGGTTCCATCCAATATTATGGGGTTCCATGGAGTATTATGGGGTTCAATCCAATACTATGGGGTTCCATCCAATATTATGGGGTTCCATGGAGTATTATGGGGTTCAATCCAATACTATGGGGTTCCATCCAATATTATGAGATTCAATGGAATATTATGGGGTTCCATCCAATATTATGAGGTTCAATGGAATATTATGGGCTTCCCTCCAATATTATGGGGTTCCATCCAATATTATGGGGTTCCATGGAATATTATGGGGTTCAATCCAATACTATGGGGTTCCATGGAATATTATGGGATTCAATCCAATATTATGGGGTTCAATCCAATACTATGGGGTTCCATGGAATATTATGGGGTTCAATCCAATACTATGGGGTTCTATGGAATATTATGGGGTTCAATCCAATACTATGGGGTTCCATCCAATACTATGCTTCTGCTTTTTTGCTTTGCTTGCTGTGAGCAGCACAGACTTGCCATTCTTAGCCAACCCAGAGCAAAGGTGCCCGCTGCCCCGTACCAGTGGCCATAGTCCAGGTGCTGCCTGAGCAGGGTGTGGGGCTGCACGGTCCCGTAGGCGTCCACCTGGGGCATGTTGAGGTCGTCGATGAAGTACACCAGCCTCTTGGTGCCCGGGGGGCCGTAATTCCTGCCAGCCTTTTTGTCCAGAGGCTTCTCCAGCACACCTGTACAGGCAGCAGTGACGGGGTGAGCTCAGCCCAGCCTGTGCCTGCCGGGAGCAGTGCAGGGAGCCCCAGCCCTCCCAGCTCCACCTGCCATGTTCCTGGCTTTTAGGAAGGAAGAGCATGGAGAGGAATCTCATTTGGAAGCTCTGGAAAGTTCCCATTTGTTTCAGGACAGGGCTGAGGTGATGTGCTGCTCTAGGCTGTAGCGTACTGGGAATATTTGCAGGGCTGGAGTGATGTTTAATGCAGATCACCCCACGCTGCTGCACAAAATGTTTTATAGGTTATTGATTTCTTTCACTGCGGCCTGAGCAACCTTTACTGCCTCAGGAAGGGGCAAAGCAAACAGCAGCAGATTTTCTGGGTGGTTTTCCTGCCAGGGGCTTTCCTGGAGCCCATCCCCACTGCCAGCCCTCCTGGAGCTGGGGGCAGAATTTGTTTCACTGACACAGTCTGGGGTTATCACCAGCCCTGCGAGCAGCAGCATGGCAAGGAGCAATCCTTTGTAATTAGGGACAACTGGGAGTTTTGATAAAAATTTTGTGCAAATGCACACTTCAGCCATCTCTTATCAAGGGCAAAAGTTATTAGGGAAAATTTATATTCTGGTTTTTTTTCAGACCACAAATCTTTTAAAACCCCATTTGTTTCCTGCTTGGGTGCCCTGCAGACAGCCTGGTTACCCACTAAGAATTCAGCTGTTTTCCTGTCACAGACACTTCTGCACAAAGCCATGAACTGTGCTTAGAAAAATGATAGATTTTCCTCAGTGGAATCTCTCTCCCCCTTCAATAAAACCACAATATTTGAAAGTTCTGGTAGCAAGTCAAATTAAGTGTTTCAAATAAGCATTTAATTTAAATTTAATTAGGCCTTAATTAACACATAAAATCAGCCCTTTTCGAGGTTAAACAAGGATGCAGGAGATTCATCATAGTGAAATGCAATTACTGGGGATGAAGTGACATGTTTGTGGAAGTTGCATTTTAATTCAAAGCTTATCCCACAATAATCCTGAAGGGTCCCTGCTCTGGGCTCCTGACACATCCACATCAGCCCTCAAACACTCACTGCACACCAGACTGGCAAGTGTGGCTCCCCTCACCTTGATGGCCAAGGGGGAAAGAATACCCAACCCCCAAAAAACAACATTTATTGGCATTTTCTCGAGGCAGATGTGGAGGGGGAAGGTGGGGATGAGGGCAGGGCACAGCTGATGGAGGAGCAGAGCTCCAAGAGGACGTGGAGCAGCACACCAGAGGTCCAGGCTCCACAGGAAGTGGGATTTGGTCACAATACACCAAAGAAAATCCCCAAACTGTGCCCAGGTTTGGGCACAGAGAGTCTGGCTCCTTTTAACTCCTATGCACATGAAAATCTCTAAGCTACAGGTCCACAAAGGTTGTTTGAACCACATCCCTGTGCTTCCCCTCAAGAGTGCAGCTCTGCACCTTAAAAATCTCTGTCCCAACAGGCACCTCGATTAAAAATCCTGGCTTTCAGGTTGGCTCTTTCCAAAGTAAATAGAAACTAAAATCCCAAACTGCTTTGGATTCACAATTTGCAAATCTAAAGAGGCACCTGCTAGGGAAGAAAAAAAAGCAGCCAACTGACAAACTCCACAAAAAGGGACAAATTAACTAAAAAATGAGCAGTGGGGAAGGATGCCAGGCAGCATAAATCACACTTCCCTGTGATGAAGATGTGCTGGCCTCTGCAGAGGGAAGAAGGGGAGGGCTCAGCCCGGAGCTCAGAGCAACAGGGACACGCTGTACCTGCCCCACACCTGCACACGCTCACCTGGGCAGGTGGGGAACACCAGAGTCCTCAGCTCAGCCCCTCCCCAACCCAGGGCACTTCCACACCAGGAGGAAAAGGAAAAAGGGAGGTTGCAACCATCAGGCTGCTGTGAGACTGCCCAGAAGGGGAGGTTTCACCCATTATTTTTTTTTTTCTTGAAGGACTTCCCTGGGGCAAGAAATTCCTTGGGGGGTCTGAGCCCCCCAGGCCAGCAAGCTCTGTGCCCCTGGGGAGGGGGTGGCACCTGCTCCAAGGGACACGTTGGGCTGTGGCAGGATGGGAGCACAGCCCCAGGAACCAGCCCTGGCCTCCAGCCTGCACACAGCCATCAGCACCAGCCTCACTGCTCATTGGGATGCAGTTCCCATCACTGCACCCCGAGGACAGCCTGGATCCTCTCCAAGAAACCCATCTTACTCTTCAATTCCAGCATGTTAAAGACACATTTCAAGGCAAATACAAGCCATGAAAACCGCAGCAGATTGAAGCTTTGGCACAGCCCTGAACCAGGGTGGTGGGGTTCAGAATGCAAATTCTCAGCTTGGAAAGCATCTCCACAAAATCAGGGCTCTGCTGAGCAGAGTTTCACTGTGGGACTGTGAGTGTGCCCACAACAACATGGGCAACTCACCCACAGGTCTTTCCTTGAGCTTCCCAGTGCACACCCTGCTCCAAACTCCAACAGAGGCCCCAGGAATGTCACAGAATGGCACAGAGTGTCACAGAACCACAGGAGGACACACAGTCACAGAATTAACTCGGCTGGAAAAGACCTTGGAGATCATCGAGTCCAATCTGTGATCTAACACCACCTTGTCAACTAAACCATGGCACTGAGTGCCACATCCAGGCTTTGTCAAACACCTCCAGGGGCTGTGACTCCACCACCTCCCTGGGCATCCCATTCCAATGCCCGACCTCCCTTTCAGTGCAGAAATTCCTCCGGATGCCCAACCCAAACCCCCCGGCGTGGTTTGAGAGCTTACCTTGAAGCATGGCAGAGGTGGTGTAGTAGTTAAAGGGCACCTTCTTCACCAGGAAGAGGTCGGTGTCCAGCGAGCAGAGCGTGTCCCCCAGCAGCACAGACTTGCCCGTGCCAGCAGTGCCCACCAGCAGCACGGGGCGCCGGCGCTGCAGCAGCCTGGCCACCAGGAACCGCAGGCGAACCGTCTCAGCCGTGGGCACCAGGCAGGCCTGGGGGCACAGCAACCACCTCAGTGCCCCTGCCCTGCCACCCAGCCTGATGCCTTCAGCTTCTGGCTTTTAGATTTTTCAGGTCCTGATGCCCTGTGAGGCTGCCTGGAGCAGAGGCTGGGCAGAGCTAAAGGAATAAAGCAGGGATTTATTAAAAGGATTTCCTCAAAGGATTCACCTTGGGCAGTGCAAGAGCCCAGCCAGGGCTGCACCCAGGATGGATCCCAGTCAGGAGTTCTCACCCTTTTATAAGTTTTGCTCCATTCCCATGTTGGGTTAACTGTCCAATCCCAGCTCAGGTGATGCAGTCCCACCCTCCCAGGTTGCTCTCCTCCATCCCTGCTGTTTGCACTGTTTGGGCCTGGAGCTGCAGCTGTCCTTGGTTCTGGGCTGGAAAAGGATTGTTCTGTGTGCCTGAGCTGTGAGGAGAGCTGCTGGCACTTGAGATGGAGTTCAGCGCTCTGTACCAATGCAGCACAGAGTCTGGGAAATGTGAAAGATAAAACTGAAGGCACCAATCCTGCACTGCATCAGTGCATAGCTCTGAACTCCATACAGAATGTTAGTGAGCTCTCGTCACATTTTGGTCAACAAACAATTCTACTAAGCCTGAGATCCAAGGACATCCTCTGCCTCAGGCCCTGAAAAGTATAAACAAAAGTGAATTGGGGGGAAGAAAACTGGGTGAATGTGACTTCATTACCTGAAGCTGTAATTGGAGAATTAACCCCTGATATGCAAATGGACCAAACTTATATCTGTCTGAAAAACTCGTGACCATCATCCATCCTGGGTGCAGCCTCTGGGAGGCTGTGACTGCCCAAGGTGTAGCTGTTGAAGGCCTTTAATAAACACCCACTTTATTCTCTAACTCTGGCCAGCCTCTGCTCTAGGCAGCCATTCCAAGGCATCAATGCCATGACAGTTTTTTGCCTTTTCTTTTTATGTACCTTTTTTGTGTTCTCAGTATTCTTGTAGTTCTTTAAGTCTGGTATTAGCACAGTTCTTGTATTCTGCTAGGCAAGAAGACATCCCAAACATCCCAAAGGCCTCATTTTTACCATTTTTCATCAGGTTGGAAAGCCTTAGGCTGTCCTGAGAAACCAAGGTTCTCTCCAGAGCATATTCTATAAACTAGGATCAAACCCATCTAGGGAGAATACTCTAAAAGAGAGAGATGTCACGCCATTAATTGGAAATCTTTGTTAGATATGCTAATTTGCAAGGTCTATAAAATTGTATATGTGCTATACCGAGGGTGTGCATTTCAACATATTCCACCTTGATAAATTGTTGCACCACAAAGATCCTTATTAAATACCGAGGTAAAAACCCTTTTATCCCTTGACTGTGTCTGACTCTTAATTCTAGGACCAAGCAAAGGCATCACCACCACCCCACAGCCAGGAATGGGTCAGGTGAGCCCAGCTCCCAGGCTGCCCTAGGGAAGGAATGATCTGCTGCTGCCAGCCCCTAAAATCCATCTGTCCAGGTGAACCCCTGGGAGCAGCACCTGGATCCCCCCCAAAATCCCACCCTGCTAAAACAGTGATGCTTTTTACAAATCATCTGCTCACCGTGGCACTTCTGAAAAACCAGAGAAGTGCAACTGGCAACCACAATTCACTACCTGAGGAACTCTTTTCTTGGCCCAAACACAAACCCATCTCTATTTGCAGCCACCGAGAATGACAACAAGTCTCGGTGTCTCAGGGGCTTTGTCTCTGCTCTGTCTCACTTCTCCCTGCCCTGCTGTACATCACTCGTGTTGGGAAGATGGATGGAGGTGGTGCTGTTACAGCTGAAGCAGAGCAGAAAAGATGGGGAATTTATTTGTAGCCAATTGAGAATTCCATCAGTGCCCGACCTTTCACCAGACTTCACTGAAACACCCACGTGCAGTCACTGGAACCCAGGAACTCCTCCAGCCCAGCAGCTGCCAGGGTCACCTACCTGCAGTGGCATCTCTGGATCAAATTCAAACTGGGGAATAAGTTTAGACCAAGGCTCAAACTTCTTTGTTTCCGGATCAACATAAAAGTCAAAGACTGTGCCCTGAGAAGGAAACTTGATTGTCTTGAATTCTGCCACCCACCACTTGCTGAACTCCACTCTGTAGTCCACCAGCTGCCAGATAAAGAGAGGAGAAAATAGACAAATCCAGAGAAATTCATTAGAGATGGAGAATCTTATTTATCCCAGTCCACCAGAGTGGGATTAGTCCTTAAAAATATATTCCACAGCATAACAATCTTATCTTTTTTCCTATTATTAAGCCTAATTTTTTATTTTCTTCATTTTTTCTCATCACTCCTATTTATTCCCCTAAATAATTCATCCTCTGTGTTGATCACTCCTAGTATGTCTGAGATTAGACAGATGGATCAATTTGAAAAAGAGAAATACGTGCCTATGACTAAACAGACACTTGATTGATTTTTGGTGCCTGCTTCTTCCAACAGACAAGGACACCACATCCATCTCCATCCGTGGCCGTGGACAGTCAGAGCATGCATACCAAATCTCTTCCTCATAAATCACACCACCCTGCAAACTCTTTGTTGTTGTTTTCTGGCCTCTTTTCAAGCAGGAGCAGCAGGACTGCAGACCCCAGCTCAGCAAGGAATGGGAGAGGGACTGCTGCCATAGAGCCCAGCAAGATCCTGCTTTCCTGCTTTTCCCTTTTCCATCTCTCCATGCGTGAAGATTTTCAAGTATTTGAACTTTTTGGGGGAAGCTGGGGTGACAGTTTTTGCTTTAAACACTGAGTCAGGATTTGCAAAATGTGCTTAGTCCCCTTCCCTGCCTCAGGTCTCCTGTGAAACTGGGCCAGCCACTGTCTGAACCCTTCCCACGCAGAGCACAGGGACTGCAGCCCTCAGCCCTGGGGACAAGCAGGGGAAGGAGGGGGAAAGTGCTGCTAAAAAGATGTCTGGGAGAGAGCACATGCATCACTGAGCCATTTTAGCAGTGCAGTTGGTTCCTGGGGCATCTCTATTAGGTGTCTCCTCCCCACAGCCACCCCAGGGGTTTTTGGGACCAGGTGGGACCATGGACTGCTCAGCCTCCCTCAGGAAACCTGCCTTTGAACTGAGCGTCCTCTGCAAAGCTCCCCGAGCCACCACACATCAAAAGAGCAGAGGATTTGAAAAACACATTATTAGCATCCGAGACTTTGCAGTCTCGTGCTACCCAGAGAGGCAGGATGGCTGTAATCTGCTTTCTCCTGCTGTCACAGCTCCTCAGCCCGGCAGCACAAAAGGGATGTGCAGCACTGCTAAAAGCTTTCTCACAGTGCTGCCTCGCCCTGCTCGCAGTGCTGGGAGGGGCTGAGCCCTTAAGTGGAGCAGTCCCAGCCCCAGCTTTATGGCCAGAATGGCGTGGAGCTCAAACTGCTTTCTTAACAAAAACCCCGTGTGGATTTCTGCTAATTTCAGGGCCTGGAAATGGCAAATCTATCATCTGTTCTTACAGAGGGGCCCCGCTCCCCACCAACAAACGCCGAGCAGTGGGAAGCCTTCCAGCCTGTTTGTCCTGACATTTCGGCAGCAAAAGGTCACCAGGAAGGGCACCTTCAGCAGGGAGCAATAAACAGCTTTTATATTGGATCATTTTTCATCAGGCTCCCCCTCGCTCGGACGCCGTGCGCTCGCGCTCTCCTCCCTGACATTTACAGAGCAGCACAGGCAGCAACGCCCAGAATCCTCCCAGCGGGATGCTGAGCCTGCTCCCAGCTCCTCCTGCCACCCACTCAGCTGTGCCAAGGCCCTGCCACGCCAGGGCTAGCTGCTCTGGCACGGGAATGCCACGTCCAGGTGCCACCGACCGCGCTCCGGCCGGAGCGAGGGGCTGCGTTCCTCTGCTGAGCAAGGGCCAGCCCTGCTCCCCAGGCTTGGCTTAAAAGTCACTGACAGAACCAAGACTGAGGTTTTCCCAGCTGGCACACAGGGAATGGAAGGCTAAATCCTCCACAAGGACCATGAAAGCTGGCCTTGCTGTCCATGGCCTCGAGGGGATGGCACCAAGGGAGCACCACGCTGAGCTTGGCCATTCTCCGGGGTTACCCCCTGGATAATGAGGCCTTTCATGGAAGGGATAGTTTAGTTCAGGTTTCCAGGTCAAACAGCAGCACTGACACAGCTTTAGGTCTGGGAAAGTAAAAAAAAAAAGGCAATAAAAGGTCTCTTGGAAGTTGCTGGTGTGGCATCTCCCTTCTTACCTGGTCCTGGAACATGGAGCCACCAAAGGCCCAGACAGCAGCAAAGACAAAGTAAAGTTCATAAAGCTCCTTGGGACAGTCAGGAGGTGTGTTGTCCTCTGTCAGGAGGCATTCCAGGAGGTAACACAGCATCTGAACCATGCTCTGCTCAGGAATGGGAATAATCTTCTTAAATCTGAGGGATGGGAATGGAGAAAATAATTGGGAAATATAATTGGGTGAAGCACCAGGGTTGCTCCCAGCCCGGGAAAGCCAGGCAGGAAGGCTTTGCCAGAATATCAGCATTTTCCTTGTCAGCACTGGGTGTCTCATCCCCTGGAAGAGCACTAAGGAGAACACCCATCCTCTGCCTGGCCCCGCTGGCACTGGCACACACACACCTAATAACAGTAATCAGAACTTTCAGGCATTTAACAACTTTGATCCTCTTGAAAGAAGTAAAACGGAGGAGTTGCTGGAGGCGATGATTTCCTGGGAGCGCGAGGAGTTCAAAAGTGGTCAAATAGAGAAGCAATAAAATAAAACCTTTCATCTTGCCATTTTATATTCGTTTAAGCTACACTTACAGAATTCCAAACTAATATTGTAGCAGCACTGAAGTCCTCCATAAAGTAATTAGAGCTATTTGAAAGGTTGGTTCTACAATTTCTGAATTAAGCAAGCTACCAAAATACTCAGCTCGGGGCTGGTGCAGCTAATCCTGGGGATTTCATGGGCTGACAATTGTTCAGCAGAGAGAGCTGGAGATGCTTGATGGGCTTTGCTGCCAACAGCTTTAAAGTCTGGGCACCCAGAGAGCAGCTCCCCAGCAAGATTCCCAACTCCCAGTGCCAAGGAGCAAGACCTGCACTCAAGCAGCTCCTCCTGACACCTCCTCGTTGGGGCTGATGGTGCCCAGGTTCAGCTGTTCACTGACTTTTCTTCTTTTTCTCAACCAAGGATGGAGTGCCAGCTGCCCCCTCACCCCACGGTTTCCTGGAGCTGAAGCCAATGACACTCAGGGCTCCTGGGGACAAGGAGGACACTGGCCAGCCCTGGAGCTGCTCTGGAAGGTGGCGAGTGACCTGGCCTGGGCACACAAGCACCCTGCAGTGGTACCTGGTTCTCAGGGTGTCCAGGCAAAGGGGCAGGTACTTGTCAAACAGAATGGTCAGGTTGGCCCTCTCCGACTGCACCTCCCGCCGGTCAATCCAGCTGCTCACAGGGGCACTCCAGCCCAGATCCGAGGGGTTGATGTACAGGATCCCTTGGGGTGCAGGAGAGGGGAGAAGAGTAAGGACACAGCAGAGGCTCTTCCTTTTTCCACCAGAAACTTGCAGCTACTCTCAAACAACTGAAACCCTGTCAAATACACCTGGTCTCCCATCGCCTGCCCCCTCCTCCTGCCCCACTGAGAGGAGAAACATTAACAGTGAAGAGATGTAGCTCAGGAAACCAGGACACCTCTCGTGACCCTGCCCCAAATTTGGAACACAGTGTTGCCTGAGCCATGTTACTGCTCTGGGCACCAGGGGACACATTCATTCCCCATTCTGTGCACTGCTCCAAAAGATCAGGAGCTCTTTGGGATAGAGGCTGCTGTCTCCTCACCAGGCTCACACAGAGCTGTGCAGGAGTGTTCTCTCAGCAGTGCTGCAGCCATGGCTCCACAGCAGCAGTAGGAACACTGAGTACACCCCCAAGGTGATGACAGACCCCGTGTGAGGCTGGGCTCAGGATCCTCAGTGAGCTTCAGGAACACTCCCTGCACACCACAGACAGCTGTGCCCCCAGCCTGGCAGCTTTCACAGAATCCCTGGGTTGGAAGAGACCTTCAGGATCATCGAGTCTAACCCAGCCCCAACACCTCAACTAAACCCTGGCAGCCAGTGCCACATCCAGGCTTTGTTAAACACACCCAGGGATGGTGACTCCACCACCTCCCCAGGCAGCCATTCCAGAGCTTTATCACCCTTTCTGTAAAAAACTTTTCCCTAATACTCTACCTAACTTCCCTTAGTGCAGCTTACTGGCCAACAGAAGACTGCTAAGAGCCCCAGGTGCCAGCTGCAGCGAGGTGCAGCCCAGGCAGGACTCACCTGCCCGGGACACGGTGGCCGGCGTGGCCGTGCGCAGGTGGCTGATCTCAAACAGCAGCCTCATCGTGGGGTTCAGAGGGATCCTCTCATTGCTGGCCAGGGTCAGCACCTGCACGTGCAGACAGACAGACAGACAGCCTAAAGCTCTGCCAGGAGCAGGAATGAAGAGTGTTTAGCACTCAGCACTGCTGAGCTTGGCTGCCCAGCCCAGCTCCTCGAGGCACAAAGGGCTGCAGCCCCAGCAGTGTCCAGCAGGATGAGGGGGGATTCTGCCCCTCTGCCCCATTCAGGCCAGACCCCACCTGCAGAGCTGCCCCAGCCCTGGGGACCAGTGCAGGCAGGAGCTGGAGCTGCTGGAGGGAGCCCAGAGGAGGCACCAGGATGAGCAGAGGGATGGAGCAGCTCTGTTAGTTCTTAGACAAGCTGAGAAAAAAATGGGGGTGTTCAGCCTGAAGAAGGATCTGGGGTGACCTAACTGTGCCCTTTTGGTACCTGAAGGAGCTCCAGGAAAGAAGGAGAGAGACCTTGGACAAGGGCCTGGTGTGACAGGACACAGAGAATGGCTTCCCGATGACAGAGGGCAGGACTGGATGGGATATTGGGCAGGAATTGTTCCCTGGGAGGGTGTAAGGCCCTGGCACAGGGTGCCCAGAGCAGCTGTGGCTGCCCCTGGATCCCTGGCAGTGCACAAGGTCAGGCTGGGTGAGGCTTGGGACAGTCTGGGACAGTGGAAGGTGTCCCTGCCATGGCAGGGGTGGGATGGGGTGAGCTTTAAGATCCCTTCCAGCCCGAACCATTCTGTGATGCCATGACATGATTTCTGACAGGCACAGAATGGTCCTTCTCTCTTCCACAACCCAGGATCCAAAGCACTCTCCTGGGGTGGGGAAAAGACACAGGATTATGTTCCTAGCCTACTTTCAAAGTTATGATCAGGACATTTGTGATTACTCACATGCACAACTCTCCAGAAAAGGGAAATTCCAAAGAAAACAAGCTCTAAGTTATTTCCCTCATGCACCATTGCCTTTATGCAATATTGTTTGGTGTGTCTGAAGAAACACAGCTGCATTATTCCAGGAGATGTTATTACAATCTGCATTTCTCCCAGGCTGAATCACACCTGACAAGGAATACCTGTTTCTTTACCTTACATCCATTACCTTATTATCATCCATCACAGTGTTCAGAGATTCAATCCACATTGGATCAATATCTCCATCTAGTACCATCCACTTGGGACCATCATGTGAGATGTTGGCCAGCTCTCTCATGATTGATGAAAACAGCCCTGGGAGGGTGACACCAATATGTTGATGAACATTGAAGTTGTCACCTGCTCTAGCAGATTTTTCCAGCAACTTCCTAAAAATTATGCTTTCCCCTTAAACATTCATAACTCTTTGCATCTGGACATAAATAATACTATACAATGATACCTGCTTTGAAGCAAAAAAATATGATCAGAGTTATTATCACTGAGAATGACTGTGGGCCTACATGAGCTTCACTCCTTCTGAAAACCATAAGACATAGGAAAAATGAAGAGCAGATACTCAGAGGGAAAAAAAACCACAAACTACACAATGCAAAGAAAACCATCTGAATATGCCTTGGAAATTCTTATATTTGGGTTTTTTTCCTGTGGTTTGAAGTATATGAGGAAAATCAAGATGCTTCAAACACTGGGTCATAGCTTTAGTGAGACTGAGAGGAGAACAAGCCCAGGCTGACATTGAGTGGCAGAACAAAATGTCAGTAAAATCAAGGAGACAGAGAATATAGAGAGTCTCAAGGGGAGTAAATAATGAATGCTAAGAAGAGTGAGAAGCTGGGAACAGAGCAGAAGTACTGCAGGGCAAATGAGAGCTCCACAAAACCATCACTCTCCTCCACATGAGCAAATACCTAGGGAAAGGCTGGTCTGCATGAAGGAACATCAGGCAAACATTAAAAACAGCCTCTCTTCTGGTGAATTGTGACAGGCACGCTTTTTGTTTCTCCAGGAGCAGCTATTCCCTCGCGAGGCAGGTCAGGAACCGCCGGTGGCACTGCGCGACCGGAGCAAAGCTTGTGCACAGCAAACGCAGAACGGCTCAGCCGCACGGCCACGGGATGGGCTCAGGGATAAAAGCACCTCCCTGCCTCTGCCTGGACTCCGTTCCTCGCGCTGGACACAGCTTGGAACCTGTCCAGCCCTGGCAGTGCCAGCAGCAGCTCCTGCCTGGCAGCACCACAACCACGGCAGCAGCTGGAGGGAAGCGCCCCTCTGCCAGCCTCAGGCACTCACACCACAGAGGGTCTTGGGATTTGAAAGAAGAGCTTGGTTCCACAAATAACACTTTTAGGATTCCCTCGTGGGACCTTTTTCCACCCTACATGTACAAACTTCCCAGGTGCTGGCAGTGAAATGAGTGACAGGATGAACTCGGGAAGAGGAAATGGAGGAGCTGATCCATAAGGGGACACATCCTCTCTTGTCAGGCCCTGCTGAAAATGGCCTGGCTGCTCTTTGACACCAAGAAACAACATTTTCAGGAATGGTTAATGCAGAAAATATCTGCCTTGAGCCATCAGAGAGGAGTCCTGTAAGTTCTCTTGAAACATTAGAGGATTGAGAACCTGCCAATGCTTCTCCTGCTGTCCAGTGCCACCCACAGCCCCTGATCCATAATCCCCAAATGTGCAGCTCTCTCTGCAGGGTGCTGGCTACATCCCACACTTCCCTCTGTCACTTTGATTTAGGGTCCCCAATCACAATTAAAAGGAAATTAACCCTGTCACTGGAGCGGAGCAGGGGGCAGGAGGGGTGGTGGCAGCTCCTCTCCTGGAGACCTCTGGCCAAGGATGATTTATGCAGCCATCCTCTCTCACCTCCCCCTCAGCTCCCAGAACAGCCACGCAGGGAATCAAAGCTGCCTTTCTGCATTAGTCACAAGCCAGCGTTTTCACTCTGCATCTCTGTAATCTTTCAGCAGGTCTTAAATGCTCATCTCATCCTCCTCAGGAGCAATCAGGATCAACAGCCTGGCAAAGGCCATGTGCTAGAGATCAGGCAGGGATAGTCAGTGGAAAAACACCTCTCAGAGGCTGCTGGGAGTGCCCAGCCACAGAAACCTGGTGATGGCACTTTTTGGGGGCCCCAGTGCACAGCACAGGGCAGGAGGGAATTCTCTCCCATCAGCAGCCCAGCCCCAAAAAAACAACCTGCCCCAATTAGGAATTGGGAAGTGCTGGTGTTAACAAACACGATAATCATCCTTATGGCAAAAGGATTCAAAAAAAGCTGTGACACCTTACACGTTCTTCCAACAGCAAACCCTCACAGGGCTGGGAGCAGCACCTGGGCTGTGAGACCTGCACACAGAGACCCAGGAGCTTCATTACAAACATCCTTTTTGTCTCCAAATTCAGCCATGAAGAGGCACTTACCATCCTTCCACTCTCTCGTTGCTGGGTTGATGATGCCGAACAGCTCGTCGTTGGTGACTGCTTTGGGGTTGAGGTCTGTCCACACAGCACGGCGCTTCATCCTCTGGTAGGTTTTGTGCAGGGACCTCAGCACCTGAGACTTGCCCGTGCCTGCAGCACCCACCACGAACACGGAGTGCCGGACGCTGAGCAGCTCCTCCAGCTGCACCACCTGGAGACAGCCCAGAGCTCAGACAGACGCGCCAAACTGGAGTTCTGCAAAACCTGGTCTAGGGGAAAGGGTCCCTGCCATGGCTTAGGGTTGGAATGAGATGTCCATTAAGGTCCCTTCCAACCCAAACCATTCTGTGAAATCAGCTCGCATTGGGGCTCTTGTATAGAAATTTGTGACCCGGACACACAAAGGGATTTGATCCCCCAGTTTGGTCTGATCACTAACCATGATGGTGAAATCCTGAGCAGGCTGACAAACCTCCAGCACTGTTCACGTGTGACAGCCACCAGCCAGGGAGGCTCTGCACTCCAGGGCCTGCATGCGCACAAGAGTCAGTCCCTGTAAATCCAGGGAAGAGGCAGAGCTGGATTTAGGAGCAGTCAGACCCAACATAACTGACTGTCCTTCATCGAGGTCTGTCTGCAAGGTGAATATTGTGGCTGCCCCATCCCTGGAAGTGTCCAGGATGAGGTGGACAGGGCTTGGGAGCAACCTGGGATGGTGGAAAGTGTCCCTGGAACAGGGAAGGTGGAAAGTGTCCCTACCCATGGCAGAGGGTGGAACGAGCTGAGCTTTAAGGTCCCTTCCAACCCAAACCCTTCTACAATTCTGTGATTGTGCAGAGCACTCTTTGAAGAGGCAAAGGTGGCTGAGAAAACCCAACTGAGCTGATGATGGTGCAGGTAGAGCAGAACATTCCTTGGCCTTACTTTGAGCACAAAGTTATCCTCAGGCTGCAGCCGCAGCTCCAGCACAGCCTCCTTCACCACGGCCTCAAAATCCAGGTCGCGCTTCCGAGGCACGTCCAGCGCAGGGAACAGGTCCCCAATCAGCCCCATGAACACTGGCACGTCATCTGTCACGATTTTGGGGACGTTGAAGTCGCGGAGGGAGCGCATCAGGACCTGCTCCTCGGGCCGCTCGGGGTCGGCGCGCTTCAGGGAGCCGGCCACCACCAGCACCGACTTGATGGCCCGCAGACCCCAGTCGTAGTGGTCCTACGTGAGAGGCAAGAAAGAAATAAAACCAGGCTGAGTTTATGCCTAGACAGTACCAGGCAGGGGTAAAACCCAGCAGTCCCAGCTGCCACACCAGCCAGTAATGGAAATGCAGCCAAATTCGTTATTTGTGTCGTGGCCAGAAACCTCCACCAGCCCGAGCCACCTGGTCTCTCTCCATTTCAGAAGGTGAGCTGCCCACCAGGGAGAGTAGTAATGAGGCAAATAATTCAGCTGTTTGTGCCATCACATGGGCTCAGAGCTGGCTCCAAGCAGTAGGACCTGCACTCTGGAGACCTAAGCAATTTTTTCCCCTAAACCCTTGGCCTTTGTGCATGTTAAGCAAGGCCTGCCAGAGCCCTGGATCTGCAGGAGCTACTGAGGTGGAAGGCTTGTTAGTCCATTCTGAGGCCTCAGCCACCCAAATTTCTCCATCACCAGGCTACCAGGGACATTTGGTCCTGGGGGTAATCCGCCAAGCAGGGGCAGGGAGGACACTGCTGGAAAGGAATCCTAAAGAGGCGTGAGAGGAACTCCCAAGCCAACAACCAAGTCCTTCTATTTCTGCTCCACTGAGGCCCTGCAGAGCACAGCTCAACAGCTTGACTGCTCTGTGTGGGAGGCCAAAGCTCCCACAGGCCCTCCAGCTGCACAGCACAAAGTTTCTGTGACAAGGCAGAAATCCACCCAAGCTCATGCTGGCACAGTCAAGATCAGGTTTTCCATCTGGAGTCCTGATTCAACTCACCCCAGCTTTGATCTATGCAGACAATGCCAAGATAAAATCTGATTAACCAGAGTATTGCACTGTGGGTGACCTTACATGGTCAGCACTTGACATGAAAGAGAAGTATTTAGTTGGACTAAGAGAGGAACAGTCACCATGAACCCCTGGCAGGCAGGAGAATCAATAGGAACTAAGAGGAAAAAGCAAAGGGTCACTGAATACTGCCCCAATCATGCTGGCATTTGAGGCTTTCCAAAAATCTCTCTCACTAATGCAGTTGGTCAAATGCTTCTGTCCCTGCAGATCCTCCAGGAGAGCAGCTTGAAAATGTCATTGCTCTGGTGATCACAAACCAAACCCTCCCTTCTCCCAGCAGCTGCCACAAAGGCAGCCAGTAACTAAAAGCTGTGAAGCTTCAGCTGTGGAGGTGCATGCAGTGCCACATCCCTGATTTGGGGGGATCCAGAGCAGAGTGCCACATCCCTGATTTGGGGGATCCAGAGCAGGGTGTCACATCCCTGATTTGGGGGATCCAGAGCAGGGTGCCACATCCCTGATTTTGGGGTGCAGAGCAGGGTGTCACAGCCCTGATTTTGGGGGGATCCAGGGCAGGATGTCACATCCCTGATTTTGGGATGCAGAGCAGGGTGTCACAGCCTTGATTTGGGGGATCCAGAGCAGGGTGCCACATCCCTGATTTTGGGGTGCAGAGCACAGCAGAGGGCTCACCTGCTTGGACAGGAGCTCCTTGCAGAGTTGGTAGAGCGTGATGAACTTCCTGGCCAAGGCCCGGGCTTGGAGGAAGCCCTCGGCCACCAACATAATCTCACAGATGAGCTCAAAGTCTGGCACAACCATGGCACAGGGCCTAGGGAGACAGGCAGGAAAGGATTGCAGAGCAAGCTTTGACTACAGAGCTCGAGGGCAGTGATTTGTAGCTTTATCTTGCAGGTCCTGTCCAGGGCTCTCCCAGCCTGCCCACACTGCCTTTCCCATGGCACAGGACAGAGCTCCCTTGTCCTCCCTGTGCATTCCCTGATCCAGGCTCGGTGCACAAGGCTGAAACCATCTGCGAAGCCCCAATGCAAGTGAATCTCCCAAGAAAATGAAGCCTGGATGTTCCAAAAGACAATTTCTGTCAGTTTTATTGCACAGGTCACAAAACCTGACCTCGACTCACCTGAAGAGAGCTTTTAAATTCTCGGGTAGCTCGGTTCGTCCTGCATAACCAGGGTTCATGGTGATGAAAATCCCAACTGAGGGGACCAAGTTAATGTCTTCTCCAAGAAAATTGAAGGATTTCTTCTTGTCCCGGATTGCATCCTGCACACTCTTCACCTGGGAATGAAGGCAGTGCTCAGTGCTGCTGTTCAGGTGTGAAAACCCCAGACAGCACTGCTGCCCTCCCTGCCCTCGGCCTGTGATGACCAGGGACTATCACTGCTCTGGGTTTTTACTGACCATATAAAGCTTTCTACACTGTTTGGGGTTAATCTCTGTGTCTCCTATCACAATCCAACTCTGACAAAACAGAAAAGGGCTGAGGAGACTGGACAGTCAAACTGAAAGGAGTTGCAAGTTTGCTTCACAGGACACTTGGCTGGTCTTTCCTCCTTGCCTGACTGCGGCTTTGTTCTTCTCATGCCTCACTTTCCAAAGAGAGTGAGTCCATTACAGCCAGATCACCTCACTGCCCACCTTCCATTCCCGTGGAGTGAGTCACAGCATCACCAGGTTGGAAGAGACCTTAGAGATCACCGAGTGAAACCCAGCCCTGACACTTCAGCTAAACCCTGGCACACAGAGCCACGTCCAGTCTGTTTTAAACACACCCAGGGATGGTGACTCCCCTACCTCCCCAGGCAGGCCATTCCAGTACTCTATCACCCTTTCTGTAAAAACCATTTTCCTAAACAGCAAACACGGCCAGACCACCTGAGTGCCCACCTTCCATTCCAGGCAGACCCTCCCTCCCCACTCCCCAAGGAGCAGCTCCCTGCAGCCAGCTCACCTCCTTGATACCACCACTTCAGGAGGGAGGAACCTCTGCCCTAAACTCACCCGTTTGCCACCTTAAAGCAAAGCAATTAAGGGAGTTTCTCTGTGTAAGGGCCCACGTCGACAGGAGCTGCATGACTAAGGCAGCCAATTAACCATCACCATGGTTACCCTCTAATAGCAGCAGAGGCGATGATGGAGTGACAGCCCCGCTCAGACACCACGCTCCAGCCAGGAGCCGGGGAATCGTTAGCAGCTGAGTCATATCTGGGCTTCTTTTGTTCAGCTTCCCCTTTTATTTTAAGATCCTCAAAGACGTTTTTTCAATGACAACTTTAAGCTAGAACCTGATGGAAGGGAAACGGAGAGGGAAGGACACGCAAACACCTGAGCCTGCCTGGGATTTCTTTGGGACGTCACACGAGGGACAAGGATGAGAGAGAGATGAGAGCGAGGAGTTCGTGGAGGGGTTCAGAACAATTCCTTTGACCAAGACATTCACAGAAGTGTAGAAACTTTTGGGCTCCAGACCTTAATTTCTGCAATGCCGAGCCCCAGAGTGGGTCTAGGAAGAATTCTGGACCTCAGTCAAACACTGGGATCCCAAAACCTGCACTCGCAGCTGACACTTGGGACCAGAAGAGCTTTGATATTTCAGCAACTCAATTTTCAGCACTGAAGTCCCCCAAGACTCCAATCTTTCTGTTCTGGCCCTGTGGGAGGAAGGGAGGAGGAAAGGAAGGACTGGAGGCTTGTATTTATCCACAAGCTTTTCTCCACTTACCTGTACAGCAACCACAGAAAGGACCTCAACTGAGATCCTGTTAAATTCATCAAAACAGCCCCAGGCTCCTGTCTGGGAAAGGCCTTTGTAAATATTCCCACAAGACTGAAAAGAAAAAAAAATAAAATAAAATTATGAGAGTGAAATCACAAACGGAATCAACTCCAACAAAAAATGGATTTGATTTCCCTGCTTGTTTATTTATAGCAATTTACAGTCTATTGTGGGTATTTTAAAAAGTGCACGGGAGCAGCAGGCACAACTCAATTATAATATTTATAGCTCTGCACAGTTTGCCACTTGATTTGCTAATTGCACTCTCCTGACATCTCTGCACTCTGGTTCCACCCAAAGGTCACTGGGCTGAGTTACTGATGGCCCCACGTCCACGAGAGACCTCAGCTGGATAAAATATGATCCAAGGCCACCAAACCCACTGCCCCGGAGAGCACAGGGATCAGCCCCACGAGCAGTGCTGGCCTTGTCCCAGGAGAGGATCCTGACAAACCAGAGAGGTCCCTCCCCACACCTGGGACACACGTGGGTCTGGGGAGAGGGAACGATCAGCACAGCCTTGGCCTCGACTGAACAGGCCAGAATTCGTGCAGAATTTCATGTGGAGGCTGACTCCAGAAGGGAAGGGAAAGGAGAAGCAGGGCAGAGAGCACAGTTCAGGTCTCTTCCTCGTTCTCAAGAACCCTGTGCAGGTCTTAGAGACGAGGAGGAGGAGGAGAAAAAGCCGTTCAGCAGGAAGGGAGGCAGCAGGGATGTGGGGAGAGGGGATGGATCACAGCAAGCCCAGCTGGATAACTCCCACCCTGCAGGTCCCAGGGCCCTGGGGGGAGCAGCACCTTGTAGTCCATCTGCTCGGAGCAGTTGAACACGTACACCATGATGCCCAGGGCTCGGCCCAAGTCCTTGGTGGTCTCTGTCTTGCCAGTGCCAGCAGGGCCTGCAGGGGCCCCGCTCATGGTCAGGTGCAGAGACTGGGTCAGCGTGATGTAACACCTGCACAGGACGGGGGGAAAAGGGGAAAGACTGAGCTGGGTGACACTCCAGTGCACTCTGCAGAGCCCTGCGCCCTCCTTTGGGACAGCTCTGTGTGAGCACGGCCAAGCTGCAAGTCCTGGTGGGCATTAACAACCATCTCTGCCCTGCTGGACTTCTCCAGAAAGTCCTGGTGGCATTAACAACCACCTCTGCCCTGCTGGACTTCTCCAGAAAGTCCTGGTGGGCATTAACGACCATTTCTGTCCTGCTGAGACTTCTCCAGAAAGTCCTGGTGGCATTAACAACCACCTCTGCCCTGCTGAGGTTTCTCCAGAAAGTCCTGGTGGGCATTAACAACCACCTCTGCCCTGCTGGACTTCTCCAGTACATCACAGAATCAGAAAGGTTGGAAAAGACCTTTAAGATCATCAAATCTACTCATCAGAACAGCACCAGCACCTTGTTCACCACTAAACCAAGTCCTTTTAGTGCCACATCCACGTGTTTTTTGAACATTTTCAGGGATGGTGATTCCACCACTGCCCTGGGCAGCCTGTGCCAGGGTTTGACAACACTTCCAGTGAAGAAATTGTTCCTAATAGCCAATCTGAATGTCCCCTGGTGCAATTTGATGCTGTTCCCTTTCACCCTGTCCCTTGTTCCCTGGGAGCACAGCCTGACCCCCACCTGGGGGGGCAATCCTGTAATTGCAGGATTACAGACATTACTACATTTGTAATCCTGCAATTCTTCAGTGTAGAACTCTGAACTCCATATCCAGTGTTAGCTGCTGCTTTCCCATTTTAGTCAGACACAACAATTCCTCCCCAGGCCTAGGAATCAAGGACACCTCACTGCCTCAGGCTCTGAGAGATGTAAACAAAAGTGAGTTGAGGGGAGCAAATTGGGGTGAATGACTTCATGACCTGAAGCTGTAACTGGAAGATTAACCCCCAATATGCAAATAGACCAAACATAAAAGTGTGAAATCCATGAGCCATCACCCATTTTGGGTGGGTTTCATCTGCCCAAGATGTACCCGAAGGCCCTTCAACAAACACAACAGCTTTTTATTCTCTGGATTTGCCTGGTCTCTGCTTTCGGGCGGTCGCACAGGGCGTCCCCCACGGCCTCACCTGTCGGTCAGGGGGGTGATGACGAGCCGGGGGGTGTTGCCCAGGTACTCGTAGCTGTAGAGGAACTGGGCGTCGCAGATGCTGGCCCAGCAGTGCCGCTCCTCGTCCGACCAGCGGTGCCGCAGCTGCGCCAGCCACACGAAGGCCTGGCCACTGTCCACCTGCAATGGGCCACCAGCCCCGTCAGGGAGGGCAGGGGTGCTGCCCCAGAGTTTTGGCTTTGATGTTTTTCAGATTCTCTGCTGCCTGGGTGTGTAGCTCTGAGCTTCGTATGAAGTGTTGGTCAGCTCTCTCCACAGAGTAGGGAGACAAAACAATTCCTTCTCTAGCTGGGGACCAAGGACAATCCATACAAGTTACAGCCCCAAAACAATGGGGAAATGAAGGAAGCAATCTGGGAGGATGGGACTTCATGATCTGAAGCTGTAATTGGACAATTTACCCCAATATGGAAATGGACCAAAACTTATAAAAGGGTGAAAACTCCTGACTGGGATCCATCTTGGGTGCAGCCCTGGCCAGGCTCTTGTGCTGCCCAAGGTGAATCCTTTAAAGGCCTTTCAACAAATCCCTGCTTTATTCTTTTAGCTCTGTCTAGTCTCTGTTCCAGGCGAGCCTCTCTGGGCATCAGTTCTGGCACTCCAGATGGGACAGAAGGCATCTGGACAAATCCCAAGGGATTCCCTGTGGCCCACACCAGAGCAAGAAAGCCCAAATGCTTTTTCTTATGGCCCTGCTGAGGCAGGCAGTGCTCCCAGTGCCTGTGACTCCGTGATCTCCCCTTCAGTGCCCAGCATGGCTCACACTGAGCTGGGAACACCAACCTTCTGGGCTATCATCTTCGCCACCACGTCCCGCGCGTGCACGTCGATGGTGCAGATGGTCATGATCTTCTGCCTGTCGCCCTTGGAGAGCTGCCCCAGCAGCATCGTCACCAGCGTGTTCAGCTGGGCCACCTGCTTCTTGTGGTACTCCTTCATGGCCTTCTCGTAGCCTTCCTTCATCCTGGAGAAGGCCATGCCCACCTCAGCTGTCCACCAGATCTGGGTGCAGCAAAGAGCCACCTGGGGAGACAGACTGGCTCAACAGCAGGGCAGCACTGGGGTTTCCTAACATCTGAGAGTGTCTGATCCACGGGGAGGTCAAGGATGAAGCATCCCTGACATGAAATGAAGTTTTGTTATTATACAGTATCACAGCAGGCAGGAGAGCAGGGATCCATTTTACATCCATTGAAATCCCATTCTGGGCACCCCCAGCAGCTGCTCATCAGTAAATGAGCCCCTTTCTCATGTCTGAACACAGGGGAGGCCGAGCTGCAGACAAGAGGGGCACCCGAGGGTCTCCTTCCTCTCATCAGGCCCCGTCAGTGTGTTCTGCTGGGGGTAGGGGCTTCCTGTGACCCCTGGGGTGCAGCAGCCACTGCCCAAGTCCCCGAGCTGCATCCTGCCTGGAGCGCTGGTCAGAGCACACAGCTCAGCCTAGGAATCCATCAAGAGATGGCCAGGAGAAAGGTGAACTCACCCGATACCTTGGGATTTAAGTTTTTCTGTTCGGCTTTGGCGTGCAGCTTTAGCTTTATATTAAGTGTTACTGGGATCTTCTCACAGGGTAGTGAGGACAAAACAATCCTACTCTAGCTGGGGACTCAAGGACAACCTCTTCCAACTTCAGGCCCAAAGCATAAACAAGGTGAAAAGAGGAGGGTGGGCAAGCAAGCCAGGAGGATGAAACTTCATCATTGGACAGTTAACTCCAATATGCAAATGGTGTAAAACTTATCAAAATGTGAGATCTCATGAGCAAGCTCTTGCTTCCATCTTGGAGCCATCCAGGCAGAGCCACGACTCCAGTACTGCCAGGGCGTGGCCTTTGAAGGCACTTCAATAAATATCCTCTTTATTCCTCTTAACTCCATCCAGCTCTGCTCCAGCTCCTTAAGGCATCACACCCTTCCTCTCCCCTGGAGGGCACAGCCAGAACCATTCCCACCCACAGCCAGAGACCCCGCTGGGAGCAGGAGCAGGGCAGTACCTGGGCAGGGTGGTCAAAGAGCCACTGGTCCCTGGGCTTGTCCTCGTAGGCCACCACGGCTGCGCCCAGGCCGTCCCTCACCGTGGCCCTCATGGTGTCCAGCAGGCGGCCGAGCCACACCTCCACCTGCAGAAGGGGTTAAATCCCAGGGACACGCCTGCTTCTCACCCCTGGGTAAGGAGGGATGGCCCCAGGAACATTCCTGCCACCCCTCATCCCCAGGGACACTCCTGCTTTTCACCCCTGGGTAAGGAGGGATGGCCCCAGGGACATTCCTGCCACCCCTAGTCCCCAGGGACACTCCTGCTTCTCACCCCTGGGTAAGGAGGGATGGCCCCAGGGACATTCCTGCCACCCCTCATCCCCAGGAATGCTCCTGCCACTCCTCATCCTCAGGGACACTCCTGCTTCTCACCCCTGGGTAAGGAGGGATGATCCCAGGGACATTCCTGCCACTCCTCATCCCTAGGAACAGTCCTGCCACCCCTCATGCCCAGGGCAGGGACACTCCTGCTTCTCACCCCTGGACACTCGTGCCACCCCTTGTCCCTCGGCAGCGAGTGGGACGAGCTCTCCAGCCAAACAGGCCTCAGGTCTCCTCCAGACTGGGGGGCTCAGTTTCTGTCCTGCAAGATCAGCATCTCTTCCCCAACACCAAGGGAGGCTTTTGTGGAAATCCAGCTATGGGAGGAACCACACTGAACTCCACTGGGGAGCAATTTAGCTCAGTGTGTTCCAGCTCCAGGCCATGACAGGGTCACCTGTGGGACTGGAGCACAATCTGCCAGCAGCAAGAGAGTGCTGGGAACAGAGTTCCTGCTGGATTTCGTATTTCACAGGCAGAGTCCTCACTGAGAGGAGAGTTTAAATGCCAAGTGCCGTCACTGGGGAGCTCAGAGCTGGTATTACCTACTTTAGCTTCCTATAACAGTCCATGGAGAAAAGTGCAGCTACAAGGACAGAAAAGCTGAGCAGTAATTTGACTCTTAAGTTTTATACTTCGACTCATCCTATGAAATAAGGAAGATTTAGAAAACCCTTTTCTTCCCAAAGGTATCTGTGCAGTAATACTATGGAATAATTTAATCTGCTTTCAGTCTGCATCCCCTCCCAACCAGGAGGGTAGGAGTAACCTTCAAAACGTCTTGTAGGAATTAAAATGAAAAAGCCCAGTAAAGAATAGGCCACAGCCCTTCCTCACCCATCCAGAGCAGGACTAGAGCTGAGGTGTGAGCAAGGATGGAGTTGCACACCAGCTCTTCCAGCTTTTCTCACTGAGGCAGTGCAGTGAAACTCTACAAGACCTTGGCCAGGGATGCCCACCCAAGGGTGTGGGAGCAGGTCCCGCCAGGCAGTTTGGACAGACAAGGTCTCCCCTCTCACCTGCCCACTGCAGTCACAGGGTTCACTGAACTGGACATATTCCTCCTCTCTGCTGTACATTCCCAGGCCAACCTTGGTCGTCTTCTGCTCAGAGTCCACCTGGAATTTCAGCTTGGCCAAGTTGTCAAAGAGTTTGGAAAGGTGACGCTGCACCTGCCAGAGGGATCGTGTAAATCAGGTGAGGGGGACAGGGCAGGCAGAGCAGAGAGCAGCAGAGGTGTGGCAGCCACAATCCTGCCCACAGAGAATGACTGGGACATCTTGGCAGCCCCACATCTCACTCCTGGCCGGGATGCTGCCAGCACGAGCCTCTTGCTGTCCTTCTCAGGAGCTGGATTTGATGATCCTGCTGGGTCCCCTCCAGCTCAGGCTCTCCTGTGACCCATCCTATGGCTTGTCTGTGCAGCTCTCACTCCCTGTCCCACAGAGGACGCCAACCCCTCCTCAGGAGCTGCCCCACAGGTGGCTACAACCCATCAGCTTCCAGCCTGGCCAAATCCCAGGAGATTCAAGAAGCAACGGACACTCAGCTTCCCCACCAGGACAAGCACACATCCTTTCAAATCTTACATAAGCCATGGAATCCTGGTTTACAGTGCATGTGGGCAGGCTCAGCAACTCCCCACTGTCCACTCCCAGCCCCTGGCCGTGCTCCAGCACGCGATACAATTCTGCCACCAGAGCCCAAACTGCACCTGAACCTGCACCAGTTCAAGTGGATAATATCATTGTCTATTTAATCCTCCTTTAGGAATTACCAGGCTTTGAAACTACAGTGGAAAGGCTGAGAGTGTATCCGTGTATGATCCTGCCTGACATTTACTTTGATTTTCCTGCAAATAGTTTTGAATAACAGAAAGCACCAGGAATTTCTCCTTACTCCATGGAGCATTTCAACACAGCAGCTTTTCTCTGCTTCCTGTGTTCTCTTTCTCTCCATTTTAAGCATCAATCACTGTGTATTTATGACACTCTGTGGGCAGAAATCACCCAGCAGCAGCAAACAGATCCAAGCAGAGTTAAAGGTTAGTGCCAACAAGAGCATTTCCAAGCCTGCTGCATTCACATGCCGACACAAATGCTGAAAATGAGGAAAAGATTAAGGAGGTTGAGATTGCTTACTACTAAAAGGTGGGATAAGGAATTGATTCCTCGCCCAACAGCCTCCATTTGCTGTGGATATGTTGATCTGGTTTGCACACCAACCTCAGGATTAGTGATGCCTCCCAAACCAGGCTGGTCAGGGCATGGCACTGCCAGGCTAGGGGGCTGAGGTTTCCTGACAGCAGCTCCACAGGAAAAGCACCTGCAGGATGGAATCCTCTGAGCTCTGCCCACGGGGGACAGAGGGTTCTGATCCCTGGGAACAGGGGAAGGGGACTGGGAAGCCATTTCTTACAACAGGAGAGTTACTGCCAGCTGCTCCTCGGGATGATCCAGCAATCCTGCTGAGCCAGGAGGAGGAATGGTGTATCCTGGGGGATCCCCCACAGCTGGCATTCAGACCCCATCCCAGAAACCCAGGGCAGGGTCAGACATCACTGCCTGACCACCAGCTGCTCCCCTCCTGCAGGCTCTGCTCCTCCCTGCCCTGCCATCAGGACATCCCAAAGGCTTTCCAGGGGGAAAGAGGATGCACTTACTGGAAATTGCCTCTTCTGCCTAAAAAAACAGCCCTCTACAAGCCACCAGTGCTCAACACTCCCGCATTGGAATGCCCAGTCTGGGGCTCTTTGTTTGGTGGCATCCCAGGCTGGGATCCATGGTCAGCAACAAGTTTTGGATGAGATCCTCAGGAAGTTGTTTTCCTGCAACCTCACTGTACCCCAGCAGGAACAAAGCCACTGTTTTTATGGCACCATAAAAACCCATGGAGGGGCTCTCTGAACCTGCCACGAGCATCCCCAGGGGGAGATCAGCCAACAGCCAGGGCAGGGCTGCCTGTCAGTGATGGCAGGTGGAGATCAGCTGTGAAGGAGTTGTTAATCCACATAGGGTGGGAGAAAATCACTCCAGAAAGGACATTCAGGAGAGTCCCAGGACACCAGCTTCCACTGTGACACTCCTGACAGCTGGAAAATGCAAAGGTGGTGCAGCACAAGCCTTACCAGATGTGGGTTGGTGCCGTTGGAAAGGATATCCAGTAAATCTGCAGAAGAAATGAAGTAAAATCTGGGGAAGGCCAGCCTTTTCATGTCCAAATATTCAGCCAAAGCCTTCTCACACAGGGACAGCCTGGGGAGACAAAGCAGAGCCCAGATAGGTGGGTAAATACCCTGCCATGCTCTGTGCTGCCCTTTTCAGGCAGGTTCTGCCCACCATGGGGAAATGCCAGGCACAGGCTGAGCCTGCAGGCTGCTCCTTCCCCCAGCCCTGAATAGCTCCACGAGCACAAGGGAACTCACAGCTCACTCTCTACTCCAGGGGTCAAACACCCAAGAGTCAGGGCAGCCTCATGAAAAAGCAGAAGCACAAGTGGAAGAAGAGGTTGGGAAGGTTTGCAGCCTGACCCACTGCTTTAGACAAGCTCGTAGCTGCCACAGGTGGTGGCATCCACTGGGATGAACATTTCCAGAACTGCTTTTATTCTAATGAGCCACATTTTAAAGTCTGATTCCAACCAACTCAGCTTTTTGTGTTTGCAAAGCATGAAAGGGAAGTTGTTTGCTCCGATCTAAAATGAATCTCGCAGTGTTCACATGCTAAACTGCTGCTGAGCTTACAAAGTTCCTAAATAACATTCTCTGTGAGGAACATTGGCCTTGTTCGATTGAAAATAAAATCAAATCTTTATTTGAAATGGAGAGCTGCTACTGACACAACAGCTTAGCACGGACTTTGAAGTGGTTTTCAGGCAGATTTATATGTTAAGTGAGAAGTGTCTCCAACTCAGGGCACTCAGGTCTGTCTCAGGGAGCTGTGTTATGCCTCATGTCAAGGGCACACAGGGATCATTTTGTAAATTAAATGGGCTCATCTCTGCTGCAAACATCACAGAATCACAGAAGGGTTTGGGTTGGGAGGGACTTCAAAGCCCATCCAGTGCCACCCCTGTCATGGCAGGGACACCTCCCACTGTCCCAGGCTGCTCCAGCCCGGCCTTGGGCACTGCCAGGGATCCAGGGGCAGCCACAGCTGCTCTGGGCACCTGTGCCAGGGCCTGCCCACCCTCTCTGTATGATGGGTCACAAACACAAACTTGAGGAAGATCAGAAAAGTTGGAGATTTGTGACTGCAGGGGAAGCACAGCCTCAGGAAAAGCCTTGGAGCACAGGTTCAACCAACTTCTCACGGCTGATTCCAGTCTCTGACAAAACCCTGGGACTGATACTCTACCTACCTACTCTGGATGTCCTCCAGTTGTTGGGACAGACCTGGTTTATTGGTGGCTTCGACTACATTTGGAGTTTTCTGAACTTCATAGGCCAGTTCTTTAAAATCCACATCAATGCCTTCAAAACGTTTGGAGTCCTACAAAGGGACACAAAGGTCACAGCAATGCTCTCGTGGTGTGCTGAGAGATCCCATCCTCTGAGGGCTGTCTTTGGGGTGAGGGAAAGCTCCCCCCTCACCAGTGAAAGGCACGTTTCCTCCTCAGCACTGCTGTGAGCCTGGAATAACACTGAGAACAGGGCTGGAGGCACCCTGAGGAGCTCCCCAGAGCAGCAGCAGGAGAAGAGCTGCTCTCCCCCAGCACCAGGGTGGAAGGACAGGGAGGGAAAGCTGCCAAAGCTGCCTGGGCCAGCTCTGCTTGATGATTTGCAGTGTGTGAGCAATGATCTCGGCCCTCTCCCCTCTGAAGGAAGAGAGAACATGCCTGCAGCGCTGAAGGAAGGCAGCAGCTCTCACTCAGCACCCGGAGCTCTGTGTTTGCCACGCAGTGCTGCAAGTGAGAAGATCAGCCCCTCAGCACAGCCTGGGGAACAAAACATCCCGGGGGAACAGCCACAGCACTGAGGGAGCCTCCAGAGGAGCGAGGCAGCAGGAGAACAGCCCTGCTTTGGGGAACTTGGCACTGTAGATAACCCCATTTCATAATGGAACCTCTTCTTCAACGCTTCCCAAAGAGGTATTTGGGATCTGGGGGCTCATACCTGGGGCAGCTGTGCCCGGATGTCTTCTGAGCCTATGAAAATGCTCTCCAGGTGGGACCACGTGCGCTGCACCTCGAACCAGAGGGCGATGACGGAGTCAGCAGTGGAGAGCTTCCTCTGCCAGGCTGACACCTCCTCCAGGAAGAAGGCAATGTATTTGGATGACATTAAGTTCTGCAGCTGCACCTGGTTGTCTTCTAGAGTTTCAACGAGCTCCTCATCTGACTTCAGCAAGGGGGTGTCGGTGCGGGGGTGAGGCTCGTACTGAAACTCCCTGCAGCTCCAAGTCACCCTCAGCTCCTTCAGCACCTTCTCCATGCTCATTTCTCGCACTGCTTTGTCCACAATGCCATGGACCTCCCCCTCGAACTCGTGCAGGTTGAGCTTGAGGAGGTCGGCCAGGGTGGTGTCCGAGTCCATCACAAACCTCACGCCCGTCACCTGCATCAGCTGGTTCCAGTGCCTTTCCCTGATGGCAGGGTTTCGAAGTTCTGCCACAGCCTTCAGGGCTGTCAGCATGTTCTTCACCTTGCTGTCCAGCCCACTGAAAGCATCCCACGCCCTCATCTCCTTATCCAAATTCCGAATCTCTCTTGCAAACTTCTTGCACTCCAGATCCATGTTCTCCACGTTGATATCCACCCATCTGGTGATCTGCCAGGCGTCGAGGCTGGTGTTCACCAGGGAGATCATGTCCCAGAGCTCTTTGAGAAGACACAGCTCCTTCCTGCACTGCTTCAGCTGTTTATACTCTGGCACTGTGACTTCAAACAGACCAGCTGACTCATAAATAGAGGTCATGGCTGACTCCATCTGTTTAATCTCCATGTGCTTTGCATCCAGCAGTTGATAAGGCTTTTCGGTGTCAAACCTAGAAATAAACGTTTATTCTCCATAAGTGACATTGTAACAACTTCTAAAGAGCCCATAAAACAAACAGAGCCTCTGAGAGCCACAGGAGAGATGAAAGGTCCCTACTACACCCTGATGGCTGAGCCACGTGGCACTGCTGGCACCACCCAAACCCAACATCTTCCCAGGGACACGACACTGCAGGCACAGCAGGCTGTGAGCAGGGAGGAGATCTGGGCATCACCAGGACATGCAGGTGATGCCTGAAGATTTTAGCTTTTCTATTTTTCAAGTCCTGCACTGCATTAGTGCAGAGCTCTAAACTCCATGTAAAGTGCAGCTAACTGCCTTCACATTTTGGTCAGACAGAACAATCCCTCTGATCCAAGGACACACCACAGCCTCAGGCACCAAAAAGTACAAACAAAAGTGAATTGGGGGGAGCAAACTGGGGGAATGTGACTTCATTATCTGAAGTGTTAATTGGAGAATTAGATATGCAAATAGACCAAACTTATATCTGTATAAAAAAACTCGTGACCATCATCCATCCTGGGTGCGGCCTCTGGGAGGCTGTGACTGCCCAAGGTGTAGCTATTGAAGTCTTTAATAAACACCCACTTTAACTCTGGCTAGCCTCTGCTCTAGCTGGGCACTCCAAGGCATCACAGGGATGAGCTCTTTTCCCTCCAGGCCCGCGTGGTGCTGGAACATCAGTACCTGAAGGGAGCTTCCCTGCCGAAGCGCTCCCTGAGCCGCAGCTGCCGCGCGTCGAAGGCGGCGCAGCTCTGCCGCAGGGCTGTCACCTCGCCGGCCTGCAGAGGGGCCACCTGCTGCTTCACGGCCTGGGCCAGCTTCTTCACCTGGCTCCACCTCTCCGGCAGCTCCTGCGGGCACAAGGGCACTGCTGGCAGGCAGGCAGAATGGGCTCTGCAGGGTGGGCTCTGCCCGTGGATAGCCACAGAACGGGAAAAGCCACAGATCGCATGGCTACAGCTGCAAGGGAGGGTGGTTGGGATGGCCCAAGTGGTGCCTGGGGGGGTTTAGACTGGATATGAGGGAAAAAGTTCACAGGAAAGGTTGTAAAGCATCAGAACAGGCTGCCCAGGGCAGGGGTGGAGTCACCATCCCTGGAAGTGTTCAAAAAACCGGTGAATGTGGCAGCTGGGGGCATGGTTTAGTGGTGGTCATGGTGGCGGCGCTGGGTGGATGGTGAGATTTTATCATCCTAAAGGTCTTTTCCAACCTTGACAACTCCATGATTGCCAAGGGCTCTGCTGTCCCCAGGTTCCCTCTTCTCCATGTGCTGTGCAAGCCCACAGGAAAGGCTCTGGGTTTCTCTCCATCCCACTCCACACTCTTGAGAAGATTAATGGAGACCCACCATGGAGAGAAGGGAAATAGCTGCAGGCAGCTCTGAGGCAGCAGAGATGGCCAGGGCAGGGCCAGCCCCTCCTGAGGGGTCTCTTCCTGGCATTTTTCATCACAGCCTCAGTAGAAATCTCTATCCATGACCACACACAGAGCTGCTTCCTTCTCCTCCTGCCAAGCAGCAGCTCCAGCCCATCCATCTCCACGGAGGGAGAGGAGCCCAGAGGAACTTCTGCTCTTCCCACTCCCTACAGGAGGGAATGAATCATTCACACACAAGTGTGGCTGTCACTCGCCAGAAAGAACAATTCTTCTGCTGTCTCCTGCATCTGGGTGGCTGCTCCACGCCCTCATTTCTGCCACCAGGAAAGTAAATCAGTTATTTGAAGGTGTTTGCACAAGCAGGCACACACCAGCAGCTCCCAGGCAGGGAGATTTAGTGGCGCTGAGTTCCCCACAGGACTGGGCTTTATGGTGGATGAGGACACAGCCTGCAGGGCTTGTCTCTGTCCCCCAACACTCACCATCTCTTACAACCCTCATCTCATGGTTCCTTTTGCAGAAAGGAAAGGAATTCCCAAAAATCTGACTCATATGAGTCAGATGGGGAAGGATGCCAAAATATTTTCATGACCTGCTCCCAGGGATGTCCTCTGGGTAAAGCAGATGTGGTGGTCTCGACCCAGAGGGGGACTGAAGTCCTGTGAGAAGGCAGCTCCTCTGCCAACATTATCCTTCCCATCTCCATAGCTGCCAAGAACCAGCTTATTTAAAAATAATTATAATTCAACCTAATTAACAGATGGATTTGAAAATGCATTAATTTTTTTTCAAGAGTAATCGCTGGGAGTTGGAGCAGGCAATCCCATGTTTTTCACGCACAACAAAAGGCTTAATCTCTGCTTTAAAAGGAAAATCTGAAAATTTAGAGCTACTAAGGCACATCCTGCAACAGCAAACGCTGCCCACTGAGGCCCTCTAATGACAGGGAGCAGGGCCCTGAGTGTCCCCGGGCTGCTGCTCCACTCCTGCTGCCTTTGCCTTCTGCTCCTGGGCAAGCTGCCGTGCCCACCACCAGCCCTCACCCACCTCCAGCTGCTGGTGGACTTGCTCGGGCAGCTGCTGCTCGTAGGCCCTCAGCAGCTCAATGGTTTCCTTCAGGGGCTCAAACATGGCATCGGTGGCACTGTGACGTTCCTTCACAGCCAGCAGGTGACCCATGACCTCCACCAAGCCACCGTAGTCACCCTTCTCCACCTTTCTGCTCAGACCTTTCTCAGCAGTTTGGATGAACTCGTCCAGGTCAGCCAAGCTGTAGAGCACAAAGCAGGGGAGGAAACACAGGATGAGTGCAGCTCCTCTGGAAGAATTATTATTATTATTATTATTCCAGCTCCTCTGGAATTATTGTCCAGCCTCTGAACTGGAATCCCTGCTCAAAGGTGTCCCTGGAGGTGGTACAGCTGCCTTCAGGAACAGAAAGACAGGCTGGGACTTCTCACGTTGGAGACAGAGTACCTGAACAGGGACAGGGAGCTCAGGAGGGCTCTGGAGGGGGTCTGAGAGGACAATTCTTACTGGGAGGGTGGGGAGGCACCAGCACAGGGTGCCCAGAGCAGCTGTGGCTGCCCTGGATCCCTGGCAGTGCCCAAGGCCAGGCTGGATGGGGCTGGGAGCAGCCTGGGACAGTGGAAGGTGTCCCTGCCATGGCAGGGGTGGCACTGGATGGGCTCTAAGGTCCCTTTTAACCCAAACCATTTTGGGATTCTGTGACAGTTTTCACCCCATCTCTTCCACTACAAGAATCCAAGCTGCCCAGGTGAACCTGACACATTTCAAAGCTGTAACAAACAGGGGTTGTCCTTCATGCACTGCCTCTCTTCACAGGGCAGCTCCTTCCTGCAGGTGATGCAAGTTCACAGCAGTTTAGAAAAGCAACTGGATGTTTGTGGGAGGAAAAAAAAATCCCTCCAGGACTTTAAAATGAAGATCCCTGTCTCTCAAAGCCCTTGAGCCATAAACCATCACAGACAGGAGAGTGCTTGGGGCACATTTCCTCACCTGCTTATCCTGTTCTTAACCTCACCAGCTACTGGGCACTTCCAGCAGAGGAACAGTGGACTCCTGGGTCTCGAAACACTTTTTAAGTGCCTGTTTAAATTCTCTGGATGCTGCTGGGCCTAAAAGTATCCTTAAATACTTCACCTAATAAAGACTAAACTGCTGAGTCAGGAACTCTCAATAACAGCTCCTAGACGCTCATTCTCTGCCACACTAAACCTCTTTGCAAAGAAATTATCAAGCAGATTTATGGTGCTGAAAAGCACACAAGAGATCACATCAGCACCCCAGGCAGCAGCCTCCTCTTCAGATATCTGTGAGCACTCCTCTGGGAGCAGCCAGAACCCAAGACACCCTCCAGTTGTGACCAATAAATCACTGTCCTGCACAGATCTGAGCAGCTCTTCACAGCAAAGAACACGTGTTAATGCAAAATTTGGAGCCCAAACTGCTCCTTTTGGTAGCCTGAAGACACCTCCCCATGACTGCTCATGCCAGGCCACCTGAATCATGGCCTTTTAGAAACCTCACAACATTAACGCAGATTTACTGATGGCCACCACCAAATCCAGTAAAGCAAGCCCAGAGCCCTGCCAGAGATGGCAGAATCTGGCTCAGGAGGAGCAAAACACACCTTGGGCAAGCACACACTTTGTCTAACACCTTGCATCAGGCTCCAGAGCATTGGCTCAGGGATGCCAGGGGTACCAAGGGATGCCACTGCTCCCAGGGGTACCAAGGGATGCCACTGCTCCCAGGGGTAACCAAGGGATGCCACTGCTCCCAGGGGTACCAAGGGATGCCACTGCTCCCAGGGGTAACCAAGGGATGCCACTGCTCCCAGCTCACACACAAGCAGGGACCAGGGCATAGAAGACACCGCACTAGGAAGGTCCATGCTGCACAGCAGCTCCATTCTCTTGCTCCTGTATTAGCTCTGGAGGTGTCACAGCTCCAGGACTATTTGGACAATGCTCCCAGGGATGGCCAGGGTGGGATTGTTGGGATGTCTGTGCAGGGCCAGGGGCTGCCCTGGATGGTCCTTGTGGATCCCTTCCAGCCCAGGGTATTCCATGATCCTCTAACGCTGGTCCATCAGTGTGAAGTGACACAGCCCAGCCAGGAGAAATCCCGGCGCAGCCCCAGCAGCAGAGGCAGGACCGGCTCTCACCTGTGCGTGACGTGCTCCAGGAGGTGCTGCTTGAACACCAGGCTCCACCTTTTAATCTCATTGAGCAAGGCTGCCTTGAAGGGCCGCGCATCGAGCCTCAGCCAGCCCTGGAAGGCGCAGCCGGGCTGCATGCGAGCCGCCTCCTCGTAGAGCCGCTCGTAGGAGCCGATCTGCTCCCTGAACTGCTGCAGCGTGGGCGCCGCCTCGGGCACCCCCTCCTCGCCGTGGGCCTCGATGTCCGCGGGCGTGAGGAGGCGGCCGTGGAGCAGGAGCTGGCGGCACAGCTCCCGCCTGTCGTCCCCGCAGAGGTGCGAGAAGCGCTGCTCCAGCCTCGTGCGGTGCTCGCAGCACGTGCCTGCCGCGGCCCGAGCGCGGCTCAGCAGCTCCCGGCGCGACGCGCTCAGCTCGGGCACGGCCTCCAGCTCGGCCTGGAGCACGGACAGAGGGACAGGGAGAAAAGATGGCATGGGAGAGGAGGGAAGAGAGAGAAGAGAGGGGAAAGGAGACAAAGAAAATGGGAGAAGGGAGAGGGGAAAGAGGAGAGAAAGGGGAGAGAGAAGAGGGGAGAAGGGAGAGAAAAGAAAGGAAAGAGAAAGGAGAGAAAAGAGAGAAAACAAAATGGGATAAGGGAGAGAAAAGAAAGGAAAGAGAAAGGAGAGAAGAGAGAGAAAACAAAATGGGATAAGGGAGAGAAAAGAAAGGAAAGAAAAGAGAAAGGAGAGAAGAGAGGAGACAAAGAAAATGGGAGAAGGGACAGGGGAAAGAGGAGAGTGGAAAGAGGAGAGAAAGGAGAGAGAAGAGGGGAGAAAGGAAAGAGAAAAGAGGGAGTGGAGAGGGAGAAGAGAGAAAAGAAAGGAAAGAGAAGAGAGAAAAGAAAAGAAAGGAAAGAAGAGAGAAAAAGAAAAGAAAGGAAAGAGAAGAGAGAAAAGAAAGGAAAGAGAAGAGAGAGAAAGAAAATGGGAGAAGTGAGATGGGAAAGAGGAGAGTGGAAAGAGCAGAGAAAGGAGCGAGAGAAGAGGAGAGAAGGGAGAGAAAAGAAAGGAAAGAGAAAAGAGGGAGAGGAGAGAGGGCAGAGTGAGGTGGGAGCAGGTGGCACCTCCTCAGTGGCAGCAGCCCGGGAGCCCCGGAGCACAGACCTGGTAGTGGCAGAAGCCGCGGTGCGCGGCCAGCCGGGGCACCAGCGAGGAGATGCCGTAGATGCCCTGGAGAAGATTTTCCACCATGCCACAGAAGCCGTCACTGCTGCTGGGGTCCAGGGGAGGGTGAAACACCAAATCTGGGGTCACCAAATCCAGCTGCACCTCAAACAGGGGAGCGAGCCCTGCCTTGGGATCTGGTAGGGAAGAACAGGGATGTCAGGATCTTTATGAAGGAATCGTGAGCCGGCACTGACATCCTATGACAAGATGCCACAGGCCCTGCAGGGACAGCAGGAGGGTGTGGTGGCAGGCACACACTCACTGGTGTCTGCACAACCCGTGGAGGTGTTGGCAAACCAGCTGTGCTGTGATACCCACCAAAGACAGTGGGGAACAGATGAGACACAAGTGATTTAAGGAGCAGAAAACACCCTGAGGAGGAAAGGCTTGAAGAGAGCAGGCTCTTCAGGTAATGCAGAGGGAGTCTGAACAATGCCAGCATGGAAGTGCTTGCAGAGGAGAAAAACAACAGGAACCAAGTGGCTCTTTAATTTAGTGGTGAAAGGCATGAAAGGAAAAAAAAAAAAAAAAAACAAAAAACAAACAGCAACTAGAAACTGAAGCCAGATGCAAATGTGACAACCTAAGCAAGTTTTTAACAAGATGGTGAAGAACTGCATGCAATTCTCTGGCTCATTGTGCCTCCACATCCAGAAGGGAAGTGTTCCTGGAGATGTGCTCTAGCTGCACACAAGCTGCTCTCAGCAGAGCAGGGAGGGCTGGGCTGGTGACTCCTGAACCCAGCTCACCTCTGCCCAGGACTAATGCTCAGGGACTCAGGGTTTTATTTTGTGCCTTTCGGGAGCAGAACTGGCCCTTGAGACTCCTCAGAGAGGAAGGATGGTGCCACCCTGCTGCTTTGGGCAGCTGGGAGGTGACTGATGTCCAAGCACAGATGGGGGAGGAAGCCTCAGCTGTCTCTCTGCATTAACCCCTGCAAACCATGCACAGTCACCTCCATCCCTCCCCCTGAGCAATCCAGTGGCCAGCGACAGAGTCAGCCTTCCCTGCTGGAGGCTCCAGGCCCAGAGGAAAGCCAGGAAGAAGAGAACAACCACTGAGTATGAGGGAGCACAACCAGAGATGTCCCCTTGGCGAGGCTGAGCAGGCACTGCAGCCAGGGGACAGGAGCCAGGTGTCACCTGTGTTCTCCAGGAGGTACTTGAGTGAGCACTCGATGGCAGTGATGAATCCATCCAGGACTATCCCATCCACGTAATCCAAATACACCTTCCAGGCATCAGACGCTGGCTCTGCAAGCAGGAGGCTCTGGTTTTCCTGAAGACAAAGAAGATTCCTTCACACACAGCAGGGCTGGGCGTGCCCTGAAGAGAGCTGCCCACACCCAGGGGCTGATGCTGGGCAGCACAGGAGTGTCAGCCTCGTGGAGGTGGCTCTTCCTGCTGGGGCATGGCCACATTTGCTCCTGTCAAGGGCTGCTTGGTCTCCAGGAATGCTTCAAGGTGAAAATGGAGTGCAGAAGAGCCTTAGAAGGTCTTCCACGTGTTCTCCTCTCTCTTCTCTGAGGCCACGGGACTTGGGGCTGCTTTGCACCCCTGGGGCAGGCAGAACTGGGGGTCTCAGGCCCGTCCTGATGAACCCACCTGGTTCTCTTCAGAGTCCAAGGCCAGCCAGTGACCCTCAGGAGAGGGCTGGGGCTATAACCCATCTCCCTGCAGGCCAGGGGCTGTCCCTGACCTGCACAACGCCTGGCTCCAGGCAGATGAGGAGCAGAGCTCTGGGCTTTCTCCTGGCCTGCAGAGGACTCTGAGCTCGGGCAAGCAGTGAGGTGTTTCTGTTGGGAAACACCAAGGTTTGGGACAGCAGTTTTCCTCCTGTCCCTCAGCATCACCTCCTGCTCCACAGAGGGACATCGAGCCTGAACCTAAGGGTCAGCCCCAGCCTCTGTTCTCAGGTAAACCCTCAGAGGGGATTTTTCCTTGGAGCAGCATCCCAAAGCCGATGCACCACTCCCCTCTAGTGGCTCTCCAGCAGCCGGGGCTGGAGCCAGACCCTTCCCGAGCTGCAGCTGCCGCGGGTCCTGCCCCGGGCTGGAGCCCAGCCAGCCCCACACCCCGGTCCAGCTCACCCCTCAGAGACAGCATCAGTTAACACCGGCCCGGCTTTTCAATGGGCTCAGGGAGTCCATTCAAGGCGAAGCAGCTCTGGACGTTTCCAGTGCCGCAGGGACAACACGGAGCCCCCGAGGAGCCGCCCAGCCCTGGAGGTGCCCCCTCACCTTGACCAGCGAGTGGATCCTGTGCCCAGACTCCCTGGCCAGGCTGTAGCGCCGCTCCAGGCGCTCCTGGCACTCCTCCAGGCTCAGCACTGCCTCCCTTTTGGGATCCCTCCTCTCGAGGATGGGCGTCCCCCAGGAGCGCACCACGCTCTGGATCTGCTCAACGTTGGCCTTGGCTTTCTGCACCCTCTGCTCCAGGTCACAGACATCGCCCATCACCCCGGAGATGTGATCCCACACACCTGGGAAAATGTGGTGGCTGAGCTCCTATTTTCAGAGCTGCTGGTGTTCTCTCCCTCAGACCTTTTTCTCACTCATCCTTAAGGTAAGAGATTCACCACCTCGAGCAGCAGAGCCACCTCTACCTTTCCCCTACCCCAACAAGCCACAGCAGGGACACCAGAGCCTCCCCTCCCCAGAGCCTGGGCTAAACCTGAGGGGAGCAGGATCCTGCCCACATCCTCAGCAGATCAAGGGAATGTGGGAAGGCGCAGGCACAGCATGAGCTGCTCCTCATCTCCCCAGGGCCAGAGAGAGCCCTGTCCTACTGGGAACTGCCACTGGTTTCAAAATATGGCCTTGCAAAAAGATCAGGTATTTTAGAGAATTAGAACTGTGAAAGATGCATTGTAGCAAGACCACGTAGGGAAAAAAATATAGGTGATTGGTGTTAGAAGTACTAGCAGCATTGTGTAGCAAATGCTAATAGGCTGAAAAACATTTATGAAGTATTGTAACCAGGAAATGGGCTGGCTTCTGATGGAATGGAGTTGAGTTTTACATCTCTTATGTCTCACTATTCATTGAAACTGTTAATGAAACAAAATCTTTTAAAACACCTCTCAGTTCCCCTGTCTCTGAAAAGCTGGGAAAACCAACATCACACAGAGCCAGCTCACCCTCTGTCTTCCAGGTCAGCGTTTCTTCCGCCTCTCTCAGCTTCGAGTCGATGTCCCGCAGCCGCCCCTGCACCAGAGGGTATTCCACCTCCAGCAGCGTTCTCAGGACCTTGTTGTAGCTGTTCCCCATCAGCTCCAGGCTGGCCACCAGCTGCCAGAAGGATTCCTTGCAGGAGTAGATCTCGGCTGCTGCCGGGGGGATGGCTCCTGCCCCGCTGCCCCGCAGGTATGTCACCTCCCTGAGCACCGACACCAGCTGGGGGCAAGGCACAGAGCTGAGCACAGCACACTCCTCCCAGCTCCTGGCATCCCCCCGATCCCTTCTGAGCATCACAGGGGTTCCTGCTGCTTTACTCCCACAGCAGGAGGCTGGAAAGGGCTGGGCAGCTCCTGGTCTGTAGCAGCTGTTTCCCATTGAGCTCTGACTCAGGATTTGGTCCCAGCTCTGTTAAGCACCAACCAGCCTCTCAAAGCCACCAGCACCTGTGGTGCTCTCAGCCATCCCCAGCCACGTGCATCCCCTCTCAGATGAAGGCTGAGCCACCTCACAACTCTCAGCAATACTGCTCCTGCAGGGCCACTGGCCATTATCGAAGTGAAAGATAAGTTGGCTCCATGTCTCTTGGTTTGCTTTGCTGATTGGCATAAAAAACAAATTAAAAAATAGCACCATGGCCTCAAACCCAGTGACTCAACTCCTTCTGGTGCCACCTTCCATCAAAGATTTCTGGAGTCACAAAACAATCCTTCTCTGGGTTTTTTACACCCGTTCAGAAGCTCAGGTCTTGGGTACACACAACATGAACATGCATCTGTAGATGATGTCCCCTCACTCCCCACACCAGTATCAGCCCTGGTGTGGACGTGCTGACCCCAGTTACACGTCTGGCTCCTGAGGGACTCCCTGCCACTGGCTTTAACCAGAATTTCCTCTGCTCAAACTGAAATGCTGGTATGTAGGCAGAGCAGATCTATGGTAGATCCTTGCTACCCCCATGGGAAGGGTTCCACAGACAACCCCACCAGGTGTCCCCCACAGCTTGGGGACATATCCTGGGGGGCAGCAGCTCTTACCTGGGGATCAAAATTGACCGTGATTAGTTTGGTCTGTGGGTCTCGCCGGATGAGAGGCTGAGCCAGGTTGTACTGGGATTTTTCTGAGACTGTCTGGGACCAGTCTAAATACAGCTTCTCCTGATAGCTGCCAGAAGAGAGAAATATGCACCACGTAGTTGTCACAGCTGAGATGCCACAATGCCCAGGGTGTCACCATGCAATTCCAGAGGGCTCCAACCCACACAGAGCAACTCCACAGCACTTCAGAGGGCTGCAAGCACCTGTCCTTCCTGTCCTTCAGCCCAGCCCTTTATCCCCTCCTGTTCATGCACTGCACCTGTGTGCCCCTGCTCCCTTTGGTGGCTGCTCAGCACACCTGGGCACTCCCTGGCTCATTGCTGTCAGTGCTGCTCACCTGCTGCTCACAGCTGTGCCCATGGGGATGAGGCTGGGCCACAGCCCCACTGCCAGGGACCCCAAACTGTGCCACACACAGCCCCAGGGACCCCAAACTGTGCCACACACAGCCCCACTGCCCACAGGGACCCCAAACTGTGCCACACACAGCCCCAGTGCCCCCAGGGACCCCAAACTGTGCCACACACAGCCCCAGGGACCCCAAACTGTGCCACACACAGCCCCACTGCCCACAGGGACCCCAAACTGTGCCACACACAGCCCCAGTGCCCCCAGGGACCCCAAACTGTGCCACACACAGCCCCAGGGACCCCAAACTGTGCCACACACAGCCCCACTGCCCACAGGGACCCCAAACTGTGCCACACACAGCCCCAGTGCCCCCAGGGACCCCAAACTGTGCCACACACAGCCCCAGGGACCCCAAACTGTGCCACACACAGCCCCACTGCCCACAGGGACCCCAAACTGTGCCACACACAGCCCCAGTGCCCCCAGGGACCCCAAACTGTGCCACACACAGCCCCAGGGACCCCAAACTGTGCCACACACAGCCCCACTGCCCACAGGGACCCCAAACTGTGCCACACACAGCCCCAGTGCCCACAGGGACCCCAAACTGTGCCACACACAGCCCCAGGGACCCCAAACTGTGCCACACACAGCCCCACTGCCAGGGACCCCAAACTCTGTGCCACAGCCATAGTTACCAGGCCAGAGAGTGCAGCTGTGCCAGTGCCAGGCTCTCTCCTCCTCTCCCAGCAGGAAATTCCCTTGGGCTTAGAAAGGGACATTCCCGAGCCCTGGGCTGCCAAATATTCTGGAAGTGCTCAGGGAGGGGAATGTTTCCTCAGCTACAGCCCTGCCTGAGCCCCCTGTACCTGTCGAGCAGCTGGATCATTTCTTCATATTTCTGCACCACCTTTCTTCCACGGGCAGAGTCCAAGCTCCTGGCAGCACAGCAGACAGGGTCACCTTTAGTCCCGGGGGCTGAGCTCTGCATTTCCCCCTCCCCAAGGTCCCCCACAGTCTGCAGGCACAGTCTGCCTGGATTTCACCCCAAATCCTCTCCCTGCACAAAGGCTGCCCAGCCCCTGGGCTCTCTCTCAGGGGTTTCTGTGCTGTAAAATGGGGACCAGCAGCTGGGACAGGAGAAGGGCTCAGGGCTGCTGGAAAAATCAGTTACCAAACATCACTTTGAAACATTTCGCCCTTGGCAGTTTTCTGTCACAGTTGTGCTCCACTAGATGCAGGTCACAGCTGTGTGAGTGACTGTTTATATAATGTAGAGGGAAAAAATATAATAGGTATGCAATAACATACATTACATAGATCGTATATATATCTATATATACACATATACTCATTTTTCCTTTTCAATCCTTTCTCCCTCTCAGGTTGCAGATGGGAAAGAGCCTCACACCACCCTGCTGAAAGACTTGTCTTGAACTGCTCTAAACAGAGGGGTAAAATCAATGCTAAATGCAGGGACCACGAGAATTCCAGCCCTGGTTGGTTTTCTCCATCTTGGGTGATTGTTCCTTTGTTTAATGCTGAGAGAGTTTTCTTCTGCCAATACCCAGGAGCTGGGCTGCTCCTCCCCAATGAGCTCCTGGAGCCCTGTGAGAGGAATTACAGTGGGAAAGGTTGCAATACCTATTTGAACTGCAACCTAGGGCCATGTTAAAAGCTGACCAGCCTATCTACTATCCCACTGTGCCCCTCAATCATTTCAAATCCAATCCAACTAAAGAGCTTCTTCAAAAAACAAAGATGGCAGGGCAGGGAATGGCTCCAGGGCACCTCTTCACGTCTCACTCCCTCACTAAGGACTGTGCAGCTACAGCCATTGGATAGGTTCGACACAGAAAGAATACCCAGAGAGATTTCCAGGCGGTCACAACTCCTCTGGAGCTGACACTCACAGCCCTGGGATGCGCCTGAAGTGCTCCAAGGGCGCCTGGATCCGCGCCCGCAGCTCCCGCGCCCAGCCCAGCGCTCCAGCCACAGGAGGGACGTTCTTGTGCAGGGGGGGGAAGCCTGCAGGGCACAGGGAACAGCATTTCATGAGCCCTGCAACCCCTGAGGCACCCACAGCCCCACTGAGCTGCCCTGGCTTCCAGGCTTCTTCCCCGCAATCCAGCCACTGTCACTCCGTGAGGTCTGGGACCTAAAAATGCCCCTGTGCCTCTGGATTTGGAATTAGGGGTCAGAGGAGGAGCCTGGCATCTCCTGGGACCAGACTGGGGTGAATTCTCTGCTTCCCACAGACTCTGAGGCAGGGATTTCTGGCTGGGAGCTGGTTGTGACCATCCCATCTCAGAGCCACAGAACAACTCCCCAAAGTCACAGCAGATGCTGGACTCGTCCTCCACGAATGTCCCCATGGCCCTTGTCAACCTGCACTGGTTCCAGCCCCTCCTGGAACCCGTCTGCTTCCAGATCTGTCTTCCTCAGGCTTCCTGACAGGCATTTACCTACTGCATTCAGTGCCAGCATTCCCAGGAAATAATAAACCTGGAGAAGGCTGATCAAACCCCAAGTTCCCACCTCCCCCTTGTATTTCCAGCATTACAAGGGAAAAAATCAGCACGTGCCTTCGATCCCTCACACATGCACAGTTAAAACAAGGATGTTGGCATTGCTTTAATGCCAAGAACAGAGCATTCCAGGCACTTTCCTTTCCACTAGGAAAGCTGAAAACCTTTGCAGTTTGGGAAGTTCTGGTTTCCTTAGCAAAACCAAATTATTTTCACGCCTAAATTAGTCTAAATCCAGTTTGCTGTAAAATCCATTTTCCTCCTCACGTGGCACCCACCGAGCTGCAGCCCTGCCTGGGTGTGCCTGGTGTAGGTGAGCCTGGCCTGGTCCAGGGCAGTGTTGAACATGCTGAGCAGGACAGGGACCTTGTCGGCAGCGACTGCAGCCAGCACAGGGCGCTCCAGAAGGTTCCGGAACATGGCCAGCAGCTGTGCAGGGGAAGGAGCAGGGACAGAATGGGAAAACCCACGACTATTCAAAGATAAATGCTATCACTTACCATTTTCTACAGTCTTTTTTACAATTATACTGATTTTTTTCCCAGAAAATACAATTTATTTTCTCTGCAGGATAGATTCACCGGCAAACAAAGCCCCCTCATTTCTAGGAAACCTTGATTTTCATCCATGTATTAACTCATGAAATTTCATCCATGAAACTCATCCATGTATTAACAAGTTGATATTAACAATGATCACCTGGTTTTAACAGCAGTTTTCACCAGGAAATCAGAGAATCACAGAATGGTTTGGGTTGGAAGGGACCCCAGAGCCCAGCTCATTGCACCCCCTGCCACTAGACCAAGGGGCTCCAAGGTTCAGCCTGGCCTGGGAACTCAGAGCAGCCTTTCCTCCACCTCCCAGGGAGACCAGAGCTACTCCTGCCATCCAAAAGCCTGATTTCAGGAATTTCTCTGACTGCTCTTCCCCAAACTGAGCAAAAGTCTCTCGTGTTTGTGTCACGGGTGAAGAGCAGGAACACTCCCAGCTCCAGGGCTCATGATGGACCCACAGCTCCGAGCATCCCTACCAAGTCCAACCCAGTGTCACTGTCCCCGTGTCCAGCCCAGCCCAGCCCCACGTGCCTGCAGCTCCAGCACTGTCTGGCCTCTCTGTGGGGCTCAGGGAGAGGGAAGGGAGGGCACAGGCAAACCTTGAAGATGTGCTCCAGGTCGGGGGCGTCACTGAAGGCCTGGCTGAACACGGTGCCCAGGCGGCGGTCGATGTCCTCTGCCTTCTGCTGGAAACCCAGGGCATCCCGCTCAAACTCCTGTGGGAAGGGCAACAGCAAGCCCTGAGCTGGGAGAAAAAGCTTTTTTACAGAAAAGGTTTTTAACAGAAAGAGTGGTAAAGTACTGGAATGGTCTGCCAGGGGAGGTGGGGGAGTCACCGTGCCTGGGTGTGTTTAGCAAAGCCTGGATGTGGCACTGGGTGCCAGGGTTGAGTTGAGCTGTTGGGGCTGGGTTGATGATCTTGAAGATCTCTTCCAGCCCTGTGAGTCTGTGAGAAGGCACTGGGGAGGTGCCTGCCACCTCCCAACCCAGAGGTTCCTCCTCATATTCACCAGGAATTGAAACACTCCTCAGGCCACCTCCACAGCGTCAAGGACGCTTCTGTCCCATGCCAGGGCTGAGCTCATGGCCCCAGGATGGACCCACAGCCCAACAAGTACTGACTTCAGCTGGAGGCCAGACAGGCTATTTCCAGCCTCTCTCACCCTGAGGCTGGCCTGAGGACCACGCCACCACCCCAAAACCCCACGGAAGCTCAAACTCACTGAGCCAGCAAGGCATGCTGGACTTAAGCTGTGCCAGGGGAACTTCAGGTTAGACACCAGCAAAAAATTCTTCCCTGAAAGAGTGACTGGGCACTGGAATCATCTACCCAGGGAAGTGCTGGAGTCACCATCCCTGGACACATTTAATAAAGCCTGGACGTGGCACTCAGTGCCATGGTTTAGGTGATGAGGAGGTGTTGGGTCACAGTTTGGACTCAATAATCTCAAAGGTCTTTTCCAGCCAGGTTAATTCTGTGATTCTGAGATCTGGAGCTGCAAGAACTCCCGAGTGCCTGCAGAAAAGGCCAGCAGCCCCTGTCCCCTCAGTGACAGGGCAGAGCAGGACAGAGGGAGGCAGGGAGGGGCTGGAAGGAGGAGCCAGGGCTCGGGGGCAGGGGGAGCTGCTCTGGAAAGGAGGATGTGCTGCTGCCATTCCCACAGGCTGCTGCCACCTACCACGTTGGCCAGGTCCAGGCAGTCGTAGGCTCGCTCTGAGAACACCTGGAAGCCCTCCTGGAACTCCTCATACATGGCCAGCACCTGCTGGCCCAGGGCCTTCCCCTTCATCCCCCCGAACTCAATCTTCTCCAGCTGTGTCAGGTCCAGGGCCGTGCTCAGGAGCCCCTGCAGAGCCAGAGGAGGCACACGCAGGTTCAGCCACCCGCAGGTGACAACAGCTACCACTGCACAGAGCCACGTTTGCTCCTGGCCCAAAGCACTTCCCAGCTCAGCGAGGGTGCTCAGGCTGGGATCCAGATGATCTTTGAGACCCTTCCAGCTCCAGGGTGTCCCTGAGGGCCACAGGAAGCCCAGGACTTTGTCCTGGTTTGTTCCCAGCCGTGCAAACCACAGCCCCACAGCCCCATCCCCTTGTCCCAACAAGAGCACGAGTCCCAGAGGACTCCTGGCAGCTCTGTCACACCCTCCAGCCCGAGCAGAGGGACACAGCAGCAAATCTGACACGTGCACCGAGCAGGACCTGGGCAAACAAGCTGGCCTTGATGTCAGGGGGACCACAGAGCACAGAGGGTGACCCCATCCCCGGGCATCAGGGAGGGAAGGTGCCAGCAAGGGAGCTCATGGCTGCAACACCTCACAGCTGCAGTCTCACCTGCACCGTGTCCAGCCTCACCTGCACCGTCCCCAGCCTCACCTGCACTGTGTCCAGCCTGACCTGCACCGTCCCCAGCCTCACCTGCACTGTGTCCAGCCTGACCTGCACCGTCCCCAGCCTCACCTGCACCACGTCCAGCCTCACCTGCACCGTGTCCAGCCTCTGCAGGAAGCTGTCCAGCCTTGCAAAGACCAGCCTGGGGTGGAAGTCCCAGCTCCTCACTTCCTGGCCTGGCTCATAGTACACCTGCAGGTCTGCCCGTCTCTCCTCCAGCGCCCCTTTGAAGGCATTCAGGGTGTCAAACGCTGTTTGCACCTTGCCCAGGCTCTCTTCCATCTCTCCCTTCAGAAGGTCTTCAGGAGACAGGTACACCACGGCCTGGAAGAGCCAAATCACAGCAGAGCTGTCCCCTCTGCTGCCACAGCAAACGGCGACTCCTGCCCTGAACAGCTCTGACCCTTCCTCTCAAGTCAGAATCCCTTTGCCAAGGAAGGACAGGGGAAAGAAAGAGGGAAGAGACTCCTAACACCCTTCCTGTGGCAAACACAGGTGCCAGAGCCACGCACCTGCTGGATGAGGAGGTTGCAGATCTCCTGGAGCAGCACCACGAGCCGCAGGGGCACGCTGTAGTGCTTGCAGGTGACCCAGATCCAGCACACCACGTGCAGCAGAGGGACCAGGAGAGGCTTCACCCTGCTGAACTCAGCAGCCTCTATGTGCTCCAGGGGCTGCTGCAGGGCTGTCAGGTGCAGGTCGATGTCCTGAGCCTCGCTCAGGGCTGTGGGAAGGGAGGGGAGAAGGGCTGAGAGGCAGGGGCTGGGCTGGGGGCCACGAGCTGGATGCTGCACAGAGGGGAGCAGGCAGTCCTGGTGAGCTCAGAGCACTCACCTGTGTGTGCTGGGGAGAAATCACCTGGATCCTGCCCACCTAGAGCACAGCCAGCACAGCAACCAGCCTGGCTCGATGGCAGGGGCTGGGACAGGGAGAGGGACAGGGAGTGTGACAGGGAGAGGGGACAGGGAGAGGGGACAGGGAGAGGGGACAGGGAGTGTGACAGGGAGTGTGACAGGGAGTGTGACAGGGAGTGTGACAGGGAGAGGGGACAGGGCTCTGGGCAGAGGCTGAGGCCACAGCAGCCCAGCAGTGCCTGGCAGCACCAAAGCCACAGCTCTGCAGGGGCTGCAGGATCAGCAGGCTGGGCCTGAGCTCAGCTGAGCCTGGTTTTGGCTCTGGCAGCCCCATGCCCCGAGGGCAGCACAGTCCCACCTGCCCTGACTGTGCCAGCACAGAAATGAGTGCCTGACTGGTGAAACCTTAACTGAGCTTTGTGCAGCTGTGTGGCTGGAGCCTGCAGAACTACCCTTGAGTTAATAATTAATTAATTTTTATCAAAGTAATTAATTTTAATAAAACCAGGACATCATTGTGCAACTAAACCTGTGGACCAGCATGAAGAGGCTCATCATCATCATCATCATCATCTAATCACAGAACCTTGGAATGGTTTGGGCTGGAAGGGACCTTAAAGCACATCCTGCTACACCTTCCACTGTCCCAGGCTGCTCCCAGCCCTGTCCAGCCTGGCCTTGGGCACTGCCAGGGATCCAGGGGCAGCCCCAGCTGCTCTGGGCACCTGTGCCAGGGCCTCAGCACCCTCCTAGGGAAGGATTTCTTCCTAATATCCAATCTAACCTCTGACAGCATGAAGCCATTGGCCCTTGTCCTGTCACTGCCATCCCTTGTAAGAAACTCATCTCCAGCTCTCTTGAGGCATTGGAAGGCCAGAGTGAGATCACTCCAGAGACTTCTCTTCTCTGGACTGAGCAATCTCAATTGTCTCAGCCTTTTCAGAAGGTGCAAACAACCCCAAAGTGGTTTTTGTTATTTGTTATGTGCAAACAACCCCAAAGTGTTATTTGTTATTTGTTATGTGCAAACAACCCCAAAGTGTTATTTGTTATTTGTTATGTGCAAACAACCCCAAAGTGTTATTTGTTATGTGCAAACAACCCCAAAGCTCGAGACTAAGGAAGAAGAAACTCTCACTATCAGCATCTCCCTCCCACAAAGCCACCCTGCCACCCCAGCAGGGAGGGCACAGACTCTGGGAGCCCAGGCTATGGTCAGAGGACAGAAGTCAGCACCATGGCAAAGCTGTCCCAGTTTCTCACCTGCCTCCACATCCAGGAGCATGTTTTGGAAGGCTGGCACGTAGATGCTCTGCACTCTCTCCAGCACCTCCACCACGTTGCTGACCCTCCTGGACGTGAGCTGGCTGTGAATGCCCTCCAGGTCAGCACACCTGCAGCACCAGGACACGTCAGCAGCCCAGCTGGGGCAGCTCCAGCTGTGCCCCAGAGCCCTGAGCCAGGATTTTCTGCAGTTACACAGGGACTGAGCACAGACTCTCTGGAACAGGGAAGTCAGAGGTAAAGCAGGGTTTTGAACTGACTCTCCAAATAGTGAGAGTCCTGAGCTTATTTTTATGTGGGAAAAAAAAACCCCTTTGAAGAATAAGAAATGTTGAGGGGGAGGTGGGTCATGTTTGTTTTAGATTTGGGGTTTTTTTTTTGGAGGACACACAAGAAATTTTTCAAGCAGTTTTCCTGAAGCCCCCACACCCTTGGAAAGCAGCAGATGTATCTGCAGGAGCAAAGAGCTCCAGCACAGGAAAGTAGAGAGGATGTGAGAAGAATAGGGCTGTGGCTGGAGAGATGGAAGTGGTGAAATCACTGCAGGTGCAAACACACCCAGGCAGATCTCACCCAGGCTTTAAGAAACATTTAGTTTTAGAACTTGAGAACCCATGTTTTAGTCTGAACTGGACTGGCAGGAAATGGGGCCAGCCCTAGAGGACAGAGCTGGTGCCAGGCTCAGAGGAGAGCAGTGCCAGAAGGAGCCAGGTGCTGTTTCTGTTGTTTCTGCAGCCACAGCTGACAGCTCTGCATGGGCAGGGCTCTGTCCCCAGCCAGCCTGAGCCAGCACAGCACAAAGGGCAGGTGAAATTCCACTCCCTGGCTCACCTGACCCCCCTCTGGCACCACCAGCAGCCAGCTGACAGCATGGAGAGTGCTCATCAGCTCTGCTCTGGGGCTGGTTCCTATGAACAGGGATGGAAACAGCATTTCCAACAAAATTCCCCCATGGTGTAGCCCTGAACTGTGGTGGGGCCAAGCCAAACTGAACCACCTCCAGGCACTCAGAGATCATCATTATTTTATGTCTGGCAGCAATATTTTCGGGTTCAGGTCTCTAGATGACCTCGAGCAGCTGCTCTTGGCTCACAGCAGCAGCACCCCCTCCAGCCCAGCACCTGCTCTTCCAGAACTCCAGCTCCACCCTCGGGGTGGGGTTGGTGCCTTGCAGGAGAGGCTCTGAGGACTCTTTCTTCAGCACTCTCTGGATCTGCTGGCTCCAGTCAATGATGGCTGACTCGGTGGCGTGTACGAGGGATTTATTGATCAGCTCCAAGCTGCAGGAAACAGAGCACGAGGGTCACTTGGCTTCCCACTTGTCCATGTGCATTGCTTGGCTGGGTCTACCTCAATGGGCAGCTGGATTTTAGTTACAGCCCAGATTCATGCTTCAAAACCACAGAATAAAATTCATATAGGAGAGCATTTACAAGGGCAGTTAGAGACAAGATAAGGAGGAATGGCTTTAAACTGAAGGAGAGTAGGTTTAAATCAGATATTAGGAAGGAATTGTTCCCTGTGAGGGTGGGCAGGCCCTGGCACAGGGTGCCCAGAGCAGCTGGGGCTGCCCCTGGATCCCTGGCAGTGCCCAAGGCCAGGCTGGACAGGGCTTGGAGCCACCTGACTGCAGAGTTTGGAGTTTTCCCTCAGTGATCCCAGCAGTTCATTGCTTCTCTGCATGCCCACATCCCCTTCCACTTCCTGAGCTTTTCCTGCTTGGATCATTGCACAGTCCCCAAAGACAGAGCCCCTAAAGTAGGGAGAGCAAAACACCCCTCCCTGGCAGTCTGATGAGCTGCAGAGGACAGGAGCAGGAAGAGTCCCCATGTCTGACAGGGAGGATCCCCAAAAGATGCAGCACATGCAGCAGCAGAGGAAAGCCCAGTGGAGCAAGGGCTAGTACTCACAATTTCTCATTTTTAGGATCAATGTTCTCAATTCCCTCTGAGCCAGCTGGAAGAGGCAGCAAGGTCTTGCCCTTCACCTGGCCAACAACCTTGAAGACAGTATTTTTCAGGCTGTGGACGTGATGGATGATGTCTTGTGACACCACTCGTGGCCAGCCCTGGTGGTTCCTCCGGTTCGTCAGGATGGGCACGATCACCTACAGCAGGAGCCAGGGAAGAGCAATGCAAAGAGCTGAAGGAGGGCAGATTTAGGTTTGATTTAAGAGGAAATTGTTCCCTCTGAGGGTGGGGAGGCCATGGCACAGGGTGCCCAGAGCAGCTGTGGCTGGAAGTGTCCCAGGCCAGGTTGGGCAGGGCTTGGAGCACCCTGGGACAGTGGGAGGTGTCCCTGCCATGGCAGGGGGTGGCACTGGATGAGCTTTAAGGTCCCTTCCAACACAAAACAGGCTGTGATTTGATGATTCTATGACAAAAAGTAGGGACTGGCCACCAGGCTGCAAGGTCCTGGCTCGGGCAAGCCTGGAGACCCTCATTCACTGTCCCCAGCAGCACTGTCCCTGCAGGTGACGATGAAGGCCAGCAGGGCTGGGCTGAGCCCAGGGGCTGTCCCTGCACAGCCACCCCCCTGTGCAGAGGGGAGGTCCTCTGGTACCCCCTGGCATCTACAGCAGAGCCACATTTTAGGTTATTTCCCAAAGCTGCAGCCCCCTAGGTACGGTTCCTGTCTTTACCGTGAAGTTCCAGGCTCTGCACTGACCCAGCAGCTGGGGACTCTGGGCTGGGCTTGCCTGGACCTGAACCCCTTCTGGCTCTTTTGGGCTGGGATAGCAACAGTGCCTGTCACCTTCCTCTGGGATCAGAGCCAGGTTGCCCCTGGTGATGAGCAGCCTTTGTGTGGCCAGACTTGGGGGAGGATAAAGGTATAAAACCAGCTACAAACAGACACGGAATCCAAAAGGAACAATCAGAGTGCTGAAAATTCTTTGCACCACGACCAAAGAGGACCAGCAGCAGCAACCACCACGTCCAGGGAGCCACGGGAAGGGGGAACAACCCCAGGGCACACAGAGTTCACCTTCAACAGCTCCAGCTGCAATAGGAGCAGGCTTTGTCTCCATTACTCAGATTACATGGACTGCTAATGACAGCAGTGCCATAACCAGCCAAGTCATCTGTTTGTATTCTTTTGGATTGTTAAAATGACAATTGGGCCCCTGATGGAACCTCTTGAAGATCCCTTTGGGAAAACATCAGCCCACCTGAGGTAACTGGGTACTTAAATACAGGAGGCTCTTCTGAGCAGCAGGAAAAACTCTTTCCTGAGAGGGTGACTGAGGAGGGGCTGGCACAGGGAGGCTGTGGAGTCTCCATCTGCAGGAATACTGAAAAGTCACCTGGACATGGTCCCGGGCAGCTGGCTCTAGGTGGCCTGGCTGGAGCAGGGACTTGGACCAAATGTGCCTGAGATGTGCCATGCAGCACCAACTGTCCTAGAACCACAGAGTGGTTTGGGTTGGGAGGGACCTTAAAGTTCATCTCGTTCCACCCTCTGCCATGGGCAGGGACACCTTCTGCTCTCCCAGGTTGCTCCAAGTCTCATCCACCCTGGCTTTGGACACTTCCAAGCACAGGACAAGCACAGCTTCTCACTCTCAGGAACCCACTCTGTGATTGTGTAACGTGGGTCATCCCCCACGGACCCACCGTGAGACGCCCAGAGCCCCCATGGCTCACGATTTAGGAGATTTCATTGGTCTCTACAGCCTCCGGCGCCTCCTTTCCCGCTTACCTCCTCCACCAGCGCGGCGAAGTGCGGCAGGGGCTCCGCGGGCAGGTCCCCGCACAGCAGCTCGGCGGGGCCGGGGCCGGCTGCGGGCGGCCGGAGGAAGAAGANGCGCCGCCAGCGCTCCGGGGGCACCGCCAGCGCCCGCGCCGCGCCCCGCGCCAGCCGCGCCGCGCACGGCTCCTCCGGGGGCTGCTCCGGGGGCTGCTCCAGCCCGGGATCCCCCTCGGCCTCCATCCGCCCCGCTCCGCCGAGTGTTTGCCAGGAGCAGCCGCCGTTGCCCGGGGGACGCCCGGGAGCCGCTGCCGTGTCCCCCGGGATGCGAGGGCGGTCCCAGCGCTGCCGCCTCCCTCCCGTTTCGCTCATCCCGGCAGCGCTGAGCAGCCCCAGGAGCAGTTTCCCAGCCCGGCTCGCTCCTGTCCCGCAGCCCCTGGTGCTGTTCCCGACACCGCGTACCTGCACCAACCTCCCGAAGCTGCAACGTGCTGTGGGCTCCTGCCATGGCTGCATTTCCACTTCATTAATGTCCCTTCATTATTGTCCCTTAATTTCCCATAAACTCAAAATGAAGTCTTCAGACTTGTGTGCAAGTGTCATCTCCTGAGTGAGGACTGGGTGTCCTCAGGCTGCCTCCAAAAATGAACTCCTTTATTGAAACAGCACAGAACTCCCCTTCTACTTCAAACACAGGCAGTGACAGCAGCGCCAAGGGAAGAAGCAAAGCTGACCCATAAAAAGCCTCAGAAAAACTCCTCTCAACCACAGACCTCCTCCCTCTCTGCCTGCTATGCAGGACTTTCCTGTCCCCTGCACCCAGAACTAGAATCTGCTCAAGGACACTCACAGCCACGAGGCTCCAGCATGACCCAGATCTGATGGGAAAGATCTTTGTCTTTACCCCAAATCTGAATCAGCCAGCCAAGGTCACTCACCAGAGAAATTCAGGTTTTTGTTTCCTCATTAGTGATCCAGACACAACACAGCTTTCTGGAGGATGGCCAGTGGTTTATTCAGATTCTAAATAAAGGGTTTGGAAAACTGATCTTTTGAATAAAAAAACCAGCAGAGAAAGCCAAAATAAAATGAGAACACCGATGTACAGATGTATTCTCACCCCTAATTTAACCTAAAACCCTAAAACTGGGTCCCATTTTACTGCTAATTTTCCTCCTATCACCTGGGTCCTGATAGCTGGTTATGCCCCCTTTCACTGAGACCAGCTCACCTTCTCCTGCCAGACCCACAGCCCCTCCAGGGCCTCTCACACCTGATCTCTTGCAAAGGTCACACCTGCTGCTGTTACATTATCAATACCTTGTAGCACAAACCCCAAAATTAAAACAGTTCAGAGAGAATATGTGGTTAAAAGAAAAATTGCCCCATGGACTGGTGAGCCCCCAGAACAGGAGCTCTGTGGGCAGATCCTGTCTGCACAAGGACCAGTGCTGCTGACAGCCCACTGGAGCTGCAGCCCAGGGAGATCCATGATGCCCAGGCAAACCCAGATGCCCAGGCCAGCCCCTCTCCCGTGGTGCCGGCAGCACCGTGTGCGTCCCAGCCCTGCAGAGCCAGGCTTCTCTCTCAGAGCAGAGCACTCCCAGCCTTGTCCCTCTCAGTTGACTGTTTTAAGCTTCTTGTCTGGCAGTTCCTGATGGTTCTTGGCTTGTTTTCTTTTCTGGCTTGCTGCTTCCGTGCTGTCCCCCCTGGTGAGTTTGTCCAGGACCAGGGCAGTCTCCTTCAGCAGCCGCATCTCCCGCTTCTCCTTCCTCTCCTCCATCTCCACTATGTCGTCTGCAAACAAAGCCTTCAGGGCCGGGATCAGCTTCGGGATGGCCGGGAAGTCACCGAAACGTACCTGAAACACAAGCACGGGAGCTCCTGTGGGACAACTGCTTGATTTCCTTGCTCCCCCTTGCCTCTGGCCTGTGCAGACAGCAGGGCACTGCCCCTTCCTGTGTGCAGCACCTGCACCCAGCAGCCCTGACCTCATGAGTTATGGATGCTTTCTTCACAGAAATGCTGTGGCCCAGTACAAATTTTGACTGACAGTGAGCTGCCCTCACTGCCACAAGTGCCTTCACACAGCTTTTGTCTGCTACAGAAAGCCATTGGAGCAGCTCATCAGTTGGGATGGGAATGGAAACAAAATTAAATTTTTTGGCTGGGAGTAGCAAGCAGACTTGAGGTGACACGAGGCAAGTACCCAGTGTGTTAAGAGCTGGATTCTAGGGCCATCAGCACCTGTCTCACCAGCGTGGGGAAAGGGTGGCACAGGGTACCTGCTGCCAGCAGTTAGAGGAGCTGTTTCAGAGCCTGCTCTTCAGGAGTATTGATAGCTGGAGCATTTAATTCACGAGCAGCCATCCCAAAATAACACCAACAGCATTCCCGGGCCTGGCCCCAGGCTCCCAACTTACCCTCATATGGTCAAAGGCAATGCCGACCTTCTCGCTGAAGTCCTCGCTGAACAGCGGGATCTTGGCGTACCTCTGGCTGAAGTGATTGAGCATGATGAACTCTGCATTCATCTTCATCCCAGTCTGGATGGCCTGGGAGGTCGTGCTGCAAAAGGAACACGCTCTGGTCACAGCCAGGCTGGCAGGTACTGCTGCTCTGCACCCAGGGTCACACCACACCAAGTGACCTCACAGGCACAAGCCCCTCTCCCCCGGGCAGCCTGCACTGGTGGCAATTCTCTGACTTCCACACAACCCTGAGTGCAGGAATGCAGCTGTAATTGTTGGAGCCTTGCATTTAAGAGCTCCATGACCTGAGGACAGGCATTTGTCCCCGGGCTGCCAACAGGCCCAGCTCTTGCAGTGTGACTGGCAGGGAAAGCCGAGCAGCTGCTCTCGGTCTGCCACGTTTGCTGGGAGCAGCACATGGAATCCCTGGCTGCAGCGCTCTCAGTGAGCTGTGGGGGTGAGACAACTCTTCCACCTCCTCAGCATCCTCCCAGGATATAACCATGCAGAGGGTCCGTTCCTTGGGCTGGCCTATTTGTAGAGTTACCAATGTCTGCTTGAAAGCTTTCCCCATTTCTTTTGGGGATGTTGAGAGGAGCTGTGGTGGTTTCAGAGCTGCTGCAATGACCAACACCCCATCTTTAGTGTAGAAGAGCTCTATATGCACACCAGAACCTTTGACAGGACTTGGGCCCCTCACCACCAGCTCCAAGGACTACAGCCAGCTGTGCACCTTTCCCTTCCTAACAGAGACAGACAGTAGAACACACCCCACCTGTGGGTCTTCTCTATAGCTTCTTTTTCCATGCCATCTTCCAGCGTGGCTTCGTGGATCAGCAGGTTGGCATTTTTACCTGTGCAAACAATCACATATACAGTCTTCACCTGAGGACTGACCAGCCCAACTGCCCACAGGAACCCTCCTGTCCCTCCTCAGCCCCTCGCTGTGTGGCAGACACAGTACCAAAGGTTTGGGAGTGCCCACTTTGGACACTGCCAGATGGAGACCTTTCTCCAAGAGATTCTTCAAGCAGAGGGCTTTGTTACCTACCCATTTGCACTAAGGCCATGCAGGGCATTGTATCACCAGAATAAACTACTTTCCAGCCAGACTTGTGGATCACTGAACATGCAAAAGCATTTTTACAGTGTTGGACTTCACACGTCTGAAACTGAACAAGGATACAAGTGTTAGACTCCAGGTGTCCTCCACCCACTGAGCCTCCCAGCTCAGGAACTCACCTCAGCCAGGTCATAGCTCTCTAACAGAGAGCTCACAAACTCCTTGGCTTTGGGCCTGATGTTCTCACAGCCTTTCACAAGAGACTGAGTAGGAATCATTCTGTGAGGGAGGGAAGAAGAGATAATTAAGGACAGGTACAAAATAAAACCTCATCATCTCTCCAAGCAGCCAATTTCTCCTGCTCCTCAGTCTCAGTTCCGTGCCTTGGTGACCTGTACAACCTCTTGCTTTCACTGGTGCCCCAGTAACTCAATCATTTCTACCCCACTATCAAATATTCTACTTCCCAACTCCCTTTTCCTACAGCAAGGGGAAGCCTGCAAGCAAGCCTCTGTTAAGCAGCACAGCTGAGTAATAAAGCCCATCCTGCCCTCTGCAGACTGCATATCCTTGTTCTACGGGCTGTGGAAGGAGCCAGAGCCACCTCCAACAAAAGGGTGGGGGAATGGATGGCAGGGGTTTGCTTTGAATAAAGACCAAGGACATTTCTCCACACAGAACACTCACTTGATGTCTCCAAGAATCTCCTCACAGTGGTTGTGGTACTCGTGCAGCCAAGGCATGATCTGCTCAGGTGCTACCAGAAACAGAGGGCTGAAAGCCTGACCCAGGGCTGCCTGCAAAAACAAAGGAAGGGAAAAAAAAAATCAGTGCTAGATGTACACCAAATCAGAGAGAAGAAGTGCTAGGGAAATGCTGGTGCTTCTCCACTACTCAGAAGTTCCCCTCCCCTCACCCCAAGCCACGTTCAGGAGCAGAGGAACTACTCACAAAAGCTCTCCGCCGCTCCATCAGGATGTTCACCAGCCCCTGCAAGGGGAACACAGCAGACAGCAAGGGCAGTCAGAAGTGTCTGGGGAGCCAGTGGCAACAGAGCCCCACAGCTCAGCAAGCCCAGAGTCACAACAAACAAGAAGGGAGAGGGGATTGGAAACACAGACACATTCAGCAGTGCCTGGGGAATGGATGCAGAGAGGAATGCAGGGCAGCCCCCATCCATCAGCTGGAGCTACAGCTGAGTGCCAAGGTCCAGAGCACAGCTGCACAGAGCCCCTCCCCTTTCCCACACCCCAAACCCACCGAGTGATGATCTGTGTGCATGTGGGACACAAACACAGCCACGAGGTTACACAGCACTTGGTCAACTTGCTCTCCATAGTGGCGGCAGAGCTGTCCAAAAGTTCCTTCTCCACAGTCCAGGAGCAGGGACCGGGTAGCACTAGTGAGAGGTGACAGAGACATTTAGCAGCCACTGTAAGAGCTCTGAGCAGGGCCAGGCAGGGAGGGAGACCTTTGGGTTGGAAGGCAGAGATCAGAGAGCACTGGGGTTTACCTGGTATTCACCAGCGTGGAACTGACATTGCGGATTTTCATTGGAATTGCAGATCCTGTTCCTAAGAACACGATTTCAGGATAAGCACCCACATTTCCTAGAGAAAACAGATAACAAGGATTTGTAGGCAAATGTTCTCCACATACTGCCCAGTCAGACATCATCTAATTCACCAGCCCAGTAACTCCAGAGCCAACATGGCCAGCACAGGCATTTTTACTCCCCTCAGCAGCAGCTTTACAAGGGAAGGCAGAACAAGCCCCACCACTTTGCAGCTTCATCTGGGCTCTGAAGCAGTGGGCCATTGAGAGCTCAGGTCCTCTTTTCCACCACAGTGATGCAAGCTAAGTTGCTGATCTGTACCTGGTAAAGCAGACAGGCTCTCTTTGCACTCCTTCACACGGGTCTGGAAGTCAGGGAGATCCAAGGCTTCACTGACAAACTCATCAGGATCACAGACAGTCACAGCATCTCTGCAAGAACAGGCCACCTATGAGGATGGGGCAAGGGAGGAACTCCAACAGCCCTTTTCAGAGCAAAGTGCCAAACTCCTGTGACAAAACAGCCTTACAACAAGGGGACAAACACTCTTTCCATTTGGAGGGGTTGGAGAAGACACATCCACGAGTGTGCTGTGTGCCAAAAAGGCCTGGTTGGGCTAAGCCAGGCACAGAAATTCTCCACCCAAGTGGAGAAGCACCTGCAATAGCAGTTCATCCCATCCACAGCTGCCAGGCACTAGAGGGCACTGCAAGGCAGCACAGAAGGTCCTGCAAGAGGAGCAGCCACCTAAAGGGATCCAGGCACTGCTGAAAAGATAAGAAACCTGTGTCCCGGGCCTGTGCAGAGCATGTGCAGCACTACAGGTCTTCAGTTACCTCAACAGAGAAACTTAAACTCTTCTTGGCACTTGCATCCTCCTGTTGTGCCCAACAAAGCCAGAAATCTGAGCCATGGTGGCTGAAATCCCCCTGCCCCCTGTGGTCCCTGGCCCTTAAGGTTCTCACTGAGCAGCTTCACCCACTTGCCCACCAGGAGCAAAGCCAGCAACTGTTTAACCACCTGGAGCTTTCAGCTCTAATATCAGACTTTCTAGGTCTTCAGAAGGTAAGACCCTCCCTGGGCTCCCCAAAAACTCTCTTCCTGTCCCCATCTGCTCTGCCACAGCCACAGCATGAGTCGAAACAAAGGACCACAAGGCCACAGGAGCAAGGGACAGAAACAACATCCTAAAGCACTGGCCAGGTGTTGTTTTCAGTGGCTCACTCCTCCATGTGCTACACCTTGTCTGAGACTTTCAAGGGCAGGGATACAGCTCTCAAAAGTTCCCCCAGCACAGCTCCAGAAAGGATCTGCAGGGGATCCTGACTCAGTGCCCTCCCTCACCAAAAAGCTGCTGTAAGACAACACCCAAAACCTGGCAAGAAAAAGATTCCCACTGACCTCTGCCACTCCTGCTGTGGCCTGAGGTGGTATTTCAGGAGGCACTCCCCTCTCACGATGGGCACAGGGCACACAGCCTCTGCTTCCTGTGGGAGGAGGGTGACATGAGACACAGCCTTTGCTCAGGGCAGCAGGCACAGGGGCAAGGGGACCTGGATTACCTTGCTCTGGTAGGTGGTGAGCAGAGGGAAGATCTCTGGGTGGATGAGGTTCAGCTGAGTTTGGATCTTGTAGCTGCGTGGGTTGTGCACAGCAGAGGAGTTTTCATTGAGCACCAAGTGCTGAGTGCCAGGCCCAAATCTGTCAGAGGACAATAATGCTCAACAGCTTCAGCCTCACGTTAGAACCGGCCCATGCGCACACCTGAGCCAGCAGAGCCCTCTTTACTTTGGATTAAAGATGTGCACCACCAGAACAGGCTGCTGCCCACAGAAGCAGGACCCCAGGGAGCACAGGAGCACGCACCTCTCCATCCACTGCTGGTAGCGGCTGTCTCGCAGCACTGCCTCGGGGGTCATGTGAATAACCAAGGCCACCTGCTGCTCAGCAACTCCCTCCTGGTACCTGGGACACATTCAAACAGAAGAGCATCTGTGCTCCAGTCCATGTCCTTGGCATCCCCTCCCCTCTCCCACCTTGGTGCTACCAGAGGTGCCCCCTGAGGCAGGCAGAGCAGGGATTTATTTTCAGAGCGTGGCCCTGGAGCTCCAGGCTCTGCATCACCCAAGGCACAAGGCTCAGGCCACTGCTGACACCTCCACTGTCCCCCACAGAGCAGTTCCTCTCCTCCATCAGCAACATCTGCAGAGCCTCCAGGAGCCCAAATGCTCCTGCACAAGCCCTATAGAGTTATGTGCAGACCAGGCTTCCAGCAGCCAGGGAAGCAGCAGCCTCCACTGCTCCCCAGGCACATTCCTGCTCTAGAGAGCCCTGACAGAAAACAGGCCAGTCACAGAACCCACAGGTCCTGCCCTTCCTAAAAAACCCAAAATGCACCACCAATCCTTTCTTGCATCTCAAGCTCCTTAATGGTGCCACAGAGCTCAGACATCAGCCATGAGAAACAGCACATGTAGAACAAGTGCAAACTCAGCACAGGTGTCCTTCCCCAAACACTGCAGGTGCCCCAGCCCTACCTTCGGAAGGTCTCGTTTTCACAGACAGCATCCACAAAGCCCTCGTGGGGACACTCCAGCACAAGGAACACTGGGCCAGGGTCAGTGGGGGTGCACAGCTCCTCAGGAAAGAGCTGCAGACAGATACACAGGGCTCACACCACAACCAGCCTGCACAGAGCCCTTCCTGCACCTCTGTGTCTGACTCCATCAGACAGAGCCCAGCAGCCACTCCCAATGCTCAGTGCACCCAGCCAGGGCAGCTCTGGGGCCCTTTCTGCTCTCACTAGACAGCAAAATGCAAACCTGTGTGACAGCAAATCCCAGCCCTGGCCTCAGAGAAACCACAGCCTAACCCAAGGAGGGGAATTTCAGCAGTTTCTAGGATCTCAAAACAGATTCAGATGGTGGCAAAAACATGTGTAAGGAAAAAAACGCTTTATAAAATTCTTGTGACACAAAGATGTGCTGATCCTGTCTCCCAGGTCAGGATCTTCACTTACAGGTCACCTGGGCCATGACCAGAGCTGGCTCTGCCTCTCACTCCAGAGTCTGAGAGATTCAGACCCTGTAGCCCAGAACTACTGAGTTTCTTTTGGTGTCAGAGGTGCAAACAGGGTAAGGAGGGAGTGATGGCTACACAGGCATCCAATCCCCAGATTTAAACAATGCAGGGATTAACTCCACTAGCTCACTCCCTAGACCTGCATCAGCTTTGGGAAGGGGAGATGAAGCAGCTCTGCCAAACAGCAAACACCCAGCCATACCCACACAGGAGCTCATTCCCTGGTCACCACCCCAACAGCCCCAGACATGCCCCACTCAGCAACAGCCTGGATGTACTGGTAGGCAAAGCATTCTGCAGAAAAGCTAGTCACCCTGGGAGCCCAGTGAAGGAGGGAGAGTGGCAAAGCCACAAGAGAACACACACACATCTTACCTCTTTGCCTTCAAAAGTGATGCTCTCCCCATTTTTGAGAGCTGTAATGATGGGAAGGATGGCTGGAGTTCCCCTGAGAACAAGGCCACAGAAATATTTAGCTGCCAGCAGCCACGTGCTGCTCCTGCTGCCCCGTGCCCCAGGCTGGGCTCTCATACTCACACTGGCAGGCCCAGCTCCTGGGCTTTAGCTGCCAGGAATTTCCCCTTCCTCGGGTGAACCTGCAAAGAGCCAAACACAATTATCACCCACAGAAAGAGGGCCATCAACAAGATCATCTACTGCCAGGTTAAGAGCTTCTTCACTAACTAAGGGAATATTTTCTCCTTTTTCAGTTCCACAGCCACTGCTCCAATTTACCCCAAAAAGGCTTTTCTGCACTCTCTGCTTCCCAGGACCCTGCTGCTGCTTCTTGCTCCCCTCTTTGGCCAAGCACCACGACAGCCTGCCCTCCTCTGAGGGGCAACCAAGAACTGAACCTGGACACTCATAACCACTGCTGGATCCTAAAAAACACCTCCAGTTTTACTCATTCCTACTCATGCTACAGCAACTCTGACACTTGAAAAGCAGAAACACATTAGAGCTTCAAAGCCCTACTTGAAAGCACTGTCTTCATTTAAATCCCTGCAGCAAGATGACATCAGGAAACATTTCCTTACAGAGGATGGCCAATGCCCCAAGCCTGCCAGTGTTTAAGAGATGGTTGGACAATGCCCTTATTATGTTTTAAATTTTGGGCAACCTGAAGTAGCCAGACAGTGGGACTAGATGGTTCAATCCTGGAAGTGTCCTGGCTAGAGGGGGCTTGGAGCAACCTGATCTAGTGGAAGGTGTCCCTGCCCACGGGGGCATGGAATGAGATTATCTTTAAGGTGTTTTCCAACTCAACTCATCCTGTGTGTCCCCTCTCCCTGAAATACTCTGTTCTACTTTCTCATCTGTTCTGTGTTGGTTTAGAGACCCTGTGCCCAAACTTACTTTACAAAGAAAAGCTGTCACCAGATCAGGATGCTTCCTTGCACACTTCTGCTCATCACCTGTAAAACAAAGCAAAACTATTAAAAATCACTCACTATCACTTTTCTTAAAGCCAAAACATGCCAAAATTTGCTAAAGCATTAACAGGAACATTATCCACTTAACTTGGAGCTCAATAGCAAAATGTTATGAACACCCATGGCCAAAATATAGGAAGCCAAACTAAAGCCCAAGACTGAAAAATAATCAGCCCAGCATCCACCTGTAATTAAATTACAAAGGTTGGAGCAGCTACCCGTGCCAGAAGAAAACTACTACAGAGACTAATCACAGCCAAGCACCAATCATGTCCAATTTTTAGGCCTTTTAAGTTCTCCATCAACTTCCAAAGTACCAGAACACTTTCTGCTCCATAGAACCTTACAACTGAGCTTCTCTACCAACCTCACTTTCAGACAGCAAATGGCTCAGAGGACAAATCCCTATCCTTAGTTTGGCTTCATCTCATTAAAGATAAAAAGGCCATTCCATGTGTTTCACCTGCTTTCTTTGGGCTTTCTTTCCCTTCCTCCAAGCTTTGCTGTGCAGCTCTTGGGGATCCAGGCCCTGTGTCCCCTTTAGGGCTATTTCCACCTTGGGAAGATGCTCCAGGACTCTGGGGGGATGAACTTTCAGCAGCCAGTGGTTTTCCTGCCCCAAATCCAATAAAAGAAGACAAAGATCACTCAACCCAAAACAACATAAAAGAAAAACATGAGTAGCATTCCCTCTTCCATGACAGCCAGGTTTAAACTGCACCAGAATGCAGAGCTGTTCCCCGCAGGCTAGCCTGCACTTGCATTCTCCAGTCACTTATTTCAGGAGCCATCTCTCATGCAAGTCCTTCTCCCCAAACTGTTAAACTCTATCAAGTCTGTGCTGCAACCTCAGTACCACAGTTTCCAGCAGAAAGAATGCAGCTGGCTGGGAAATTCAAACCCAGGGATGTTTCACACGTGATTCCACCCACCCACACCTAAAGGAACAAGCCAAGGCCCTGACTCAGCAGGTCTTGTTATTGAAATGAGATCCTTCTCCTGAGAAAAGCAAAGTAATGAATCTCTGCTTACTCAGGCTGGCAAACAGCCAGCCAAACTCCTTGAACCTTCATTGTGCTTCTGAGCATGTGCTTCCCTGCCTCTCTGCAGCAGCAGAGCTCACCTGTGCTTCCCTGCCTCTCTGCAGCAGCAGAGCTCACCTGTCAGAGGGATCTGGTAGACAGTCATTGTCTCATCCTTGTACTCAGGCTCTGTGTGCAACTGCACAGCTGGGAAGAGAACAAAAACCACCATTAACAAGTGCACAAGCAGAGATTCACACTCCTCAAGAATATAAATCAGAAAAGTGTCTTTGTCTTTCTTAAACACAACCTGCTGAACATTCCCCTTCCCTTTCTCTGCCCAACTGCACACCCCAATGAATAATTAAAGTTTTAAAAGCCCATCATCCTCAGGGAGCAGCCCATGATGCCACGGTGAGCAAATCCACTGGCAGACTCTGGAAGCAAACTGCCTTCAGCGTTGTAAAACCAAAGGCTGTCTGTATCAGCCAGTCTTGCAGCCCCTGAGCAGAAACAGAGCTGGAAACACTGTTGTAAGGGGTTTAACAGTGTATCAGAACAAAACAAAGGTTTAAAACATCCTCTGAGGGGACCTAAACCCCAGCCTGAAGCTGTTGCTCGGCAATGTAACCTTGGCTAGAGATGAAACAAAAACTGCAAAATCCTTTGCTCCACATCCCTGACCCACATACCTAAATCCATCCTTTTGAGGGGCCCAGGAAAGAGGCGAATGGCTTTCAAGTAGTTTTGCTGGAAAAGAGACAGGGTATCAGAAGGGGGCATGAGCAGTGCTGTGACAAACAGCCAGTCAGGCAGACCTGAGCAGCTCAGACAGCTCTGGGCAGGTGTCCCACCTCTGGCAGGCACTGCGCCTTCAGAAAGAGAAAGGGCCACTGTCCCTACCCCCCCCATCCATGCAATTAGTCAGCAGAAACTGCAAGGAAATAAAACCACTACAACAATGCTGAGGATTGCACATTTCTGGTCCAGACATGGCATTAGGCTGGCAAGGACCACATCAAACAGGAGAGCAGAGACTGAGCTCCCTCCTGGGGAGGGAGCAGAGAAGGGAACAAAGATCCTCCCTTCCTCAAAAGCTGATTTATCAGGATACCAGGCTACAAGACAGGTGCAGAATATTACTGCTGTCCTGTAACTGAAGAGATTTGGATTTTCAAGCCAGCCCTTTGGGCTGCCACTAGTTCAGACCAGCATTTCACACCTGCACAAAGATTTCCTTTGCCACCAGCTCTCCCAATTCCAGGCTGAGCTTTAACTCTTTGAGGGCTTGCTCTCCCTTCTGCACCTTGCCATACTTACCAGCTTTGGTGGCCCCAGGAACACACACCTCTGGAGCCCTATAGCCTTCAGGGTGAGAATCATACCTAAGAGCAAGCAGAGAAACAGCTTTATCACAGCTCCACTGGCAGATCCCAAAAGAAAGATCTCTCTCTATTCAGGGATGCTTGGCCTCTCCACAAAGGCCAAAACTGAACTTGGACCTGAATTCAGCTTTGTGGCAGCTTCAACAAGTCACTTGCCTCTACAGATAAAGAAAATAGCTACACATCTTGATAAAAATAATCTGGAGCATGGCATTTGAACAGATCCTTAGTCTCCTCCTTTTCTTGGAGATTTCCAGAATTTTAACGGACAAGATCCACAGCCATCTGTCCTAACCTCATCCTGCACTGAGCACAATGGCCCCCACAAACTTTTGTCTGCTCCTTTGGACTCAAACCAGCCTAACCCACGCACACCTCCCTGCTGGCAACACTGCTAATATCCAGGAGATTTTGGGAAGCTGAAGCCAGGCATGCTGGACAGGCAGGGCCTGTCCCACCACGTGTCTGCAGTGCCACAGAGCCCAGCACAGCCCAGCCCTCAGGCAGCGATGTCGCCGTCCCCAGCGCTGCCCGGAACAGCCCCGCAAGCCACAGGGGCGCCTCGCCAAGTGACCGCGTCCTGCCCGAGAGCTGCTCCCGCACTCACCCGGCAGCCCCCCGACGTTGGCCCAGGACACGCGGCTGAGGAAGATGCTGTCCAGGTGGGAGATCTTCAGCCTGCGGGGCAGACGGGGGTGAGCAGGGCCCGGCGCAGCCGCGGTCCCCCCGCGCTGTCCCACTTACTTGTGCTCCTGCATGGCGCGCTGCGTGCCCTCGCCGCAGTTGAACAGATACCTGCGGGGACAGCGGTGTCACAGCAGGCCCGGGCGGGGAGCCCCGCTCCCGCTGCCGGCCCGCACTCACCGGTTGAACTCGGAGAACACGTACACGGCGGCCCCCGCGTCGCGGCTCCCGGCCGCCACCACCTGCACGTACACGGTGTTGGGCCCCGCCAGGCCCGTGCCCGCGTTCCGCCGCCGCTCGCGGGCCCACACGTGCCGGGGCACGTCCTTGGGCCGCCGCGCCGGCCGCGTGGCTGAAGGGCCTTCGGACATGGCCCAGGCGCCGGAGCCGGCCCTGGCCGCGATACCGGAG
>VWZV01002136.1:293646-341996 GCA_013397155.1 Irena cyanogastra | reverse complement strand
GTGCCCGCAGCCGCCCGAGCCCCTCCGCCCCCCTGCAGCCACCCCTGATGTCCCGCTGCCCCCAGGCTGTCCCACCGCCACCTCCCAAGCTGTCCCCTCCGTGTCCCCCGCTGCCCCTGCGCTGCTCCATCCCCTCCACGTCCTTGCCCAGCACCTGCTGCTGCTTCGGGCTCAGCCCTGTCCGGAGGACCTGGGCGCTCCCTCCGTCCCACGGCACAGAGCTCCCAGCCCGGCTGCCTGTCGCCTGCCCTCGGTGCCACCTTTAGCACAGATCCTGCGGCAAGGCCAGGCTCCCAGCGCCCCCAGCTCCTGCAGCTCTGCCCCACGGGTGCCCCGTCCCCTCCAGTGCAGCTGTAACACCGCAGTGCAGCAGGCTGGGACACGGGACCCTGCCCGCTGAGGGTGGCACCTTGCCCGTGGCCAGCTCCAGACACAGCTCGGACAGCCCAGGACCCCAGGCTGCTGCTGGGTTTTCAGCAGCTCGCCCGTCTCAGGACTCGTATCACTGGGCCTTGGGGCTGGTGCTTGGTGTGGGCAACTCCTGACAATTAAAGAGGGCCGTGGAGCGTTCATGGAATGTATCCCCCTTTTGTTCTTCCCAAGGAGAGTGGTCCCAAAGGAGGAGCAGGGGGCTTTCATCCACGCTGAGCTCCAGCCCTGTCCCCATCCCGCTCCTTGCACGGCGTGTGTGCCACAAGAGCAGATCCCCTCAGCACCCAGTGCCCAGGAGCTCTCTGCTTGTTAAATGGATGGTCACTCCCACCAGAAATCACAGCTCAGGATTTCTGCTGGGCAGTCAATAAATCTCAGCAGCTGGGATGGGCCTGGAGAGTGGTGCAGGGAGAGCAGGACAGCCCAGAGCTGCTCTGTCCTGGCAGAACCAGCCCCTCTTGGTGCCAGCAGGCTCAGTGGTGCCAGACCCCCATGCAGAGAGAGATGCCAGGACCCCACCTCTGCTCAGAGTGGTCCCTAGGTACGAAGCTGCTTCCCCTCACTCCCAGTCATCCCATGAAACAAACTGGAGAGAGCACACAGTTCAGTGGGGGCTGACAGCTCACCCTGGACACGGAGCTCGTTCTGCTCCATCCCCCTCCTCATTTATTTATGGTCCTTCATGGCCCCGTGGCTTCACCCTGATGGACGGTGCTTGCACATGCTCCTCTGATCCAGAACATGGGGCTTTGCAGCCACTTCTCTATTTACTGTAATTTTTAGCTCAGACACAAGCAGAACTCCCACCCTGTCTGGGCGTCTCAGTGCAGAAAACAAGACTAAACTATTTTGGGATGTTTTTCCCTTTTCCTCATACTTGGGTGCTTTCCCATGTGGCTAAGTCTTTGGAGCCTTGGGGAGGGTGAACCTGTTTCACACACCCCTGAGAGCTGCCCCTGACCCCTGTGCACACTTTAACCCCCTCCTCTGACCGCAGGCACCTCCCACACAGGGCGGCTTCGTGCTCCACTTGGTTTTCCGAGCTGGGAAATGCATCCAGTGTCAGGGATGAGCTGAGAGCACAGCGAGCCTCCCAGGCTCCATCCTCACCCTCCTCCTTGTCACCTCGTCCGGTCACACCTCCTCAGGGTGCCCAGAATGCTGCCCAAGACAAGGAGGGGACGTGGGTTTGGCCCTGTTTGTCTGGCAAATGTGGAAAAGAGCCTGGAAAATGCCCCATCACTCCCATTTTAGTCCCACTGGGTGGCACCCGCTGGGGAAAGGCCGGCAATGTGCAAAGCTTCCCCCCTCCTGCCTCTGTCACAGCCAAGGGTCTCTCCATTGAAGTTTACTTTAAAGTCTAATAAAATTTCTGAACTGGAAAAATCTTTATGCAGAGGTTTGCTTTGTTTAAAGGAAGAGGACCATAAAGATAAAGCCTCGCCTGCCCGCCGCTCCCCTCCCTCAGCCCTTCCCTCCCAGCCCGGCTGCGGCCGGAGGAAGAGCTTGTTTTCCTAACGAGAAGTTTGAAGATTAAAAGGGGAAAAAAATCAGCCATTTGGAATCCTCTACTGACGCTGCAAATACCCTCGTTAATAGATATGTCTCGTTTTGTTACCTCATTTTAATTAATCACTAAACAAAGACAGCTGCCAAATTTCGGCTCTGGCTTTGAGCCTACAACTGACTTGGAGCCCTTGAAAAATAGACTATTTATGGTGCCTGGGCTTAAAGCTTAAATTTCTTGTATAAACTTTACCCTTCCTAAGAATAGTGTGAGGAGAGCATTGCCGGCCCCATGCACGGTGCCCCCATCCCCATCCCCAGCCCGGTGTGGGCAGCAGTGGGGCCAGGAGGGATCGGGGTCCCTCGAGCCCCATCTCACACACAGGAGCAGCTGCACTGGTTCCAGGGTGTCCCTCAACAAGTGCTGTCCCAGGCCTGTTGTCCCCACACAGGCAGGTGCCACCAGCAAGGGAGGTGCTGATTCCCTTTGCCAATGAGAGGAATCACAGGGCAGAGCATCCCGAGGCAGGAGAGCAACCCTGAGTCCCTAGGGCTGGCTGGGTGCCTAAGGGAATGAAGGATTTGTATCCCAGACATGCAGTGTGGGGGGTGAAGAAGTTATTTCATGGTTTAGGGCATGGCTGCTCCATCCAACCCTGCCACTGCCCCCGTGGGATGGGGCTCCTGCCTCTGCTTCATACACACCTCAAATAGCAGAGCCCTGGGACTTTGCATTGTGATGGAGCTGCTCAGGCTGCCCACAGCAGGGGCACGAGGCTTCTGTGTCATCCCTCAGGTGGCAGCTTGGGGCTTCACAGACTGACAGGACACTTATTTATGTATTTATTTTTTGGGGTATCCTGGGGAAAGGCTTCAGCTTGGGTGGCAGCTTGGGGCTTCACAGACTGACAGGACACTTATTTATGTATTTATTTTTTGGGGTATCCTGGGGAAAGGCTTTGGCTTGTCCTTTCCCATCCCTCCAGGTCACAGGCAGGGAAGGAGCTTTCCTGGATGGCTGGGGCTCGGCATTGCAGAGAGGAGAGCGGCCCCAGCACAGACCTGGGGCTGCCAGGGGGTGTTCAGGGATGGAAAGGCTGAAGCAGGGGCTGTGCTCCTTGGGTGCTGTGTGCCCTGGTGTGCTGCTCTCAAGGCTGCTGCAGAGCTCGCTGTCCTCGCTGAGTCCCTGACTGCCCAGTGTCCATCCCTCTGCCCGGTGTCTGTCTGTCCATCCCGCTGCCCGGTGTCTGTCCCTCCCACTGCCCAGTGTCTGTCTGTCTGTCTGTCCCGCTGCCCGGTGTCCATCCCTCTGCACAGTGTCTGTCCGTCCTACTGCCTGGTGTCTGTCTGTCTGCCTGTCCCTCCTGCTGCCTGGTGTCCATCCCGCTGCCCGNTGTCTGTCTGTCTGTCTGTCCCACTGCCCGGTGTCCATCCCACTGCCCGCTGTCTGTCTGTCTGTCTGTCCCGCTGCCCGGTGTCTGTCTGTCTGTCTGTCCCTCCCGCTGCCCGGTGTCCATCCCACTGCCCGCTGTCTGTCTGTCTGTCTGTCTGTCCCACTGCCCGGTGTCCATCCCACTGCCCGCTGTCTGTCTGTCTGTCTGTCCCGCTGCCCGGTGTCTGTCTGTCTGTCTGTCCCGCTGCCCGGTGTCCATCCCGCCCCGCTCGGGGACGGTGGCTGCGGCCCCCGGGCTCCCAGCGGCTCCCGCTGCCCTGCCCTCCCGGCCCGGAGAGGGAGCAGAGCCGGGCTGCAGGACGAGCTCCTCCAGCTGCAGCCGGCAACCCGCAGCTCATAATTCACCCCGCCAGCAGGTCTCCCACTCGGGTGACACCAAACGCGTGTCACACGCGCTGGAGGCACGGGCTGACGGCCCCCGGCCGCCCACACAGCCTCAGCCGCGGATCCTGCAGCCGTCTGCTGCCTCGATGGCTAAAATAAACTGTCTGCTCGCAGCCGGCACAGCGCGGCTCGGGCTGCAGCGGCACGGCAATCCCGCCGCGCACACGCCGTGCCGGAAAGCCCGGGTCGTGTCAGCACCTGCTCGGATCCGGGCTGCTGCCACGTCCAAAGCCCGCGTCCTGCTTCCCCTCATCAACCCCTGGTGTCCCCGCGCCGAGCGTGCACAGTGACACAGCCACCGCCACACCGCCACCTCCCCTGGAGCGCTGCGGCACCCGCGGGCAGGAGGTGACCTCGTGTGCCAGCCCAGTGGGACTGCCAGGGGACAGCTCCGTGCCTGCCACCTCCGTGCCACCCACTGGTGGCCCTAGGCCGTCACCGCACTCGTCCCGGGCTGCACAGGCTGGCGGGCAGAGCTGAGCCCCTCTGCTGTGGGTCATTTCAGCTCTCTGTTTGGATGGGATCACTTGCCAGGTGTGGGGCTGGGGCTGGCAGGGAGGGGGTCCCCTCTGGCCTGTGGTGTGACACTGCTGCCTTTCCATGCTCTGGAAGTGCCCCTGAGCTCACCTGCCTCACCTCCCCACCCTGGCCTGGCTGCCAGCCCTGTGCCACGCTCTGATGTTGCTGCTGGAAGGTCCTGCCCCACCTGTGTGACAAAACTGCCCTGAGGATCTTCCTCTGCAAGAAGCAAAATCTCCACGGTGCCCCGTGGGCTGGGGCAGTGGATGGGCAGCAGGTGGCTCAGAGGGAACCTGAGGGAGGTGTGAGCTGTTCACTGCCCACTGTGGGTTTTTAACTCTGAGCTCTAAGGATGGCAGCCTAAATAACAACACAGGTGCTGTATTGGCACTGAAACTTATTAACACAGAAACTCCCACCTCTCCACCCCAGAAATGTCACTGTTCCCCTTTTCGTGCCTGTCCTAAATCCAACTGCTTCTAAAGGGCATTTTGTAGGGACTGTAGCAGACACAGCATGAGCAGACCCCTCCTGGGCAGTGTCTGGAGGTGACACTGAAGAACCTTCCCCGGGGCCATCCCGCCTGTCTCGTCATTGCCGTGGGCCCTCTGGGGGCCCTGGCTCAGGTCTCTCCTAGACCCGGAGCTGCTCTGCCAGAAGGACTTCACTTACAAGCTGCAGTGTAAACAAACGCGGTGGGAGCCGGGATTTATGGAGGAGCTGGGGAAGGGCTGGTGGAGATCCCCCAGCTCCCCGTGTCTGCCCGGCCAGCGACTGCTGCACTGCAGCGAGCAGAGGGACGTGTTTGTTAGTGTGAACAGCAGGTTCGCCGGCGGGTGAGTTTACAGCGGCATGGATATAAATAAACAGAAGGAAAAGGACTTTCCCTGCCCGGGGAGTGGCATCCTGCCCGCCCAGGGAGGGCTGCCCTTGGCCTGGATGCTGCTCGGAAGAGGGATTTGCTTCCAGGGACCTCCCTGCTGGTGTCAAAAAACCTACAGGGATTTTTTTTTTTTTTTTTTTGGGCGGGGCAGGGTGAAAGCTGGGGAGAGAGCAGGGGACTGCCACCAGCGCTGTCCCCAGCACCACAGTGGCACTGAGGGCACAGGTGGGTGGGCATCATTCAGCTTGTTCTCAGTGAGGAGAAAGCATGGGGATGTGCAGGGGTTTATAGGCAGGTCGCAGGTCATGCCGTGCCTCTTTTGGTGGTCAGCCTGCTGTGCTCAGGGTGACAGCACCTCTGGGTGCTGGGCAGAGCTCAAGGAGCCCTCCAGAGCTCGGGTATGTGGGGACAGACCGTGTGGTCCCTGAGGCCACACTCGGGAGAGCAGGATGCAAGAAGTGCCACCTCCCCCTGCCACCTGTGTGAGATCAACCCCTGCCACTGCCTGAGAGAGGGTGACAGCAGGAGGCTCCAGAGAGACCTCAAAGCCCCTTCCAGTGCCTAAAGGGGCTCCAGCAGAGCTGGAGAGGGACTGGGGACAAGGGATGGTGGGACAGGACACAGGGAATGGCTCCCACTGCCAGAGGGCAGGGCTGGATGGGATCTTGGCAATTAGGAATTGTTCCTGGCAGGGTGGGCAGGCCCTGGCACAGGTGCCCAGAGCAGCTGGGGCTGCCCCTGGATCCCTGGCAGTGCCCAAGGCCAGGCTGGACACTGGGGCTGGGAGCACCTGGGACAGTGGGAGGTGTCCCTGCCATGGCAGGGGGTGGGATGGTCTTTAAGGTCCTTTCCAACACTTCCAAACTTTCCTATGATTCTCTGTGCCCTCTCCTTCAGCTCCCCATAGCCAGCACTCCCAGCTCCATCCAAGCAGGGCCCCTTTGCAGTGCCAAGGACACCTGCTCCTGCTCACCCAGACTGTGAGCCTCCCTGGGCTGGAAGAAATGCCCAGCACACGCTGAGGCAATGAGGGTCAGGGACAGACCCACACCTCCCACCCTCGGCTGGGATCCTGCCCCACTCCTCCCTGCCAGGGTACGACTCCCCCAGGTGCCTCTGCTCCCCTCTGCCAGTGCACAGACACTTTATTGGGGTACAGAGCGACCGGGGGGGATGGGGTGGTGCTGCCCCCTCCCCGTGCAGCCCCGGGAGCGAGTGTGCCCCGGCTGGGGCAGCCCCGGCCCCGGGGCAGTGCCAGGAGGGGACAGCAGCGGCAGAGGCGCTCGGGCAGCTCTCCCGGGAGGCCCCGTCCCCCGCCCCTGCTCCGCGGGCTGCAAGAAGTTAATTTATTTTTGGAAAAGCAGCTCGCAGAGTTTGTCTAATTCCACCCGCACCAGCTCCGTTCACTCTATTTTAAACCAGTTCTTACTGTGCTTCAAGTTTATAAAACACAATCAGTGCTCCCTGGTCAAAGCAGCCCTAACCCGCGGAGCAGGCGAGGAGTGGCAGAGCAGCATCTCCTTCCTGCAGGACGCTCTAGCCCGGCCGAAAAGCCCACAGGTAATTAACGCTTCCTACTTCGTGTCGTTCTGTCCTCTGGCCGGGTTGGTGATGGTGACACACGGCACCCGCGTGCGGTGACAGCTCTAGGGAGACAAGCACAGCCGCTGCCCGTGCTGCTCCGGGGGTTTTGTGGGGTCTCAGTGGCACCTGAGAGATCTCTGAGGAGCGTGACACTCCTTCAGGAGCGGGCACAGGGTGCGCTTGGCACTCGGGAGCCCGGGGCTGGCGGGCAGAGGAGCTGCGGAGGCAGCGGCTGGCAGCGCGCAGGGAGCGCGGTGCTGATGGGCCGCCGAGCTTCCTGAGGGCTCTGGCTGTGCTGCAGCCGTTTGGACGCTGCTCTGGTGGTCTGACTGGTGCCCCCACCCCAGGTGACACGGTGGGACCCCCCAGCAGCTCAGCTGTGAGGTGACACTCTGCTTTTCCTCCTCCTGATGTGCTGTGCCCGGAGCGTGTCACGGCTCCCTTCGCTGTGGAGGGTCATTCTGGCTGCACCAAGTGCTCAGTGCTTAATGCAACTTCTCGGTGACTCACCACTGCAACCCACAAAAACTGTTTAGAAGAAGCTCCCGGCATCTCTCACACGCAGAAATCCAGGGCATTTATGGACCGCTTTGTTTCTGTTACACGAATACTTTGCAAAACGCTGCCAGTCAGAAGGCGCTGATGTCATTTGCTGAGCGCTGAAGCGCTCGGGGGAGGTTTGTCAGCCTCGTGCTGGGCTCTCGGATGTCTCGGGGTTAAAGCTTTCGAAAGCACCGCCTCGGCAGCCGCAGCCGGGGCATTTCCAGCACGGATGGCTCGGCTGCGGAGCGGGAGGGGCGGCAGCGCTGCCGGGGCTGTGCCGGCTCCGATCCCCCAGTGCTGCCTGTGAGCATCCTCCCTCCTCATCCTCGCGGCCCTCAGGGCACGCACGAGTGTTTTGGGAGCAAGGAGGGCTCAGGGCTCAGCGCTGAGAGCCGTCCGTGTCCCGCTTTACTGCTCTCGCTGCCTCTCACCGTTCCGGCTCCGAGTGCGGGGGAAAACACCCCAAAAGGGAGAGAAATGAACGTGCCTTTCTTAGGATCGCATGAGCCGGCCTCTCCTATAAATGTCACTTGTCAGATGGCCCCAGGGACAGCAGCAGGCGGTGACCCCAGGTCCCCCCGTCCAGTGCTGCTCTCTCTGGTGCTGCCTGTGTCTTCTGGTGGTCCAGCTCGGAGGGGAAGGAAAATGCGGTTGTTGTGTGGAGCGTTCAGGCTAAAAATAGCTCCCCTCTCGTGCTCCATCTGAATGGGCAGCCACATATGACTGTACATGGATTTGTCTGATAGTCCCGTTTCAGTGTAAGAGACAAAATATCTTAGTTATGGCTTTGTTCTTCAGCTAACAATGGGTAGCTAAAAATATCCGACTTTGTTCCACTCAATAAAGTTCTCTCAAGGGGAGACACTAACGTTACATTTTTGCCAAATCCATGCAAAACACAGCCAAAGAAAATGCACATTTTTGCCAGCAACTTTTCATAAAACATGTAAGCAGCAGAAAACCCCGCGCTGTTGGGCTGCGCTGTCTGCTGTGCAGCATCCCGGCACTGCTGGCTGCCCGGCTCCCCGGGAGCATCCCAGCAGGGCGAGGCGTGGGGCTTCCTCCCACCCTCACCCTCCTCTGGGCACGCTCCAGCCGCTCCCCGGCTGCCAGAGCCGTTGGGACGAGGTGCTGCTGCCCGCCCGTGCCTGGCAGAGGGCGATGGCAGCGCTGGCTGCTCGGTGGGCGCCGTGGTCTCGCTGCAATTCCCTCGTTTCCCGTCCGATGGCAGCCAGGGCTGGAGGCCGGCCAGGCCGGCCCTGTCCCTGTGCAGGGCTGGTGTTTGTGAGGAGCCTGGTGTTTGTGAGGAGCCTGGCACGGCTGCTGTGCTCTCGCAGCCTCAGAGCCAGGGGGAAAGCAGCAGAGACCTCGCCGGGCTGGCACGGGCCCTGTGCAGGGCAAGGAGAGGGGCTCTGCTGTGCTCATACCCATCTCCACAGAGAATCTCTCCCTCCCCACTGCTCTGCCCGAGTTCCCGGTGCCTGTTTCCAGCTCCAAAGCTGGGAGCTGCTCCCAGAAAGGCTCAGGGAGGCAGGAGAACCATGCCATGCTTTGTGAGTGTGGAGGCCAGGCTGCTTGTTCCATGGGTGACAGTCACCCTGGGCAGAGCAGAGCTGGGTGAGCCAGCTGAGGGAGCCCCTCTCTGTGTGCCAGGGCTGGCATGGATGAGAGAGCAGCCACACAGTTTGCATCAGGCACTTGTCTGGATCAGCTGGAGCTCCATTTGGTTTGGGCTGCCCAGCAGGTCTTGTTTCACTTGTGCCTGCTTTGGGAAAATTCGTTTGGCTTCTTCTGCCTTCCATGGTACTGGAGTTTCCCAGGTTTTTTGTCTCTTAATCATTCCTGTAGCTCTTCTCTGAGCCCATTCCCATTTTCCAGCACCCCTCCTGTTGTGCAGGCAATGATTTCCCTTGTTCTGGTGTCTCTCTCTGTGCTGTACTTGCTCTCCAAGGCCCAGAGCTCCAACTCCACCAGTTGTCACTGTGTCCCTTTCTGCAGCTTTGTCCCCTCGCTGCTTCTCTCCAGGGCCACTCCATTTCTCTGTGTCCATATTAAACCCCACTGGAATTCAAGGACAGACATCCCAGAGGAGCAGGGAGGTGTGGGTGCTGTGGCAGGAGCAGTGCCCTGTGCCAAGCCTGGGGAGTTGGTTTGGTGCCTGTGAGCAGCTCAGGGTGCAGACAGACAAGGGACACAGGTCAGGTGACGTTGTGTGGCTCTTCCACACCTCACAGCCGCATTCAAACCTCCCTCTGCCTGGTGCTTCTCCCATTCCCCCACCACCCCAGGTGGGCAGGCCCTGTCTGTGCTGAAGGGCCGAGCTCCAAAGGTGGGATGCCCACCCCGAGCTGTTTTTTGGGAAGGAGACGCAGCCCGACGTGATTCATGCAGTGTTTGCTGCCGCAGCATTCCCGGAATGTACCTGCTTTATTTCTTGGCCCTCTTGCCTGTGGCCGGAGAGGAGCTCAGCTCGAGCTCTGGGGTTTAGGTGACAGAGACCCATTTCTAGAAGCCAAACTGCTGCTGAGGTAGGGCAAAGATCAGGAAATCGGGCTGAGCATCTCATCACAGGAGCTGGTTTGAGGCAGGGAGTGCCGAGGGAGTTGGGGATGAGGAGCCGGGGAGGGCACAGGGACCCCGCCGGGCACGGACCCAGCCCAGCACCGTGTGCTGCTGCTGCTCCCGATCTGCACGGCAGGCTGGGCAGAAACCACGGATCTGGGGACAAGGGCTCTCGGGGCAGGTCACTCTGCAGGGGGAGTTTGTTGAACTGCCAGCAGAGGCACCCCCGCCGTGGCTCCGCCAGCTCATTCCAGTAACAATGCCATGCCTTTGCTGTTGACGGAGGGCTGCGATGCCGTGTGGGATTCGCTCCTAGCTCAGGAAATGTTCCTGGGAAAGTCTTTTCCCTCCCAGCGTTAGCAGGAGAGGCGCGAGTCCTTTGGGACGACGAGGAACAACTGCCCCAGAATGCGGCAAACGCTGCGAGCTCCAGCGCAAGGGTCCCGCTGCCTTCTGTCCCTGCAGGGCTCGCAGGGCCCCATTCCTGCCCCCAAACAGCACGCAGGCATGGCCACGGTGGCTGTCATCCCCTCCCGAGGAAACCCTGCTGCTCCAGAGCCTGCTCCGGCTGTTCAGGGCCATGGAGAGCCCTGGGGCAGAGGGCTGAGGGGCACTGGGGGCCCTCAAAGCTGCCTGAGGTAATCTGGGAACTGCCGTGTCCCACCTGAGACAGCTCCCCGCAGTCTGGACCGGGATAAGGCATCAGTGAGCTCCGGAGTCCAAGGCTCCGGCTCACCTGGGCTGAGCACAGGGAGATGAGAGGGCACAGCATTGCCAGGAAAAGGGACAGGGCTGTCCCTTGGGACTGCGGCAGATGGTGTCCTTGTAGGGGAGGTGTGTGGGCTCAGCCCTGGGTGTGGGAGGTGACCTGCTGCTGCTGCCGCCGCTGGAGCACAGGGGATGATGCTGGGAGTGGCGCTCAGAGCAGTTAACCCACAGCACACGGGGGAAACAGATGAGGGATGTCTAAGCCTGGAGTGGGAGGCAGCAGCTCCTTGGAGGGGCGTGGGATGTGCCAAGAGCCCTGGTTTTGTACTCTGTGGCTGTACAGGAGGCTTGACAGCCAGCCCGTGCTGGCTCCGTCCCTGGGGATTCTGCCCCATGCAGGGCTCGGGGGGACCTGCACCCCTGGGCTGCCTCGGGGGCCACAGCACGCACGCCCTGCCTGCCCAGCTCCATTTGTCACCAAGAAATTTAACTTTCTGAAGCCTGCAAGCTTGCTAAGAATAAACTTAATAAATTAGTGAGCATATTTAAAGTGCAGCGCTGCTCGCTGATCTGGCATTTTAATCTACTCGTGAAACTATCCAGAGTGTTTGCTCAGCGTGTGGCCAAGTTCTGAAATATTTGCACGCTGCTATTGTCAGTACATCTTCTGACCCTTTGCAAAAGGATGGCAGGAGGAGTGAATTTATAAGAATCTTCCACTGGCGAAGGTAGCGGGGCCGTTGCTGCTAGCACACTCCTGGAGTTATCTCCCTGAGATCATCCCCGCCTGCTCTTCCAGCCCGGTGACTGAGAGCCTTTTAAACAATGCAGCTGTGGTTTATGTTCTCCAGGGCTCCGTATCCTCTTCAGTGACACACATTCCTCGCAGGTCAGCTGTAAAACATGTTGGGTGCTGGCACACGGGCAGCCGGGGCCGCTCTTTCCACCCGGGAATGCTGGGCATGCCTGGAGGGGCTGTACCTGTTGTTGTTTTAATGAACAAAGACACAAAGATTTTAATTTATCAGAAGGTAAAGAAGGTTATTTTTTCATTAAATTCCCACTAGTCTATATAGACTCTTTTGTTACCATGGAAAGTTGATTGGTTAATAGTAATGACACTCTTCTATTACCATAGGTTAAGTGAGAGAAACAATGTGGAAAGTGTTTGTGAAAAACAGTGTAAGAAAAATACCACTTGTTGCTTTGAGAGAGAACTTACTTACAAAGATTTGTTTATATAATTTTTTGGGAAAGTGAAAAGTCATTCTCTTGTGAGGTAGTTAGCAGGCCTGTTAGAATTTTTCACAGATAGATTCTCAGCTCCACAGCTATACCTGCTGTTCTGTGGAGTTAAGAGCTGGTTTGGGCCACTGTGAATCAGGTGTGTTCTGAAGAACCCTCACTGCAGGGCTGGTTCTCTACAATCAAATTCCCAGCTTTTCCTCAGTCTCCCAACATCCCCACGAGCACCAGGGCTGGGTGCTGGACACACTCAGGTGCAGGGCACTGGGATTTCCTGCTGCCCTGGGGATGTTCACCCTCCCCCGGGAGGAGGTACAGCCTGCCCAAGCTCTGCCAGGCTCTCTGGGCTCCCACAGCCACCCCTCCCCAGGACACAGCACCCTGAGGTGTTCCTGTGGCCCTGGATGTGTTAACTGCTTGTGCACAGTGACCATTCAATCCGTTTGCTTGTCTCACCACCTCGGTGTCAACACAGATGATTGAATGCATTTCCAGATCATTGATAAGGCAGTGAACAGCCCAGGGCCCAGCCCTGACCCCCAGGGAGCGTTTTCCCCCCTCTGGATGTGGAGTTCCCACTGACACTCACAGCTGGGACACCCCACAGCCAGCTTTTAATCTATTAAATATGGCCCGTGCTGACTGGGTATTGTTCTGGTGTCTTCACCAAAATGTAACAGTGCCATGGCCCTGCAGGAGGCTATTATAACACCAATATTATTTTATCAATCAAAACTGTAATTTCAGGAAAACGGTGAGTCTTAGTTTGACATGTTCTGGTTTCTGTAGGTCTGTGAGAGTTAGCTTTAATCCCACTTCTCTCACCTAAATTTGTCTGTGGCAACCTTGGGAGGGGCCTGCCCAGAGATGATGCCCAGCCCCTCCAGCGCCTGATTCAGCCAAATAAACACTGCAGAACAGATTTCTGCTGTAGCTGCTGGCTGCTCTGTGCATCCATCCCAAGTCTAACACAGCCCACAGCCTCTCCAGAGCTACAATCATTCCCTTTACACCGACAGGAGCTGCTGCTCCTTTGCTCAGGTTTGCAGCCCATGCGCTGTTCTCGGCTCTTGGCTGTCCTTATCAGCTTTCTACAGCTTCTCACTTCTCATTCATTCTATCAGTTTCCACTTTCTTAAGTTATATATGGTTTTCTTATTTTTCACTGTTGTCTTCACTTCCCTCACAAGCCAGAGCTGTCTATTTTTTTAACCAACATTGCCTTCTTTCTCAATTGTGGGATTGTGGTTTTGGGGCAACGCGTAAAATGTTTTTCAACAATTCCCACTTAGTGTTCGCATTTTTCTGATTAGATTCCTTCTCCCAATTGATTTGGTTCATAATTGTTTCCAGCCCTGTGAAACTGAATCGTTTAAGCATTAAGTGGATATATTTTCAGAACAGAGCTTCACTTTAAATATTCACTTTATTGTCATTTTGCTTTTTGGTTAAATAAACTAAAGCACACTTAGAGACTTTTGGCGTGCGTTTTAGGGTCACAGAACTGGGAAATGGAAATTGTTCCTGAGAAAAGTTGTTTTCATGAAGTGCTTTTTGTCAACATATAGATTAATTTGAATAAACCAAGGCTCAGCTGAAATCTGGCAGCTTTAAGATGGCATCATCCCTCCTCTGGCAACTGAAAATTCAGTCCAAAATTTTTTTTTGATTCTCCAAGCTTCCCCAACATTCTGCATTTGGCAGTTAAAATCAGAAATTCTTCAATCACTTTGAGGTTTTTCAGATTTCATTGGAAATAAAATTTCCTTTTTTTTTTTTGTGTTAGTAGGAAAATTAGGTTTTCCTTTGAAATGATGAATTTGATGCCCAGAACACCACATTTCACTGACAAGCATTTGAGCAAGCAGTGGTGACTTGTGCTGGGGGGGGATGCCCACAGCTGGAATGTCTCCTGTGCCTCACCCAGCTCCTGGCTGGACTCCTCTGCCCCTGACACAGCTCCCACCCCTCGCTCCCAATCCTGAGCAGTGGCTGGCTGGAGATTTTATCCACAGGACAGGGAGAGCCTGTTGGGCAGGAGAAGGAAGGAGAAGGGAGGAGGAGGAAGGAGAAAGAAGGAAAAAGTAGAAGAAAGAAGGAGAAGGCAGGAGAATGCAGGGGAAGGAAGGAGAAGACAGGAGAAGGAAGGAGGAGGAAGGAGAAAGCAGGGGAAGGAAGGAGAAAGGCATGAGAAAGAAGGAGAAGGAAGGAGAAGGAAGAAGAAGGCAGGAGAAGGAAGGAGAAGGAAGAAGAAGGCAGGAGAAGGAAGGAGAAGGCAGGAGAAGGAAGGAGAAAGAAGGAAAAAATAGAAGAAGGTAGGAGGAGGAAGGAGAAAACAGGGGAAGGAATGAGAAAGGCATGAGAAAGAAGAAGAAGGCAGGAGGAGGAAGGAGGAAGAAGGAGGAGGAAGAAGTCAGGAGAAGGCAGGCAAAGACATGACAAGGCAGGTGGCTGCAGACACATCTGGACAGGGAGCTCCCTACCCAAAACCCACAGAAAATTGTGAGGAGCAGGAGGGAGGACTGGCCGCTGACACCACGGGCTGGATCTCTGCTGATCCACAGATTTCCAGGTGAGCACAGGAGGAGGTCCCAGCACGAGCCCTGCCTGTGCAGCCCCTGGGCAGGACCCTGTGGCTGTGGGAGCTTTGGTGAACTCCACACTTTTCTCCTGGCTCAGACACCTCAGGGCACTGCCTCTGGATGGAGGATTGCAGGAGTAAATGTGTCGTGTTCTCATGAGTCACTGTTTCATTCACACACCAAGTATCTGCAGAACCATTTCCTGGCTTTCCAGGGCAGAAGGGATCATCTCTGACCTCTGCAGAGCAGGCCAGGGACTTTCATCTGCTGGTTCTCGCCTCCTGCCTGCCATGTCTGGTCAATAAAAAGCATTTCCTTCACAATGAGGTGCCCAATCTTGAGTTAAAACCTTTCTGCTGGAAACAAATCTGCTGCATCCCAGCCAAGTTGGCCCAATGGGTCAGTGGTGCTGTGCTAGAAGTGCAGAGCACATTTCTGTGCAGGACCTGGGCTCTGCCTGCCAGGGGAAGGAGCTCTGTGCCAGGGAGGCTCCCTCCCACGCTGGATAACCGGAGACGCTCCCGCTCGCCTGCAGGAAACAAAGCCCACTGCTCCCAGGATTGCTGCTGGATTCCTCCAGACCTTCCAAGCTCCTTTAACAGAGCCCAAGGCAGGCCAGGCAGGCTTCTCCTCCAGATCCCATCCTTCTCTTCTTCTGCTTCCCCCCCGGGAGACCTACCAGATGTACACACACGTCTAAGGGCAGGATTTCTGTCAGAGTGGAGAAGTGATGGATAATTCATTCCACATCATTCACAAGTGTTTATTCCTCGTGGCTTCCCTGCCCCAGTCCCTGTCTGGGAGATTTTATTGACCTGTGGACAGTAAATGGACATTCCTTCCTCAGCCATCTTGCCAAGTGTTGTTGTCCCCACCGCTGGCCCTGGGCTCAGCAGCAATGGGGCTCCCAGCCCTGCTGGTGGCCACTCTTGAGGGATCCTCTCACCTTGGCCACTTCCTCCACGCCACAGGGACTGCCCAGACCCCAGATGTCAGCTGTGCCTGGCCACGCTGTGGGACAGCAGCTCCCTTGGGGCAGCCTGAGAGCAAAGGCAGAGCTGGAGCGGCGTGGTCACTGCTGACCCCCTCATAGCCCAAACCCAGGAGTCTCTTGGCTGACCCTAAGGAAGGAGAGAGTGAGACACACTCCCAGGAGATCCCCCATGGCGACATCCAGGTCTGCTCCCTCTCTCCCCCTCTCCTCGCAGCCCTGGGTCACGTAACTCGTGTGCAGCACAGGCCAGACAGACTCTCTGGCAGACTCTCTGGCATCGCTTTTCCGAGCTTGATAAATGGGGCCAGCTCCTCCAGATTGAACTCAAGAAAATACCATTATCTGCTGCACAATGACTCAGAGATTGCATTGCAACATCTCGTTGGTAATGTCAGATCGCAGGCAACGATATTAAAAATGAGCATTTTACCCTGGACAGGGTATTAACTATGAAATTAAATCCCTATTTATTGCTCTTAGCCATGAGCATCCAGCCCCTTCCAGAATAAATGTTTTCAGTTCCGTGCAGGAAGGTTCTGTCAAGCACAGGCCAGACATTTCCAAGCCACGTGCAGCACCAGGCTGCTGGGGTGCCGTGCCCTGTGATGTCATGGCAGATCCCATGAGCTCATCCCTCATTTTGCTGGGCTGCTCTGACACACACGGAGCTCCAGAGCTCTTGTCTGGATGAGGGCAAACACCACCAAGCAGCGTTTCACAGAATCACAGAACTGCAGAATGCCCCAAGCTGGAAGGGACCCACGAGGGTCATCGTGCCCAACTTCTGACCCTGCTCAGGGCAGCCACAAGAGTCCCACGAGATCCTCACTCCCTGAGCTCCTTTGTCTGTGGCAAATGCCTGAGCAGAGCAGGAGCTGGCAGCGTGAGGATGGAGGGGTGACAGAATGGGCTCTGTCCCCAGGCTCTGTCCCCAGGCTCCAGCCATCACTGCCTGTGACGGGGCAGTGCAGGACAATCCCAGGTTCCACACAAGACAGGAGCCCTGTGAGCCTGGCAGGGAGAGTGTGGCACCCCCAGGACAGGCTGCGAGACCCCCAGCCTTCCTCCGTGCCCAGCAGCATGGTGTGTCCTGGGTTTCATTTTCCTGGGAGAGAGTGAGATGCCCAGGACCCCACCCCATGCCATGGGAGAGGTGCTTGGAGCCCCCAGGACCCTCTGCTGGCACTCAGCCCTCCCCCAGGGTCACAGCAGCCCTGTGACAGACAGAGAGAGGGACAGGGGACAGAGGTCCTGCCACATCCAGCCTGGGACAGCCAGGGCACCACTGAGAGATCCCCTCTGCCTGGGCTCCAGGGTTTGATCTTCAAGCTCCTCTTCCTCCTCTGACTCTCAGTCCAGGAGCTTTTCTGCTGAGCAAGAGGGTTTCACTGAAATGGCTGCTTTCTAGAGAAAAAGGTCTGTTCTTGGGGGAAAAAAATCAGTCAAGTGGATGCAAGTGTCAGCACCAAAGCCAGGTGGCTTTGTTTGAGTGCAAGTGGTTTATCAGTGGCATTTTTCAGTTGGAAACCAACAGAGCTTTAAAAGGATGGTGAGAAATGATGATGTGTGGTTTGATTCAGACTGAAATTCCTCGTGTGTAATTTCTTTTAGCTTTTTTTTAAACAAATATTTGGAATGGCTCTTAGGTTGCTTAGGTTGAGCTTTTGTTCTGGATGAGTTTCTGGTGGTGCCTGACCAGTGTTCCCCAGGGAGTGTTTCCTGGAAGGTGGGAACCAAGCACAGCTGCACAAGACATTGCCAAATACACCTGTGATTTCCAGACTGGCAGTCCACGATGAAATTCTGCCAAACCAGCTTTCCACAGATGCTCCCAATGGCAGAGATTGATTTGAAGGACAGCAAACACAGCCAGCTCCTCATCCAGAAAGCCTGTGGAGCTCTGTGGGCATGCTGGAAGGGGAAAGAAAACGAAACACTCCCAACTTTCTTTGGAAGTCAGCACAGTGTGGTTTGCACTCCCAGCTCCCAGCACTCCTGGGACAGCAACACCCCAGGGACAGCAGCACCCCAGGGACAGCAGCACTCTGGGGACAGCAGCACCCCAGGGACAGCAGCAATCCCAGGACAGCAGCACCTCAGGGACAGCAGCACTCTGGGGACAGCAGCATTCCAGGGACAGCAGCAACCCGGGGACAGCAGCATCCCAGGGACAGCAGCACCTCAGGGACAGCAGCACTCTGGGGACAGCAGCATTCCAGGGACAGCAGCAACGCGGGGACAGCAGCACTCGGGGGACAGCAGCAATCCCAGGACAGCAGCAATCTGGGGACAGTAGCACTCTGGGGACAGCAGCACTCTGGGGACAGCAGCACCCCAGGGACAGCAGCACCTCAGGGACAGCAGCACCTCAGGGACAGCAGCACTCCAGGCCGGGCTGGGACCGAGCCCAGGTCACTGTTTAGGACATGTCCCCACCCTTCAGGGGTGGCTGCAGGGAGGGAGCCCCAGCCGGGAGCAGGAGCCCCATCCTGTTCACTGCAGCTGCCCTTGGTGACACGGCTGCTCTGGGGCTGAGGGACAGGTGCCAGGCTGCACCTGGCCCTGCTGGGACAGCCCTGAGACCCTCCCTGCTCCTGACCTGCCTGGGGATCCCCGAGTCTGCCTGGCTGAGCCCGGGGCTGGCCTTGCAGCAGCTCATCCTCCTCCCGTTCCCACAGCCCTCTCCGCCTTGTTTGCCCCTCAGCCAGCTGAAGCCTCAGCTCCCGGCTTGCATTCCCAGCCTCCTTCCTCCCGTGCAGCCTGGGCTGGTGGCTGTCCCCTGGGAGGTGAGCAGCTGTCCCCAGAACATCCCCCCAGGCAGCAGCACAGCACAGGCAGATTGTCACTCGCGCCCCTGCCGAGAGTGGGATGGCACCCGCGGGGTTGGGGGCTTTTCCAAAAGGCAGCCGGGCTAAGAGCACGTGCTTGTTGCTAAGCACAAGGACTCTCCATCGTTGTCAAGTGCAAAAATCGCTTTTTGCTGTGTTGTGCAAGCACGCCGCGGCCTCACACGGAGCTGCTGGCACGGGGAGCTCCTGACAGCTCCTGGGGCTGCCTGACCCCTCGGGAGACAAAACACCCGCAGGATGCACCCGGGGCCAGCCCTCCCCGCGGGCCAGCACGCCCTGATCAGCTCATGGAGCTGGGAATGTGCCTCCAGCCCGTCCCGGGCTCCTGGGGACAGCTCCGTGGCAGGAGGCACTGATGTCACCCTCGGGCCATCTGGGAACCCTCAGATTTGCTGCCCCACCAGGGCTGCTGGAGGCTGAGGGTGCCCAGACAGCCAGGGCTGTGACCAACAGGCATTCTGGTCATTAAAAGCAGCTGGGCAGAGCAGGTGACACTGTGGTGTCACCAGGTGTGTGGTGGTGATGGAGATGGTGGAGGGTTTGGAGGCTGAGGGAGCTGGGCTTGTTCAGAGGAGCAGAGGAGGTGAGGGCAGGGCTCAGCGGGGCTGCAGCTCCTCCTGAGGGACAGCTCTGACCTCTGGGACAGGGACAGGAGCCAGGGAATGGCTGGGGCTGTGCCAGGGGAGGTTTGGGATGGATTTAGGGAAAGGTTCTTCCCCAGAGGTGCTGGCACTGCCCAGGCTCCCCAGGGATGGGCACAGCCCCGAGGCTGCCAGAGCTCCAGGAGCCTTTGGACAGCCAGGGATGCTCAGGGTGGGATCTGGGGGATCTGGGCAGGGACAGGAGTGGGACTGGGTGATCCTGGGGGTCCTGTCCAACTCAGGAGCTGCCATGATTCTGTGATTCTGTTCTGTGATTCTTCACACTGGGCCACCAGCCTGCTCTGAGCACAGTTCCAGGGCTGTCCCTTGGCCAGCTCTGCCCCAGAACTCTCCAAAATGTTCTTGTTGTCCAAGCTTGTGGGGCCATGTGGACAGGGCACCCCTCCCCGAGGAGACAAACTCCAAGGGAATTCAGGAATTCATGCCCTGCAGAGACTGGGTTGGAAGGGACCTTAAAGACCCTCTAGCTCCAGCCCCCACCTCAGGCAGTGCATGAAGGATCAGAAAGATGCCATCAGTCCCTCAAATGCTCTCTCAGCCACCTGTGCAGGGGTGTGTCAGGTACCACCAGGCTCACCTGGAACTCGTGCATCCTCAGCATTGGCCAGGTCTTTCAGGAGTTTTACCAGGAATTTCCTTTGCTCAAATGGCTGCTTGGGGAGTGAGTGCTCCTGTCCTGTACAGTATTTTACTCTGAATTATTGGGATGTACTTTCAGTACTGCAGCACAGTGTGGCTTTTGTCTGATTTCTGTACTGATTAAAAAGAAAAATCTCCTTGGAACATTAAACCAGAAAGGTGAAGGGAGCATTCCTCCAGCAGGACATCTCCATGTGCTGATCTAACTCTCTGAAGCCATGAGTACCAAGCTTGCATTTGCAAAAAAAAAAAGGAGTGAAACTGCCAATTTCATTGATGTCCAGAAGAGAGCAGCTCCCACACAGAGGGCAGGGGCAGGACCTGGAGTGTGCAGGAGGGTGTGTCCTGCTGGTGCAGGATGTGGAGGGCTGCTCTCACACGGGGTCAAAGCCCACAGCCTGGAGGGAAATGTCCCCAGGAGGTGCCTCTGGCTTGGTTTGGCATCCCGGGGCAGTGGGTGGCTGGGAAAACCAGACGGGAGGAGAGGGCTCAGCAGTCAGCTGGAGTGCCAAACTTATCCCCATAAAAAAGAAACTCTGTGCTCCAGATCTGATACCAGCCCTTGATGTGTGGCTTGGAGCCAGGGCTGGCCCCAGCAGAGCTGAGAGCTGGGGGGAAAGGGCAAAGCAAGAAACCCCACCTGAACTGGCAGAGGCTCTGCAGAGACTCAAGTGACGAATGTGGCTGAGTATCAGTGAAGGCTTCCAGGATAAACTTGCTCTGAGCAGGCAAATAGTCACTGCTGGGGTTGGAGATCAGTGGAGGAGGCCAAAGACTCTCCAGAGCCTCGGAGTTTGCCACAGATCCCAAATCTTTTCTGGCAGAGACTCACCTGGAAGGGAGGGGGCGGTGAGGGAGGGAGATGGACGCTGGGTGAGATATGGAACATGTCTGTTATTAATGGCCAAACCCTCACGGCTCCTGGCCAGGGAGTCCTTCAGCAATTAGGAGAAGTGATATGTCCTGTCTGTAAAGCAAGAGGACTGGCAAGAAGGCAAAAATTAAGAGAAGCTGAGGAGTTAAATGCTGGCACCTTCCAAACTCCCCATTTAAAGGCCATTTCTGGTGTGCAGGGCTGGCCCAAAGCTGACCTGAGGGAGGGCTGGCCCTGCCAAGGCTGGCACTGCCTGGCTGTTGTCACCAGAGGCCATCAGAGCTGCCTCCAGCCCAGGCACTGCTGCTGGCAGGGCTGCTTTCAGTGAGGTGAGGAAATACAAACCTGATCCAGTGTCCACAGGCCCCAGGCACATCCTGCAGGTCACTGCATGGGCAGCCTTGGGGACTCAGACACATTTGTGCCAGCAGAAATGTCACCCTGGGAGTTCTGTAGGTTTATAGATCCCAGTTTCTTCCTGCATGCATCTGGGCTCCCCACACAAGGTAATCCTTAACTCCTGAGGGACATGAGGGTGTCTGCAGGGTTTGCAGTGGTTCCTGAGCGTTCCAAGTTTCCAGCTGCTCCCCAACCCCTCATCCTGGCCAGTTTTCCATCAGAATGCTGCACCTACTCTGCTTTCTCAGCAGGTTTTTTCTTGCCCCCTCCCCTCTTGTGCCCAGAGCAGCAGAGCTGGAAAGGGAAGGGAATCCTGGTGGCTGAGCAGAGGAGAAGGAGGGAAGACAGGATCAGACATGCCGTGGGGGGTCAGAGTTTGGCTGTTTTCTCCTCCTCCCCTGCCTCTCAGGCCCTGAAGAGCAGAGCCATTGCTCCTCCTGCATTATCAGCAGCATTTTGCTTCTGCCTGAAGGATGGGGCCATGGGAAAGCTGCATGTCAGGGAGTCAGGCTGAAACAAGGAATGGAGATGGGACTTGTTTGAGCTGATGTTCGTTTGCCACCTTTGGGTAGTGCAGGTCATCAGGAGGGTTTGGAGTCTACCCTGAGATTCCCACTGCTGCCTAGAAGGTGTCTTGGGAATAACCTGGAATAATAACTCGGGAATAACCCTGCCTGGAGCTCTTCTGCCTCGTTTCTTGGAGCTGTTGTTTCTTCTCACTCCAGGATGAATGGACTCTGGCCCCAGAGGCCTCTCTGGCTCTGGCTCCACCAGCCCAGCAGCCCTGAAGCCCAGCAGGAATTGTGAGGTGCTGCAGGATATGGTAGCCAGGCCAAGCCCCCCGAGCCATCCATTAGCCCAGACCTCTGCCTGTCCCACAGCCTCGTGGCTGCAGCACTGAGGTCTGGGGTTGCCACCTCGTTTGTCCAAGTGCGTCACACTCTGCTATGGGCTCTTATCTCCCCTCACTTCTTTGGTTTCCCGTGTCCACTGAGCTCTGATTTACGGTGCCTCCCCCAGCCCTGGGGGGCGTTGGGCACGAGCTGTGGTTAAGAATGGCTTTCAAGCTGTCAAGATAATCCTGCACTCAGCTGAAATGGATCCGCATCAGCTCGAGCCAGGAACCACAAGGGACCTCCTGCCATTGCACTGGGGTTTCAGCTTTCTCTGCTCCTCCCTCGGGCTGGCCCAGAACAGGGTGTGCTGGAAGGGGAGATGACTTTGCAAGGCCCATCACATCTAGGAGGAGATGCAGAAGCTACCTGAGCCTCCCTGAAATGCTTTTTCCAGCCCGCCTCTCTCAAAGTGAAGAGTGCTGCAGGGCTGGGCTGCACCCCTGCAGGCTCTCTGGGTTTTCAGGGAGGAGGTGTTGGGTGCACTCAGCAGCTCCTTCCCCTCCTGACTGGAACAGGGCATCCAGCGGGGCTCACAAACATCCCTGGGCTCTCACACAGCTTGGGCAGACCCCCAACACCAGAATTAAGATCCAGGTAGGCCCCTGCCTGCCACAGCCCAGCCTCAGGGAGAGGCCAGGCAGGGAAGCCAAGACCTTCAAAGCTGAAGGACACACTTCTGCCTGGCTCTGAACATCAGGTACGTGGGAAGGAGCCGTGAAGAGCCTTTGTCTCCATGTCCTTTGTCCCAGCCTCGGGCTGAGGTGGCCTGCAGTTCGTGTGTCCTGCAGCTCCTGAGGGTGCGAGGGCCAGCTGGTGGCAGTGGGTGCTCCTGGAGCACAGGAGAACATCTGTGGGAAGGCTCAGAGGAGCTGCCTCCCGGGGAAAGCCAACCCAAATGTATCAGGCTACTGAAGGGTGCGTTTTCCAGAGTGGTTTCCCAGCCCTGCCGCGTGGCCAGGCCGTGCTGTGAGCCAAGCCAGGCCACATCCTCGAGGGCTTGGCCACCCACCCTCAGGACACGCGCTCCCATCAGACCGCATGCTGCTGCACTGCCACGGGCTTTCAGAGCTTCCCTTGCTCTTGGAAAGATGCTGTGTTGTGCTAATTAGCGGGAACATTTGGAATCGACGTAATTTGCGAGCCCTGCTGCTCGTGCCAGTCCCCATTTCTCAGCTTGATTTAAGGAGGGGGTATTCTAAATAACGCCCGCTTCTCCCTGCCTGGAGCTGCTGAAGGCACTGAGGCAAAGTTGCATAAGCCAGCGCTGCTGCTTGTGTACATGCTTGAGAAGAAACAGCCACGGAAAAATCCTGTAACATTCCTGGGCTGGTCTCTTGGTATCAAAGCGTTTCCTGCCGTGCTGTCACCTTTGAATCTTGATCCAAAGCTTGGGAGGAGTGGAAACAGGGTGGGCGAGGGCTCTGTGGAGCAGAAGACCCCTCTGTGAAGAGAGTGGGTAAAAGCTGTCATGCTGTGTCCCTCAGAGGTGCGAGAGATGCCAGGTTTAGTGTCCCTGCCGGGAGGAAATCTCTGCCCTGGGCTGAGCTGGGCTCCGGGTGCTGGCTGCAGTCAGTGCAGATGTTGCTGCCCAGCTTCCAGCCCTGCTTCCTTGGGGAGCACCCCCAGCTCTGGGTCACCCTGTTCCCTGTGACCCTCCTCTCATCCAGCAGCCAAAGGCAGCTCCCTGGCATCTCTGCAGGGGTACCCCCCAAAGCAGCTGTTAGATCAGAACACATTTCCACCCTAACCTATCCATCACTGAACCACCCCTGCCCTGTGAGCCCCCAGCCCAGTATGGCTGGCTGGAACAATCTGAGGTTAAAAACAAGTGATTTTGTTTTCTGGTGTGCTCCTCTGCTGTGTGACTGATGGCTGGGTTTTGCAGGCAAACAGCAGCACATGGAGACAAAGAGCAGATCTTTTTCCTTCCTGGCCTGGCTCGTAGGATCCAAACTGTCAGCACCTGGGGGAGGTGCTGAGGTGCCCTCTTCCCACGATGGGCACCTCTTGCCCACCTCCTCCTCCTTCTGGGACAGCCCATTTTCTGGAAAGGTCTGGGCAGGGAAACTTGAGCAGAGCAGAGCTGAGATTTCCCATCCCGGGAACAATGACTGTCCCTTGACGAGGTGCCTTTTCCTGGTGGGGTCTGGGAGGGGAAGGGAAGCAGAATGGATCTCCAGAGGGTGGGCAGGAGAGGGGAGAACACAGTGCCAGTTCTGCAGCACCCCCAGGCTGCCCTCAGCCTCAGGGCTGGCTCACCCCGGGGTCCTGGGCAGTGTCCTCTGAGACACCCAGCCCAGAAGCTGTGGCTGCCTTCACCCACAGTCTCAAAGAGCCTGTGCCTCTGCCCACCCACATCTGCTGCAGCTGGGGAGGCTTTTGGTGTGGCTGAAGGGCCAGAGAGGGGTGGGCAACCCACTCAACCTCAAGCAAGGTCCTCCTGCCACCTCCAGGGCAGGTGAGTGCCCACCTCCCCTCCTGCACAGGTCTGGCTGGCCAGGAGAGGCAGAGGGCTCTTCCCAGCTGGCAGGGTGCTGTTTGGAGGGGTGGCTGGTGCCCAGCACAAAGCTCCTCTGCTCTGGGAAGCTCTGCTGCCTCTCCTAGCCCTGAGCCTTGCAAAGGCAGCCACGGGCTTGTCTGGAGGCTTGCCCATGGTCAGGTTGGAGGTATCTGCCTGCCCTGGGGAGAACAGCCTGCTCAGATTAGCGCTTTGCTCTTACTGCTCTGCCTGGTAGCAGAGTTCTGGGGGTGTTAGAGGACAGCCTTGTGCTGGGGACACTTCCCCTGAGGCAGCAGTGTGAGCTGGTGCTGCCTTTGGGCTGCTGTGGACCCTGCACGGTGGAAAGGACGGATGCAGAGAGCCCAGGCACAAAAAGCACTGGAATGTCCTGGGACCCTCTTCCTCCTCAGCCTCAGCTGGCCCAGCAGGAGCCAGGAGCAGGAGCAGGAGGGGGTGAGGTGTGCCTGCTGCCCGCAGGAAGGTCAGACAGGCTTTCCATGACACAACTCCACAGCCGAAGCGATTCACACACGCCCCTCTCCCTCCCCAGAAACGTGGGGCACAGTTGTCACTAAGGGTGGCTCTGGCCCGTGAGGCTGAAGCAGCCCAGGGAGGGATGAGGCTGTTTCCTGCTCTCTGACATCCCGGGCACATCTCTGCACTGTGTGCAGCACAGACGTGCCCAGGGGCCTTCCAGCCCCCCGAGCTGACCCTCTGAGAGTTTGACACTGAGCACAGAGCGTGCTTCAGCTGGAAACCCTGCTGGCAGAGCCCTGCTGACAGCATCAGCCCGCAGCAGCTCCCACACCTGCGCAGTGCCAGCGCTGTAAGGCAATCCACGGCACACGGACAGACCCCACGTCCCTGCTGGATTGAGTAGGTGTGAGAAAGGTTCACCCACGGGCTCAGCTCTGTGCCCAGCTCATGGGGATGTCTCTGGAGTGACACTTCTCCTAGAGCAGAGATGGCTGTTTATGGCCTCGTACCTTGAGTGTGACATGTGGACATTGCCAGCCCTCGCCCCAGAGCAGCACCTTGGCTCCATTGTATGGATTCCCTTTATGACTCACCCTGCAGCTTGATGCATTGTGTCCAGATAAAAGACACTTTATCCCTATGATAAAAACGGACAAAGATGATGTCAAAATAAAAGAATGTTTTCTCATCCGAATAAAAGTCAAAGCTGCCGTTCTTGGGGTTATTTTGCTTGAAAACCTCCAGAGAAAGCAGGACTTTGAGTTTTTACCATTTATAGTTAGTTTCAGAAAATTCAGCATGCAAAGTTTGCTTTCTGCCTTCCTGCCCTGGTCTGGAGAGGAGTGTCTCTGTGCTGGCACCCTGCTCTGACTCTTGGGGACAAGGGGGACTGTGATGTCCTGGACGGACCCAAACCCCAGGGACATCCTGGGCACGGAGGGGTTGCTCTGTGCTGGATGCTCACAGCCTCCTGCCAGGACAGCTGGCCCACGTGTGCGCACCTGGGGGACCTGCAGTCCCCAAGGGTTCATCCCATAATGAGGGACTGTCCCTGCCCATGCCAGCACCGCCAGCCCGGGCAGTCCCACAGCAGGATGGTGGCCAAGCACCAGGGCAGCGGTCTGAGGGACGGGGAGGGCCCAAGCCCTGGGGGAGCTGTGTCTTCCTGGCTGTGTTTCATTGAGCAGGGGTTTAATTTTAGCAAACAATGCCAATTAGAGAGGGATTGTTCGATGGCTGCGTCTCAATGGAGAGCGAGAGCTGCTGGCAGGGCTCTGAAGGACCCCATCAGGGGAGGGACTCTCCTGGGACAGGGGAGGGGACAGCTGAGCTCTGCTCTGCAGCTTCTGCTGCTCTGAGGTCACCAGCCCTGTTCCTGGAGCTGCAGGGGCTCACCCAGTGCCACCGTGGGGTCCTGGGCAGTGTCCTCTGAGACACCCAACCCAGAAGCTGTGGCTGCCTTCACCCACAGTCTCAAGGAGCCTGTGCCTCTGCCCAGCCACATCTGCTGCAGCTGGGGAGGGTTTTGGTTTGGCTGAAGGGCCAGAGAGGGGTGGGCAGACCCCTCTGCTCTAGGGAGGGGACTGCAGCAGCAGGACTGACTGCAGAAGAAACAAGCACGAGTAGGGATCAGGTACAGGAGCATCCTGTGTCAATTCTCATTTCAGAGGTGAATCGATGCCATTGCTTCAGTTAAACTGCTGCTATAAATGCAATTAAACATGTTCTGGAGAAGGATCATGGGTCACCCACACCCTGAGTGAATGCAACCACCAGACTGTGCCAAGGGCAAGTGCTCCATGGGAGCCTTGGGGTGAAACACCAACCTTGGGGTCCCCACAGTTTATTGCCTTTGGTATTTCTCTGGCTGTAAAGGCAAACTTCAAGGCTTTCACCAAAACCAATAAATTCGTGACCTTCAGCCTGACTCTGTCCTTCAGAGAGTGCCCCAGAGACAGTGTGGAGATAAAGGTGGTAGGACTGATGGCACTGAGAAGCCCTCAGAGAAGATGAGGTTTTCTGAATGTGTCAGGACACAGGGCCCATCCCGAGGGCAAGCAGACTGTCACTCTTTGTGGCCAAAGGAATTCCAGTCCCACTGCTCACTGTGCATGCTGATCTGTGCCCGGCCTGCAGTTAACTTGCCAGTGAAACAACTTGTAAAAAAGGTGAGGAGAGACCACAAGAGGGAAAGGAGCAGAATCACAGAGATGTTGAACTGCCTCATTTTGGAAATGAAAGAGCCTGTTGGCAATGGCAGAGCTTCACACGCTGAGCTGGAATCACAATCCAGGGAAAAAGGAATGGATTAAACAGAACAAGAACTGAGGGACTCTAAATGCTGTCTTCAACATTTCAGTAGGGGCCTCATAAATCTAGACAATTATGAGATGCACTTAGAGAAGCCCAGCACTGTTACGTTGGGGCAGGAGGGCGACTCTGGAAACAAAGAGTTTCCAAGGAGCTCTGGCATGAGGACATCCCAGAGCAGTGTGACCTGGGTGACACTTTGGCACCTGGAAGGGGAAGGCTGGATGAATGGAGCAGGCTGGAAACATCACTGAGTTCATTAACTCATGCAAGGCAGGACAAGACAAATGTTCCTTGGCTTCAGCCTCTCTCCTTTTTTGGATGCTCTGAATCCCGAGTAGCCAGTCCTGGAGTAGCCAGTCCTGGAGTAGCCAGTCCTGGAGTCCCCTCGGGTGTTGAGGTGACTTGTGAGAGGAGGCTGAGCCCCTCCAGGCAGCTGAGCTCACGCTCGTGGTGCTGGCTGATTTTCCACCTCACTGCACAGGCCTTGCCCCTTGTGCACGAGCCTTTGAAGCAAAAACTAGGAGAAATACGTTTCAACACCCTGCTCTGTGTGCTTTTCCCCCTGGACTGCAGCAAAAAGAGCCCTGTCTGTTTGTCACAGCGCTGATGTGTGACGTGGCCCTGTGGCAGGGGCTCACCACCAAGAGCTGGCTGGGCAGGGAGGGTTTTCCTGTGTGTGGTGGCTCCAGGACACCCTGCTCTGTGTGGGACACTGTCCTGTGTNACACCCTGCTCTCTCTGGGACACCCTGCTCTGTGTGGGACACTGTGCTGTGTGTGTGACACCCTGCTGTGTGTGGGACACCCTGCTCTCTGTGTGACACCCTGCTCTCTCTGGGACACCCTGCTCTGTGTGGGACACCCTGCTCTCTGTGTGACACCCTGCTCTCTCTGGGACACCCTGCTCTCTGTGGGACACTGTGCTGTCTGTGTGACACCCTGCTCTCTCTGGGACACCCTGCTCTCTGTGGGACACTGTGCTGTCTGTGTGACACCCTGCTCTCTCTGGGACACCCTGCTCTCTGTGGGACACCCTACTCTCTGTGTGACACCCTGCTCTGTGTGAGACCCCAGTGCTGTGTGTGGGACACCCTGCTGTCTGTGTGACACGCTGCTCTCTGTGGGACCCCAGTGCTGCTGGTGTAACCCTGACCCACCCCTGCAGCAGGGAGGGGAGCACAGCCTCGGTGCAGGTGTGGGGCTGCCCCTGCCCCACCCCAGGGATGCTGTGCTTTGCACCCCCTCCAGCAGAAAGGCAGCACTGCCCACGGTGTGCCCTCAGCTGCAGTTGGGGTTTGGCCCTTGTCACAGCTCAGCGGCATCCCTGCCCAGGAATGTGGGCAGAGAGGAAGGCTGTGCTGAGGGGGAGGCCTGGACAGCGAGGTGCTCAGGCTGGCAGCATGGAAAGCTCTGTTCTGGGGGTACAGGGGGGTGGGCAGTCACTGGACAGCACCATCGCTCCCCGTGAGCAGGAGAAGGGGGTGAGCTGTGCCCTCTGTTGGCTCCTGCAGTGTCACCGTGCCAGGAGGGACAGGACAGGTGACATGGGCACAGCAACCCAGAGAGCTGCCAGGACAGGGCTGGCAGGGCAGGGGCTGCTCATCCCCAGGCTCCACACGGAGCCCTGTGAGCGAGGATGGTTTTGCCACCTCCTCCTGGCCCTGGGAGCTCACTGCTCTTGTCACCTCCTCTGCCCAGAGAGGGCCAGACACTGCCCTGGCTGCCACGGAGGAGCTCAGCTCTGGGGTGCTCTGGGTGTGTGTGAATGCCCAGAGCTTCCCCAGGAACCATTCCCAGCCCCGTCATGCAGTCAGAGAGGATAAGGAAAAAGAGGATAAGGAAAAAGAGGATAAAGAAAAACCTGCCTGGGTGCTCCCTGGGAGGAGAGCATTTCCCTGCCTCCCTTCTGTGGGAAGGTGAATGAGCCAGCCCAGCAGAGGCCATTCATGAGGTGGATGTGGGCCAGGGGGACCTCAGGAGGTCTCGGTGCCCTGCCTCACCCAGCCCAGCTGGGCACAGTGGCAGCACAGCCCCTTGGCCAGGCCATGCTGGGAGGGATGGGCTGTGTCTTTGCACCATCACACCCCTGCTCCAAGAGCAAATCCAGAGGTATTTTATCCTCTGTACATTTGTTTAAGGAAGTTTAAAAGCAAATTTGGCCCCTGCCTTTGAATCCTCGCTCCTATAAATTCAAACACCTTGGACAGAGCATGTCTGTGCAGTCTTACATGTGACATTTAGCTAAAACCACTTACAAACAACTTGCATTACAAGTTTATTCATTCCCCACAGAATGTTGGCTCCGCTGAGTGTCTCACGAGCCATCTGCTGTGGGCGAGCTGCTTATCTTTGCTATCAGAGCCCTCTTCTAAATATTATGACCAAACAGAATTCCAAGAACAACATCCATCCCGCTGCACTGCAAATGCGCAAAGCTGATAAACTGTTTATATATTACCAGCTAAATAAGTTGGGTTTATCTGGGAGGGTTTGCAGAAGAAAGGCTCTCGGGGTGCTCAGAAAGAATGCATTTTACAGGTGGTGCTGTGAGGTGGGGAGATCATCGGGGCTGCCCTTGGGCTGCCACCCCTGCCTGAGCCAGCCCTAGGATGCCCACGGTGACAGAGGGATGGGAGCCCACCAAGACAACGGTTCCTCCCTAAAAGTGAGCCCAGAGCCTGATAAGCTGTGGTGCAGCAGTGCTTGAGCATCAGCTCCTTGCCCAAACACTGGGCTCAGCCACTTGCCCCATCCCCAGCAGCGGGGGGAGAGCTCCCAGGCCTGATTCCTGGGGTGTCAGCATCTGCCTGCTGCTTCTGTGGCTGGGCCCTGCAGCTCCAGGGTAGCCCTGGCCTGTCCTGCTGGATCACCTCCTCAGCTTGGAGGGACAGACAGAGGAGCTGTGTAACCTCCCTGCCTGGGACAGCGGCAGGGCCAGCTCACCCTGGCGCCTGGGACAGCGCCCAGAGCCCTCACCCCAGTGCCCCGGGATAAATTATCCAAAGGCTTGTGAAATCCACCCAAAGTGTCCCGGCCCTTCCCAGCCCAAATTGGGTATCCCAGCCTGTGTTTATTCATGCACACTGGGTTCTGCTCGTTGCCTTTGGTGTCGGGAAGCCTCGGGCCAAGGCCGCGGGCAGAGGTCGGCGTGGGCTGGCGCAGCAGACCCCGGCCGTCCCAGCAGATGGAGAGCATTTATTTTCCCTGGGGGACTTCAGACTGAAGGACATTTTGTCTGCTGGCTGCCAGCAAGCACATCTCAGCTCCGGCGGGTCCCTGCTGGCCCCAGCTGCCCTCCCTGGAGCACGGCCAGCCAGGCGGGGTGGGGCACGGCCAGCCCGGCTGACCACAGCTCCTGTGCTCACCCCAGGGCTGGGAGCAGCCAGGCAGCGAAAAGAGGGTCTGTGGCACTGAACACCAGCACATCTGTCCCCTGCCAGCTGCTGTGTGCCATTTCAGGACCGTGGGAGTGAGGAGCTGGGGCTGGGCTGGGGAGCTGGTGGGCTCAATGAACCCCAGGGCAAGGGCAGCTCAGCCTGGCAGGAGAAGAGGAGCAGGAGTGGGGAGCTGGGATTTTATCAGGGGTCCTGAAGTGGAGCAGGTGGCTGTGGGGCAGAGCAGGGCTGTGAATGTGTCTGTGAATGGCTGCCAGGGTGCCAGTGCTGCTCTGCTGACCCAGCAGTGAGTGTTCCTTTTGCTAGTGCTTGCAGAGGATCAAAACCCCTGGAGAGGTGCAGACAGGGCAGCTGTAGGGAGCCAGACTGGGTCCCATGGCTCATCCACAGAAGATTCATCATCCAGCAGCTGAAAATTGTCTTCCAGGTGGCTGCAGGGCTGCAGGTGGTGCCAGCCAGAGGGAACAAACCTCATTACACCAACCACAGCCTGGTGGAGTGTGTGGAGGGACAGACTCTGGCACTTGGTGGCACTTGTGGCACTTGTTGGCAAAGCTGGTGGCTATGAGGTCTTGTTCCTGCTCAGGGTGGAGGCAGCAGGGCCGGGCACAAATCCAGAATCCCCTGGAGATGCCGCCAGCCTCCATCTCTGCACTGCTGAGGATCCAAAGCAGAGAGATGTCACTGCCTCCTCTTTCAGCTGTGAACATGGAAACTAAAACAGGCTACAGCTACAGGAAACCTGCCAGGGAGTGATCCCAGGTGTCCAGGGCTCATCCTTCCTTTTTCTTCCATGCTTTCCTGCTTTGGCATACTACTGTTCATTTTTGGAAGGAAATCTAAGGGAAGAGGGGACAGTAGCTGATTTTTTGGTGCTGGTACCCAGCCATCAGGAGAAGCACAGAGGACAGGGACTGGTGAGGGATAAAGCCAGAAGGACAGCTGAGAGGAAAGCTGCACAAATGCCAGGTGTGCCAGGGCTGGGGAGGAGGAACGCTGGGGAAGAGCAGCTCTGTGAGCACTGAGGTGGGACTGAGCTCTTCTGGGGTGCCCAGGCCTCTCTGCCAGCACACTCACTGCTGGTGGCACTTTGGGGTCATCGTTGCACCCTGCCACCCCTCTCTGAGGCCCTCGGGTCACTTCCCAGTAGCTCTGCAGGGACTCTGGCCACACGAGGTCCATCTGGAGCTTCCCGGAGGCAACGAGCTATTCCCAACCCACCTGCTGCTGGAGTGGGCACTCCCCTGCCGTGCCCAGAGCCTCTGCCAACCCTGCCCAGGGGAAAGGCTGTCCTTTTCCAGGCTCCCTGCCATCAGGGTGGAGATGTCCCCCACTGCAGCCCCCCAGCACACACAGGCACTCCTTGTCCTGGAGGTCCAGCCTGGCTCCCAGCCTCGTCCTTCTGCATATCTTGTATATATGAAGCAACTCCTTTGCATAAAGATATGGAGTTTATTAGGAGACATTGGAGCTTAGGAGCTGTCAGGAGTGGAAGTCAATTCTGTTTCTGACACGCAAAGAGCCTTTTATAGGCTGGAATGGGCACAGGACCCGGGCGGGTGCCTCTCCCTTGGCGCTCGCTGGAGCCTGGTTCTCCCCCTGCCCCTGCTTTGGGTCCAGTCCCCATCCCCTGCCGTGAGAGATAACACTACAATCTAAGGAATCTCTTCAGCTGAGCTCATTTAAACACACCCACAGGCAGACTGTGCTCCCCCAGGCTCCCCCTCTCCCCAAGACGCTGATTAACCCTGGTCTCCTCTCCTGGAGGCTCAAGGAGGTGACAGGAGCCTCTGAGCTTCAGGGACACCCACCCTCTGAGCTTCAGGGACACCCATCCTCTGAGCTGCAGGGACACTGACCCTCTGAGCTTCAGGAACACCCACCCTCTGAGCTTCAGGGACACTGACCCTCTGAGCTCCAGGGACACCCACCCTCTGAGCTTCAGGGGCACTGACCCTCTGAGCTTCAGGGACACTGACCCTCTGAGCTTCAGGGACACCCACCCTCTGAGCTTCAGGGACACCCACCCTCTGCCTACTCTTCCCTGAAACTCCAGTCCTGCAGGAGCAGCTCCTCTGCTCAGGCTCCTGTCACACCTGCCTGGGCTTTCACATTCCCTTGGCTGCTCAACGGCCTCCCAGAGCTCCAAAGAGCCACAAATTGGGCATTTTCCTGCCATGTCCTCTCCTCAGCCACTCTTACCACGAGCAATATTTGTTTTTCCATGACTTCTGTCTGTCACAGAGGGGTTTTGTATCTCTTAGGTCTCTTGTCCTGGTGTCATTCCCCCCGAAGGCTCCTCAGTCCCTTCAGCCATGTCCTTGCACAGTGCAGGTGTCCCTCCTTTTCCATCCTCTTCCTGCTCTGGCCTTGCTACGAAAAACTGACAAGTGACTTTTTAGGAATCTTGTCTTTCCTGCCTGTATCCAGGCCCCTCCCAGGGAACACCTGGGGTTTCTCTGTTTCTCCAGAAGCCCTGGCCAAGAGTTTCAGTGGTGAATCTCATCCAGGAGCAGTTTGGGCATGGAGCTCACTCAGGCCCAGAGTCCTGAGCTCATCTTTCCCTCTGGATCCAGCTGCCCAGGTGTGCCCCAGCTCCCAGATGATCTGTCACCTCTTCCCAGCTGCTGGAGGTGGGAGCAGCATCCAGGCATGTCCTCCAAGCCCTGGGAAAGACTTGGAGCTTTTGAAATCCGAAAAGCGGGAGAACGACCCCAAAGGAAGAGCCTTAACTTGTTTTCAGGGCTATCTCAAAGGAAGGTGCCTTGTACCAGTGATTAAAGCTTCAGCTGGACTTGCAGGTCCCCTGTCCCTGGCTGTCTGGCTGTCCCTGGCTGTCCCCCTGTCCCTCCCCTGCAGTGGCTGCAGTTCCTGCTCCAGGCACGTGCCGTGTCCCACCCTGACTCTCGGCTTCCCTCTGGGATGGTTCCTGCATGGCTGCAGCATCCCAAGGGAGCCTTAGGGACAGAGATCAGTCACCCTGAAGCCTTTGCTGAGCAGAGGAGGCCCCGTGAGCTGAAACCTCTGCCAGAACTCCAGGCAGATCCCTGCTGCACGCTGCTCCTCGGGGACAGAGCCCTCCGAGCGCTGCGCCGTGGGCGGTGGGAGACTCCAGCAGAGCTGAGACACGTCACTGGGAATCTCACTCGTTTGTAGCTCATTCCAGTTGCACAGCTGTCTCCTTTAAACAAAGTTTACTCAGTGTTGCTGAATGCTGCAGCCGTGCCTGTGCCAGGAGAATGTTCAGCTGCAGCGTGTGCGACCGCTACCCGCCGAGCCCTTGGGGGATGCTGATCCCACAGGGCTTGGCCCTGGATGGGGTTTGGAGCTCCATGGAGCTCCCGGGGACTCTGGCCCAGCTCTCCCACCACTGACAGCCGCCAGGGAGAGGGCTGACCAGCCCAGCCTGTCCTGGGCTTTCCCCAGGGGCTCCTCCTCACCCCATCCAAGCCCTTTATTTCAGCCCTGCTTGCATCCCTTGGTTCTTGCTCGGCCGGCTAAAGGAAGGCTGGGTGCTGCCCTGGGGGTGGTGAGAGGGGACCAGGAGGGGACAGTGCTGTCCTGAGCCCACCAGGCTGCAGGTCCTGAGCTCTCAGGGGTGCCTTGCCCCATGTCCCATGGCAGCTCCCAGTCCCAGGTCCACCCTGACCCCACTTTGGTCTGCAGCACAAGGAGGAGCCAGGACCAGGCTGGGACTCAAAGTGTGGCAAGATCCAGAGTTAGAAACTGGCCTGGGCTGTGCCTCACTGCCCCTGTAACAAAGGAAGAGGAGTGCTCTGAACACTCCAGGAAAGCAGGCTGAGTGCCCACACATCAGGGATGCAGTGAGCCCTTCTCCTGAGGCCCCAAGGTGCTACTGAAGCTTCCCAGGTGCCCGGGAGGGCAGGCTTTAGGATGTTCTCCTGTAGGATCCTGCCAATGTTTCCAGACAGTCTGCTCATAAGCCTTTTTGGACACTGAGCTCCCCATCAGGCCGTGCCAGGGCTGCCTCCCTCTGTCCCACTGATGGTGGGAGTGCTGCACAGAGCAGCAGCCAGCAGATTTATGGAGTCTAGAGCAGCTCTGGGAGGACAGGTACATCCTGGTGAAAGGCAGGAGGCCTTCTGCCCTTCACCTTAGAGCCAGGCAGAGGGAATTTGCCAAAACCCACGCTGCAGCATCTCCCTGGCACATGAGGGGTTGTCCATCGGGTCACCCTGCTGTGCTGCCTGCTGGGGACAGCTGGCCCCCCCTGCTAAAACCTCCCCCTCTGCAGCACAGGGTGTGGTTAGGGTGGGATCCTGGCCCTGGGAATGGGTCTGCAGGGAGCCTTGTGGGCACTGGAATCATCTGTCCAGGGAGGTGCTGGAGTCACTGTCCCTGGACGTGGCATTCGATTGATGAGGTGGTGTCAGGTCAGGTGGGACTCAATTACCTCAGAGGTTGTTTCCAGGCTGGCTCATTGTGTGACTGTGTGCCTGTGTGATTCTGTGGTTCTGTAATTCTGTGACTCTGATTCTGTGATTCTGTAATTCTGTAATTCTGTGATTCGATTGTGTGACTGTGTGACTGTGTGATTCTGTGGTTCTGTAATTCTGTGACTCTGATTCTGTGATTCTGTAATTCTGTAATTCTGTGATTCGATTGATGAGGTGGTGTTAGGTCAGGTGGGACTCAATTACCTCAGAGGTTGTTTCCAGGCTGGCTCATTGTGTGACTGTGTGCCTGTGTGATTGCATGATTGATTCTGTGATTCTGTGTTTATGTGACTCTGTGATTCTGTAATTCTGTAATTCTGTAATTCTGTAATTCTGTAATTCTGTAATTCTGTAATTCTGTAATTCTGTAATTCTGTAATTCTGTAATTCTGTAATTCTGTAATTCTGTAATTCTGTAATTCTGTAATTCTGTAATTCTGTAATTCTGTAATTCTGTAATTCTGTAATTCTGTAATTCTGTAATTCTGTAATTCTGTAATTCTGTAATTCTGTAATTCTGTAATTCTGTAATTCTGTAATTCTGTAATTCTGTGATTCGATTGATGAGGTGGTGTTAGGTCAGGTGGGACTCAATTACCTCAGAGGTTGTTTCCAGGCTGGCTCATTGTGTGACTGTGTGCCTGTGTGATTGCATGATTGATTCTGTGATTCTGTGTTTATGTGACTCTGTGATTCTGTAATTCTGTGATTCTGACTGTGTGACTGTGATTCTGTGATTCTGTAATTCTGTGATTCTGACTCTGTGACTCTGTGATTCTGTGAGTCTGTGATTGTGTGATTGTGTGATTGATTCTGTGATTCTGTGATTGTGTGATTGATTCTGTGATTCTGACTCTGATTCTGTGATTCTGTGACTCTGTGATTGTGTGATTCTGTGACTCTGATTGTGTGATTGATTCTGTGATTGGGTGATTCTGTGTTTCTGTGATTCTGATGCTGCCCCATCCCCGGGAGCAGAGCTGGGCTGGATGCACGGGATGGGCAGTGGTGTGGAAGGGCTGGAGCAGCAAACCCCAGGAAGGCAGCTCACTCTGAGAGCATGGGGTGCCCAGCTGTGGTGCTCGGGTGCTGGGAGTGGTGGCAGAAGCAGGGAGGCACTTCCATCCCACGGGGGAGGTGGGAAACAAAAGTTGGGTGCCAGCAGATCTCCAAAAGTTAGGTGCCAGCAGATCTCCAAAAGCTGTGTGCCAGCAGATCTCCAGAAGTTGGGTGCCAGCAGATCTCCAAAAGTTAGGTGCCAGCAGTCTCCAAAAGCTGGGTGCCAGCAGATCCCCACAAGTCTGGGTGCCAGCAGATCCCCAAAAGCTGGGTGCCAGCAGATCCCCACAAGTCTGGGTGCCAGCAGATCCCCAAAAGCTGGGTGCCAGCAGATCCCCACAAGTCTGGGTGCCACAGGTCTCCTCACCCCGCTGGCAGCTGGCTGTGGCACCCCAGTGCTGCACCATGTGCTGGGGCAAGCAGGGCAAGCTCAGAGGGGACAGGCCCTGCTGCAGCCAGGCTGTGCCCTGCCCACTGGGCTGGTGACAGATGCAGGAGTACCTGGGTCGGTGTCTGGGGTGGGCGGTGGTGCAGCTGTGCAGTTCACTTCCTCATTTTTGCCGTTTTTCAGGGGATTTGTCACAGGTGGCAGCACCTTTGGGTGTCACTGTGAAAATCTGTGCGTGCACGTGCCCGATGATAAACACAGAGATGTGAATGCGAGGGGAAATGTAAATATATACAATAGTTTTCTACAATTAAGAGATGTTTTAGAGGAGAAAAATTTCCATTTTTGGCGTAGGAACATCAATTTTATAAATAAAAAGATTTAAATAAACATTAGCATGGCTACATCAACACACACACACTCACACACACACTCACACTCTCTCACTCTCACAAGTGCACTTTAAATAGGCTCCCACACTGTAATTTTAAATAGTACAAAACAAATGAATTCTCCAAATATTGTTTAAACTGGCACAGGGGGGTTATGATGTCATTTCTCCAATAATCACAAACTTGTTTTCCTGTAATGAATATGATCTCTTTTCCCATTAACAGTTTGTTAGGGCTTTTGGTGGCCAGCCTCGGGCTGCCTTTGGTGGCTGCAGGCTCCATCCTTACACTGCTCTCAAACTGGATTTCCTCATCCCCTTTCTCCAGGGAAATGAGGCTCAGTGCCCAGCTGGGAGCAGTTCTGCAGCCTTTGTGGGGCTCTGCTGGCTCCGCCTCGGGTGGGAGCAGGAGGGATGGGGTGCAGAGTGAGCCGGGCTTGTGCTCCCCAGACCCTGAGCCAGAGCCCTCCCAGAGCTGGGAGCAGGAGCCCAGCCCAGCCTGTGCCACCTCCCTGAGCCAAGGTGGCACCAGCCAAGGTGTGGCACAGCTGAGGGGTGTGTGTGTCCTGGGGGAGCATCCCCACAGCTCTGGGACTCCCTGACACCTCTGCTTGCAGGACCCTCTGCAGCCCCTTCCCCAGGGACAGAAAGAGTCAAACTGACAGAGATGGGACATTGGGAATTAGGAATTGTTCCTGACAGGGTGGGCAGCCCTGGCACAGGTGCCCAGAGCAGCTGGGGCTGCCCCTGGATCCCTGGCAGTGCCCAAGGCCAGGCTGGGCAGGGCTGGGAGCACCTGGGACAGTGGGAGGTGTCCCTGCCATGGCAGGGGTGACAGTGGGAGGTGTCCCTGCCATGGCAGAGGGACTGGATGAGCTTTGAGGTCCCTTTCACCCCAAACCACTCAGGTTCTCTCTGAGGTGCTCATCAGTGGATTTTCACCTGTGGGTGCAGATGAGCCCCACTCCTGGGTGCCCTGCTGGGACAGCAGCTGTGTCCCTGCCCCTCCTGGAGCTGGGAGTGACCATGGCACTGACCTGGAGGCACCCAGGGACTGGGACATGCCACACTCACTGGGATCTTTTGTTCCTGGATCCCTGGCAGTGCCCAAGGCCAGGCTGGACAGGGCTGGGAGCACCTGGGACAGTGGGAGGTGTCCCTGCCATGGCAGGGAGGGCTGGAATGAGATGAGCTTTGCAGTCAGTCCCTTCCAGCCCAGCCCATTCCGTGATTCCACGGCAATTCCATGGTTTCCCAGGCCTGGGTGCCTCCTCTCCTCAGCCCTGCCCAGCCCTGAGGGAACAGGGCTGCTGCTCCTGCAGCTCTGTTCATTCACACCAGCACCAGGACACGGTGTTTCTCAATGACTTAGAATAATATTTGGAAAAATCCATCTTAAGTATATTAGTCCACTAAGCCTTTAAGTCTTCACAAGGGCCTTAATTCCAAGGACGCTGGTGCAGGCCTGTGCCAAGGATTTTGCAAGGCAGTGACACAGAGGAGGCCGGGCTTGCTCCACGCCCCATCCTGCAGCCTCCAAAATGGTTAACAAATGTCTTACTGCTGCAAATCTGTTTCTGCTTAGCTGGGAAGCAGTGGGGTTCTGAACCCTGCTTTGTAGCACCCTGCTGGCAGCTTTTGTCATTCCCAGGCTTGGCATATTATTGGAACTATTAAATGATGTTGCATTGCCTCATTGTATTTAGATTTTAAACATATTTGTAGGGCTTTGAGAAAAAAAAAAATTGTTCTCATTATTAAAGCAATGTACCAAATACCTTCTAGTAAATAATCTGTCCCAGAAGTGCTCTGCTCACCCAGAGCGGGTTGGAGAGCAATAAACCAGCAAAAGGGAAGGGAAAAAAAATAGTCTGGATGTTCGAGGGATGTAGAGCCAGGAGGAACAAGAAGTGGGAAAGCACAGGATGATGCAGCTGCACTCCCTGTGAGCTTCTGTTCACAGGCACGGCCACCCAGCCCGGGGCCAGGCAGGGAGGGCAGAGCCAGCTCCAGAGAGAGGGGCTGGCAGCAGTGGGGTGTTCCCTGTGCCCCTGTCACTGCTGAGACAGCCACGATGCACAGAGAAACACGACACAAGTTCAGAAGGCTTTGGGCATCAGCCCACACAGAGCAACAACACCCCAGAAGGCTGCAAACAGCTGCTCTTCAGCCAGCCTTTCATACCCTTCATCTCACATGCCTGCACCTGTGTGCCCCTGCTCCCTTTGGTGGCTGCTCAGCACACCTGGGCACTCCCTGGCTCATTGCTGTCAGTGCTGCTCACCTGCTGCTCACAGCTGTGCCCATGGGGATGAGGCTGGGCCACAGCCCCACTGCCAGGGACCCCAAACTGTGCCACACACAGCCCCAGGGACCCCAAACTGTGCCACACACAGCCCCACTGCCCACAGGGACCCCAAACTGTGCCACACATAGCCCCAGGGACCCCAAACTGTGCCACACACAGCCCCACTGCCCACAGGGACCCCAAACTGTGCCACACACAGCCCCAGGGACCCCAAACTGTGCCACACACAGCCCCAGGGACCCCAAACTGTGTGCCTTGTGCCACTGCCTGTGGCAGGGCTGGGACAGCTGGTGGCATGCAGGGTTTGGCAGGAGGGAGGCACACGGAGCTCAGGTGTCCCTGCAGGCTGCTGGGGAGGCAGGAGGAAACTCAGCACTCTGCTGCCTTTGCTCCCCAATCCCCCCTGTCCCACCAGGACAGAAAACAGCAGTAGAAGCCTTTGATTCTCCAGGCTACCAGGCTGTCTGGAATCAGGAGTCAGCACCACCTGCACATCTCTCCATGGAGATGGAGATGGAGATGGAGCCACCTGTGCTTGCAAAGCCAGCTCAGCCAGGTCGTTCTGGCAAGCTTCCCCTGCCACTGTCACCACCTGCTTTACCCAGCCTGGCAACACTCTCTCGGAGAGGTTTTTCCACAGCCTGGCTGATTCCCTGAGCTTACACCTGCTGGCAAGTGTTTGTCTCCATCCATCTCATCAGAGCCCCAGCTGCAGAGTTCAGTGCCACCCAGCCCCCGTGGCAGTGTCCCCAGGCTGCAGCAGTGCCACGAGCCCGCAGCAGCACCAGGAGTCTGGCTGACAGCACAGCCTGGGCCAAGGATATATTAGCTCAATCTTCTAGAAGCTGGGAAAGCACCAAAAAGCAAACAGAACCAAAACAACAACAGCACAACAAAAAGCCAGGAAGAAAGGAAAATAGCTGTGATGCTGTTGTGATGTCTGTGCACGGGTATTTTTGCATTGAAGGAATGCAGATGAATTTTTGCTGGGTTACAGCACAGCTCTCCACAGCCCAGCAGTGATGCACTGTAAACAGACCATGCTAAAACACATCGTTCTCTCTAGATCTTTCTGCAGCATTTTCTCTAAATAGTTATTTTGTAATAGGCATTTTATTTGCTTTGCTGAGTCCCTAAATAGCATGAGCCCGAGTTCAGGAACATGCATGTTCTGGCATTTATTTTAAAGTAAACTTATTTTAGTTAGCAAACGTTGTGCCAGGAGATGTCCCCTGCCCACTGTGGCCACTGCCACTGCCCAGCCGGGGTCCCTGATGCCCTGCAGAGCCCCAGGGCAGCCCCCTCCCCACAAAACCACCTCCCCTCACCCTCAGGGGAAGGCAGGAGCAGAGCTGCTGCCTCCGTGCTGTGGAACCAGCAAAGAAAAGCTCTCCAGGCAGATTTTTCCTCCTCCAGTGAACAGGAAAGGGACACAGGATGGGAAAAGCTGTCACATTAGAGCCCAAACTCTTTGGAATTGTGTCACAGACCAGCAGGCTCTGTGAGGAGGCAAAGCCAAACTCCTTGCTCTGCTGCCCCAGAGCAGCCCCACTGCACTTCACGCCCAGAGAAGGCACCAAGGGCATTTTCCTCTGGATGATTCTGGAGGAAACGGGGCCTTTCGGGTGTCTGATCTGCATCCAGATCCAGGCGGTTTGGTTCCAGAGATGGCAGCTCCAGGTGAACAGCACAGCCAGTGCCAGGCTGCTGGAGAAGCTCTGCAGTCTCCTCTCAGGCCTCAGGAGAGGGACCAGGAGGGAGCACGGGACGGGGGTGACAGCCCTGAGGTCTGCAGAATGAAATTACCTGTCTGCTTCTCCGTGCTGGCTGTGGATGCCAGGCCAGGGGGATTTTTAGTGGAGGGAGCAGGTCTGGTCAGCAGTGTCTGTCACTTGGCTGGAGGAGGGACAGAGGCAGAGGGAGCCCCTGTGTCAGAGCTGAGGCTTGCACACAGAGCTTTGGACATCACCCAAGCTCTCCTGCCTGCCTTGGGGCACAGGAAAGGCAGTTCTGTGCTGAGAAGGAACAACAATCCTACAACAATCAGCACGATTTTCCCATGTCTCCCCAATATTACTTTTTTATTTTTTTAATGAGGAATACAGTTTTAAAACTACATTTTTTGAAACCTTCAAGTCTATTTCCCAGTGGTTGCTCTCTGATTCACCCTTCCCCCTTCAAATCTCAGTATCACCAGCAGGAATTCCTTTTGGGTTTGTAGAAAACAAACTGCAAACAAACTACAAAATAACTTCCTTTTGAAAAAAAGGGGGAAGGGCGAACAAAAGTTAAATGCAATTTTCTATAGGGGCCTCACTTACAGCGCTGAGTTTTGCCCGTTGTGTAAAATGTTTCTCTCCTCCAGCCCAGGAACAGAGCTGGAGAGCAGCACTTGGGGCTGGGTGAGGCTGTTTGGGTTTGGAGATCACGCTCTGTAATTGCATGGCAAAGGGGAGCCTGCCCTGTGGTTACCAGCCCCAAATGGGACTGGGATGAATAGCCAAACTTCTCCCAGGCGTTGTAAATTGTCTTTCCACAAACCAACTTCCAGGAATAACAGCATGCTTTTCTAAACGATGCTTGTTTGCTCTCTGCACCCTACCCAGCCCTCCCCCTCCTCTGCTCTGCTTTTTATTCTTTTTATTCATTCAGAGTGATGAAAACTTAGGGAATATTTTGGTGACTTTCACAGACATTTGTGATTTTTCCTCCTGAACTGCCAAAGTAAAAGTTGGCCCAGACCAGCTAAGGCACTTCCACAGGGATTTGAGGATGGTAAATCAGAGAGAGGCAACAGCACAGTGAAATCTTGGTTAGGAACTACAATGCCATTTCCCCCCTCGCGAGGAACGGAAAGACAGAAATAACTCCAGGAAAGACTTTCCTGCCTCTGCAAAGCCCGTTGGAATTCACAGCAAACCCAGAGCCTTTCTCCCCTTTCCCTCTCCACGTTTTGCTCGTTAGAGAGTCCCTGACACGAGACCTCGTGGCTTTATCTGACAGGAGCAGGGCAGCAGCTGCTGGATGTGCCTCGCAGGATCAGCCCACCTAAGTCGTGTGAAAACCGGGGCTCTGGGGGGGCAGCATCCTGCAGACTCCGCTTCTGAATCATCCCTGGAGCTGTTCCTGGGCAGGCCACACTCGCACTGAGGCTGTCTGCAGGCCTGGCTCTGAGCTGCAGGCTGGGCTTAGAGCAGCTCAGCCCCGTGCTGCAGCCAGGGCACTGCTGTCCATCCCAGCACAGGGACAGGGTCTCTCCGAGGGGCTCCTCCACCTCTGCCCCAGCTCTGGGTGCTTGGAGAAAGCTGTCCCTGGGGACAGCTCTGGCTCATTGGTCACTGCAGTGACAGGACATGCTCTGGAGTGACACTGGAGCCTCACACCGCAGGCTTGCATTGGGCAGGAGCTGAGTGATGGCTGGAATCTGCCTTTTCTCCTGACTCTGCCACCTGCTGAGGGACAGGGCAGTCGTTAATGGGTCTGGCCAGAAGAGGCAAGGAGGCTGTGGTGCTGAAAAGAGGAGTTTGGTTTTTTAGAGAAATAATTGGTGGGACTCCTCAAGGAAGCACTGAGATCTTACACTTTTAAATTACTGCAAGTCATGGTTTTGCCGCCAGAAGAGGGGTCGTGCTGGAGAAGTAAAAATGCAAATAAAGGCTAAAAAGTGCAGCTGAAGCTCAAGAGGAACATCACCTCCCAGGAGCGAGGGAGGAAGAGTCTGTCACTCCAGGTGGGACTTGGACACTCCAGCTGAGAGGGGTTGTGAGGGGGATAAACTCTGGGTGGAGACCCTGGAGCTGCAGGACATGCCTGTCACAGGACAATCCAGCCATGAACACGAGAGTCTAGGAGGCGTTTTCCAGGCATCAAACCAGGAAAAGCTTCCAAAGGAGAGGAATAAGGGACAAAAAAAAACCCTGGTGCCACAAAGCTCAGGGACTGGGCTCGAGCAGAGTGTTGGGTGGGCATCACAGCTTTTAAATGCCAGGAGGAAATGGAGCACAGGGCTGAGGCTGGGCTGTCACACACGGGTCACACTGGCCATGCTGGCCTTGGGGCAGATGAGCTGTGAACCAGCAGTCACATTTTCATGATACAAACACCCAAAACCTGCTGCTGTGGGCCCGGGGGGTCTGGGTCAGATTCTCCCCTGAAGTCAGACCCTGACAAGCTGGACTGTTCTCCTTGATTTCAGGAAGTTCATGAGTAGGAAAATGCTGCCAGGAGCAAGGGTTTGCTTCAACCAGACCCAGTCTGGAGGCATGATGGTGTCATGGGGCAGATCTCCCAAAGGAGCCCTTATAGGTGTGATTTCGAGCCATTCCTTAAAATTCAGAAACCAAGAAACTTACTGAGTCTTAGAGAAGCTTCTCTCATACTCACAGATCTTTGGCACACAGGGCTTTAAATGAACTGAGCTAAGACCAAAGCGGGTGATCAGAACTTCTCACGAGGTGGTGACAGTGCCCACACCACCTGGAGCTGCTTGGGGCAGGGGAAGGGGCCGTGAGGAGCAGCCCAGCCCAGCCCAGCAGGGTGGGGTGTGGGTGAGGAGGTGTCAGTGCCCCCTGCACTGAGCCCCAGCTCCCCAGGCACGTGCACACACACCGCCCTCCCCTCTGCTGAGCGAGGCAAAACATTGCCTGGGGACTGGGACTGGCAGCTTCCTATTCTCTGGTGAATTGCCCAGCCTGGATATCCAGCCCTGTGCATGTTTCCATTTCCATACCCACTGCTGTAACATCAGCTCCTGGGAATGCTCCCCCCTCCTGCACTCTTTCAGGGGGTATCGATGTTTCCAGTTAATGTGGGGTTTTTTGCCCTCACTAAAGAATTTTACAAATTGTTTGTTTATTGTGTCAATCTCTGCCTTTGTGAGCCCAAGAGGGAGCATCTGGAGAGCATCATGCACTCTTGGCATGGGTGTTCCTGGGAGGCTGAGCTCTCCCCAGCATGAGAGCAGCAGCCCATCCCCACTCCCCAAACCCCATCCCATCCCTGGAGCCCATCCCTCTGCTCCCAGCTGTGCCAGGGCACTGCCAGGCTGCAGGGCACATCCCTCTGCTCCCAGCTGTGCCAGGCTGCAGGGCACCTCCCTCTGCTCCCAGCTGTGCCAGCCTGCAGGGCACATCCCTCTGCTCCCAGCTGTGCCAGGCACTGCCAGGCTGCAGGGCACATCCCTCTGCTCCCAGCTGTGCCAGGCACTGCCAGGCTGCAGGGCACATCCCTCTGCTCACAGCTGTGCCGGGCACTGCCAGGCTGCAGGGCACATCCCTCTGCTCCTAGCTGTGCTGGGCTGCAGGGCACATCCCACTGCTCCCAGCTGTGCCAGGCACTGCCAGCCTGCAGGGCACATCCCTCTGCTCCCAGCTGTGCCAGGCTGCAGGGCACATCCCTCTGCTCCCAGCTGTGCCAGCCTGCAGGGCACATCCCTCTGCTCCCAGCTGTGCCAGGGCACTGCCAGCCTGCAGGGCAACCACCAGGAGTCACTTGCCCTGCCCTGGGCCACGTCCCCCACGTGAATTCACCTGCCTGCCCCACAGCAGAACGGTGGCTCCTAAAGCCTGGCTCTCCTGGAACCAGCCTGGCTGATGCAGGAGATAAAGACCTGTCTACCCATGTGTGCCAAAGCTGGGCAAGGCTGCTGTGCCCACCCACCCTGGGGACTCAGCAGAGCAGCAGCCAGCAGCCACGGCACTGAGGCGAGCCGAGCTTCACCTCTGCATCAGAATTTTCCATCACAGTAGAGTTTCACTGGAGGAAAGAACGAACTCGTTGGTTAATCAAGAGGAAAATGTCACACAGGAATGCACCAGTCTGAGTTAAAGTCTTATCTGAGGAGGTCAGGGGTGCTGGGGAGGGATTGTCTCCTGGAGGCAGGGGCAGACCACCCTGCAGTGGCCCGTCACCTACTGGAGGGGTCACAGCTGGGGGGGGACAGCAAAGGAGAGACCCAAACCCAGCCCCCTGTGACCCAGGGGAGCCCAGCACTGGCACACCCCAGCACCAGCACATGCCTTTCCTGTCCTGCTGGGGCTGCTCGATTGTGTCTGGTTAATTAATATTCATTAAGCCAAAGGGAAAGTTGGATTGCAGTCTGCTCGTTAAGGTACTGACCCGGGCTCAAGTTCAAGTGATTATTGCTTTATTTATGCTGTGGAGAGCTGCAGTGGGACAGGCCGTACAAACAGGCTGGTCTAGAGCTCAGCTGGGGTCTGGGACGCTTCCAGCCAAGTCCCCCCTCTGCCAGCACTGGAGAAGACCTTGGTCCTCCTTCCCACACCCAGCTGGTCTCATGCCACAGCAATCCATTGGGGAACGACTTTGGTTTTTCATGGAAATGTCTCGAGTTTTGGGGTTGATCCTGGTGTGGGTGGGAACGTTTTCTGAAGCTCTCAGAGGTTTTGTTGGAATGGTGAGGATCTTCCTGCCCAGCACTGCGGCCAGGGCAGGCTGCTGCTGGCTTGGCAGCCAAGGTGGTGCTCAGAGACCTCAGCTCCTGGTGTGGCGTTTGCAACAAGCAATGTCCCAGCCTTGCAGCAATGCCTGACGCTGTGGGGGGGCTCATCCCCTCCTGGGGACTGCTGTTTGCAGCTTGGGAGCCCAGCTGAGCTCAGGGGGGCTGGCACTGCAGCCTGTCCCAGTGGTCGGGGTCAGCTGGGTTGGCAGGTAGATCATGGAATGGGTTGGGTTGGAAGGGACCCCAAAGATCATCCAGTCCCACCCCTGCCTTGGGCAGGGACCCCTTCCACTGTCCCAGCTTGCTCCAAGCCCATCCAGCCTGGCCTTGGGCACTGCCAGGGATCCAGGGGCAGCCACAGCTGCTCTGCGCATCCCCACCCTGCCAGGGAAGGATTTCTTCCTGACGTCCCACCTAACCCTTCCTTCTGTCCGTGGGAAGCCATTCCCTGTGTCCATTCCTTGTCAATAGTGTCTCTCCATATTTCTTGTAGCCCTTTCAGGCACTGGAAGGCCACACTTAGGTCACCTTGGAACCTCTCCAGGCTGAACACTCCCAGCTCTGGCAGCCTTCCCTCACAGGAGAGGTGCTGCATGCCCACAGCAGGATCTCCAGGGCTTGAGGAACACGCTCACCCCTCCTCTGTGTGGGGCAGGGCAGGGATGGCCAGGGCTCCCACAGTGCCACAGCAGCCTCGGTCCCCTTGCTGAGGCAGCAGCAGCCTGCAGAAGGCCAGGGCCCCACGTCTGTGCCTCAGGGGACACGGCTGTCCCCTCCATGGAGGATGGCAGTGGATGTTCTGGCCTTCTCCAGTGCTGTGTGTGAGGTCTGGGCACTCTCTGCCCCTGCCAGCGGGGCTGGCTGGCTGTCACTCAGGCAGAACGGAGGCTGCCACCCTACAGGGGCATCTAAACCCACCAGCCTCATCCTGGCTGACCCCACAGCCTGCCCTGGGAGCCCGTCCAGCCTTGGGCCCAGCTCAGACTGGGAGCACTGGTTTGGCAGGGAGCTGCAAGCCCACGGGCTGATTGCTGTGCCCCAGCCTGAGAGCAGGGCTGGCAGACAGCAGAACAGCTCCCTGCCATGGGGCTCCAGCTTCCAGCACCCTGCTGCAGCTGTCCCGTGGTTTGGTGGCTGGCACACTGTCCCCAGTGCCAGGCTGAGCTGCACAGGGAGCTCAGGCTCAGCTCCAGCACAGGCAGGCAGGGATTTGCACGTGTGGAATCTGAGGAAGAGCCTGGAGAAGGCAGGGGGTGCCCGTGTGTGCCCTGGGGTGGGCTGTGCACCATTCTCTGTGCACAGCCAGCCTGTGCCCTGCCAGGAGAGCTGGGCACACCTTTCTGCCAATTCATCCCAATGGAAACTTTCCATAGTCTAAATCTGTTTAGAAAAAACATTGACATGAAACATTCTGCTGATGTCAAGATATTTGGCTTTTGCATTAGCTGGTGAAATGCCCTGATTTTTTGTTTTGACTTTTTGTTTCTGTATCCTACTGACTTTATTATTCCAGTATACCTCATAAAAATAAGAAGTAAAACAAAAAAAAAAAAAAATCAAACAGAATTACTTCAGTTGGCCCTAGTGCCATTCTTCAGATTACACGACACTGGCCAGTTGATAACTCCTTGCTTTCATCCTGATTAGAGACAAAACCCAATCTCCAAAGGGTGTAATTTTCTTTGGATTGGGATTATGATCCTGCCAGCTCAGGCTGCAGGTGTGTGCACCTCGTGTGCTGTGCCCCTGGAGCTGGGCTGGGAGGGGCTGCACGGCCAGGGGCCCCATGGGTCAGTGCTGATGCTCTCAGCCATCCCCCATCTCCTGCTGAAGCAGCAACCGTGGGGGAAGAATAAATTGTCAGCTCCACTGGTGGCCTCAGGCTGGGCCAGGTTGGACATCAGGAAGAATTTCTTCCCTGAAAGGGTGGCCAGGCCTTGGCAGGGGCTGCCCAGGGAGGGTTGGAGTGCCCATCCCTGGAGGTGTCTGAGGAATTCCTCAAGTGGCACTCAGTGCTCTGGGCTGGGGACAGGGTGGGGATGGGGCACAGGGTGGACAGGATGATCCTGGAGGTCCTTTCCAGCCTCAGTGATTCCAGGATTCTGGGATTCTGACCCAGGACAGGGTCACCATCACCCAGAGACGGGCTCTGGTCCCACACCTGTCCCACTGACTCCTCTCAGAGCTGCTTTCTGTCCCCTGAGCACAATTCCTGTGTGGTTTCCCCCCGGAGCTGCCTCCTGCAGCAGTGGGGAGCCCCTGGTGCCTGGCAGCGCTGCACTGGGGCTGTGTCCCTCACTGTCTGTCTGTCCGGGTGCCTGCCGCGGGGACAGCCGCTTCCAGAGGGCTGCAGGAAGGGAGCTGGCAAGCCCTGCTGTAAAAGCTGAGGGCTGATGACCCCTACAGTCAGCCTGGGAAATCCATCCCCGCTCCCGCAGCTCCCGGTGCCCACCCAGCCCAAAAGCTGCATCCCAGCCCTTCCTCACCTGCACGGAGCATCCTGGCCCGGCCCAGCCCTCTCAGCTGGGTGGGATCTGGTGCCTCAGTCAGTGCTGAGAGACTGAGAACAGCCCGAGGGGGCTGCCCTGGAAAGCAGTGGCACAGCCCAGCTCCTGGTCCCTGCAAGGCAGGACAGGTCCGGGAAAGGGAAAGAACGCAGCCACTGCTGTGCACCCCTGTCCACCCCATCCCTGTGCACTCCCTGTGCACCCCATCCCTGTCCACCCCATCCCTATGCACCCCCTGTTCACCGCATCCCTGTCCACCCCATCCCTGTGCACGCCCTGTGCACCCCATCCCTGTCCACCCCATCCCTGTTCACCCCATCCCTGTGCACGCCCTGTGCACCCCATCCCTGTGCACCCCCTGTTCACCCCATCCCTGTACACC
>VWZV01002136.1:138908-293609 GCA_013397155.1 Irena cyanogastra | reverse complement strand
CATCCCCCCCCGTGCCACCCCTGTGCACCCCCGCCCTGTTCACCCCATCCCTGTGCACCCCTGTGCACCCCATCCCTGTGCACCCCCCCAGCACAGAGCAGCCCAGAGCAGAGCCCGGAGGGGCCTGGCCCCACACCGGGAGTGCAGAGAGGAAAGGAGGAGCTCTGGGGCATTGCTGCAGGAGGTGTCCATCCTTCCCATAGCCACACAAGGGACATCTCCACTGCCCCGGGGCCACAGGAACCTCCCAGCAGCCAGCCACCCCATGGAGACCAGCTTGGTTTTAACTGGGAAGCGTTCACTGGGGAGCCCCTGGGGTTACAAAAGCAGAGACCACACACCAGCCATCCTCCAGCATTTACGTGTCTGCCAAAACCCCCTTTGCTCAGAGTTGTCTCCTTGTTGGAAGCAGCAGCCCAGATCTGGGGGTAATTTTCTCATTAGCACGACGAGGAGCTCCATGTCCTGCTGTCTGCCCCCCCAGCTCAGGGAAAGGCCTGGAAACGCCCGGAGTGCACAGGGACTCTGTGACATTCTGCCAAGGGCTCCCCTCTCTGTGCTGCACACACTGATTCCTTGCACTGCCACCTCCATTTAGCATGGCTCAGATGGGATCTGCAGCAGCATTTCCATCCCATTTGCAGTAGGACTTTTATCCCACAGCCAGGGATTCCTTTTTATTATCCTTTTATTATTCTTTCTTATTATTTAGTTTATTATCACTCTGTGCACTGCGTGTCCATGTGTGTCTTTTTTGTGCAGGTGTATTTGTCAGTTTTGGAGGCACCTGTAGAGTTTATTCCTGCCTTGGCCGTATTTAATGCAGGAGCTGCCTGAGGGGATGCTGCTGCTGCTGCTGCTGCTGCTGCTGCTGTGTGAGTGCAGCCAGAGCCATGCTGATCCCTGTGAACCAGCCCCAGTGAGAGACAGGCCCTGCTCTGGATTGTGTCCCACACAAACAGGCTGGACAGACAGGACCATGGCTCTTGCCTCATTTCTTAGGAGGGAGCTGAAGGAAATCAGGGAAAAAAAACCCTGCATGTAAAGAAAACATGCTCTGAGAGAAATAATTGTTTTTCCATTAAATCTTGCCAGTTTTTGATCAAAGTGTGAATGGGCTCGAGCTGAAGTTTGGCCCCTCATAGTGCATCTCCTGGCAGATCAGCTGCTTGGACTTCCCTGTCCCCATGCCCATCCTCCTCCAGGGGCTGTCCCCCCGGCCAGCCTCACCCACCAGGCTCCTTGGCCAAGGGCAGCACAGGAGCTGGAGCTTTTGGTCATCAATCCCTTCCTGGGAATCAGAACTTTCTGTGAGAACAAAGAACAGTTTCAGGCTGTGTTCCTGAGGGCCAGGCCAGCTGCCACAGGATGGTCTGACAGGGCTGGGAGCTGCCTCACCACGAGAGAGGAGTCGGGAGGTTTGGGAAAAGGTTGGGGCCAAGGCTCAGGTGGAGCAGGACAGAGCTGTTGAAGAGGTTGTTGGATGTGAGCTGCAGCTGTGGGCACTGAACTCCTCCAGTCTGTGACCCCAGTCCCAGGTCAGGGTTTGAGAAGATCATTCCTCCCTCTCCAAGTGTCCAACCAGGCAGGGAGCTCTGGCTGCTGGTGCCACACCTGAGAGTGGCCCTGGTCCCTCTCCTTGCTGATTGTCCAAGGCCCAAGAGCTGTGCAGGCACTGCTTGGCTGGCTGGAGAGTGACCACGTGCCCGAGGAACATCCCCCTGTGCTTGGAGGGATGGACCAGCTGCACGGGGAGCTGCTCCTGGGTCAGCTCCCTGTGCCTGGGGCACGGGGACATCTCGCCATGAGCACTGCAGGAACAGATTGCTGTCTCTGGTGTCAGACATGAGGAGGTTGGAGAGGATGGAAAGCAGGGTGGTGGCATCAGTGTCATTCACCACAGGCTGTTTATCAGCGGGGCCACCATCCCAGAGGGTTCAGCTGAGGTGAAATTCCACCCAGCACCAGCAGCGCTGCCACACACATGGGCACAGCCCTGGCCCAGGCACCATGGGAACAGACCTGCCACCACTGTCCCCACCCACACTGGCAGGCCCAGAGCCCAGGCTCGTCCCCTCGGTGCTGGGACGGCCACGGGCAGGCCGGGGTCTCTCTGAATCTGGCAGGAATTTGCCCATTACATCAGCACAGTGGAGACTTCTCATCGTTCTATTTGCAGAGATTATCTGGAGCAGCCCTTGGCAGCCCCGCACGGCTGGGGTGCCAGATTTTTTCCCAAATTAGAGGTGAAATGTGCCAGTAGAAACGCAGTGAGAGCCAGGCTCTCTGCCTCCTGACAGGCAGGGTGCTGGCAAAGTGCTTATCAGGGCAATATCCATCACTCCAGGGGAGCAGGGAGCTGCTGACACCTCACCCAGCGCCTCGCTCCTGGCCCTGCACCTGCTCTGGCACCTGCCAAACCCTCCACACCTGTGCTGCCCTCACAACCCCAAACATCCTCCGCACACCAGGGTGGGTGCTCAGCTTCCTCACCTCTCCCAAGAGCTGAGTGCGTGTTCACGAGGAAAATGAGGGGAGCTGGAGGAACCAACCAAGAGAAGTGAAAAAAAAAAAAATCCAGTTAAATATTATGGGAAATGGGTCTGAGATTTTCAGTGTCACTATAATTCTTCCCCCTTCAAGGTGTATTTTTTCCTGCCATGAAATGTCTAGGGCAAGGAAAGGTTTATGCTTTGGGACCATGTGGCCCAGGAGGACAGCTGGGTGTGCTCAGAGGGTCCTTGGTCTCAAGGCTCATTGTGGGGACTGAGTTTTGGGTTGAGCATTTTCCTTGGATGCTGCTGTGGAGAGCACACAGAACTGGCTGGGTTTCCCTGCTCATTATTGTTACAAAAGTGTCTAAATGAATAATTGAAGTTTGCATGCTTTATATGCACAAATAAAATGTTAGAGGCACTTCAATGCAAAAGTGCTGTTTCATTAATTTGCTGTAATCTTATATTTTAGGGATTTTTTTGATCTTGTAGTATGACATTAGGTATTACTGTACACAAGGCATCACATTGTTACCTTTTATACAGTGATCAGACAATATGGAAGTTACTTTTTCGCCTTTTTACCCAAGTTGAGTAAATGCTGAGACTTCTAGACATCAATTTAATGAGAATCAGAAGAAACTTCTCAGTGTTGACACTTCTGATGGTGTTCTTGTGCTTGCCTTCTCGCAGTCTGATTTACTGGTGCTCTGATTTGCCAGCATACAAGTCATTAATCCCCACTGTAAATGAGGGTGGGGGAAGCTTGAACTGACCTGTGCACATGTGTGAACCAAACGCCTGCTGTGCTAAACCCAGTATTAACTCTTCATTTCTCCCTGCCTCCACGGTAAGGCAAGGCTTGCTTTGCAAGGGAAAAGCTGAACACTCAGCCTGGAGCAGGGCACAGGGAGGTGCAAACCTCCTCCTTGCAGATGTGAGAGCACCACCATTGGGTCCCCTCAGAAGGAGGGACCAGCACCCCCTAATCAAAAGCTGGAGAAGAAAGGCCCTGACAGGGATTTGGAAAGCGTTCCTAGGAATCCTCTGCAGAACTCTGCTGAGATCCCATCTCTTCTGAAAGCCAAACAAAATGATAGGGGGCTGACAGGCCTAAAGGGCACAAGAGCTAAAAGTGGGAAAAACAGCTGGCCAGAAAGGTCACTGCAAATAGGCAAATGCTTGGAGAACCAGGGGCGTGGAGGAGATGTAACTGCCTGGGGCAGCGCAGCTGAGAGCCCCACAGTGAATTTCACTGGAGGAAAACGTGGGCTGGATATCAGCAAAATCCTGTCTTCTGGGCAGCAAGGTCTATGGGAGCAGAGAGGTTTCCCAGGGGACAGAGCGAGCGCTCTATTGCTGGAGTAATTTAAAATTGGATGGGACAGAGTGCTTGGGAACAGGCTGCAGAGGCTAATTGTGGGCTTGGGCTGTGCGAAAATCTGGCATGCATGGAAAAGAAAAGTTTGCTGCAGAGGGATCTATCTGTTCATCAGTCAGTGGTACAAGAGCAGGGGAGAGGGTTTGGGTCTGGGGGAATGAGCTGCACGGGGTGCTGGTCCCTGCTGAGCCCCAGAGAGGGTTTGGGTCTGGGGGAATGAGCTGCACGGGGTGCTGGTCCCTGCTGAGCCCCAGAGAGGGTTTGGGTCTGGGGGAATGAGCTGCACGGGGTGCTGGTCCCTGCTGAGCCCCAGGGTCACTGAGAACCTGGCAGTGCCCCGGGGAGGAGCCAAGGGGCTCCTCCTGCCTCCCTGCCCAGAGGGTCTTTGCAGTCCCCCCAGTCCCCTCCTGCGGGGTTTTGGCTGTGCCAGGAGGGGTTTGGAGGGGTTTCATTCCCCGGGGAGAAGGTGTGACCTCTGTGCAGAGCTCTCTCCACCCGCCCTGCCAGCTGACGGACAGAGGGACGGCCACTCCACTTTCCTGGCTGGTGTGAGCTGCTCTCCTGTGGAAGAGGCTCCGTGGCAAGCTCTGTCTCGGTTTACAGTGCCCTGCCTGGCTCCTCGGAGCTCTGCATTCCTCTTTGCAAGCCCCACAGCAAACAGCGGGGCCGGGAGCTGCGGTGGCTGGTGCCGGTGGCGCCTGAGCTCTGGCCCCACCTGGGACCTTGCAGACACCTCGCCATGTCCTCTGCTGCTGCCAGGACTGTGCCCTGCAGCTGAATCCAGGCTTAGTGTGGGCTCTGGGGTGCGGGAGGCACCTCTGTACCCCAGGCTGGCACCCTCTGGGTCATCAGTGATGGGTTCAAAGCGTTGTGTCCCTCACCCAGGTGGGGATGAGCAGCCTGTGTGGTGGAGGTGAGACCCCTCATGGCCCTGCCCTGCCTGCTCTGGGCTGGACACAAAGCTCTGCCCTGGCATCTCCCCTCTGTGGTGGTCAGCAGCAGAGCACCACGCTGCCTGTGCCACATCTACCCCGCCATCCAAACCCAAAAGGTCTTCTAGGGTCTGCCAGGACACCAGAGCTTCGGGGTTTTTGAGGGAACCTGCTGCGCCCTGACAAACTCAAAGCTCCCCGGGCTCACCCTGCCCAGCTGCGGGCTGTGCAACGACCTCCTCACCCCCTCTCCCTGCGAGACAACCCCTCTGCTAGGCCTGGCAGAGTTAAAAATAGAGCCTTGCTTATGGAAAGTTCATGTTGGATAAGAGGCTTCGCAGGACGCCGCCGAGATCCTCATCTGAGTGTAATCAATGGCTGCGCTGCAGGCGGCAGCGGGACAGCCCCCGGCACACGAGCTGTCCCCTCAAAGTCACAGGACACTCTTTGGTCACTGCTCCTCTCCGTCAGGCAGCTGACAGCCAGGCTCTGGCTAGGACTGGCCACCAGCAGATGGGCACGCTGCTAGGGCAGTGTTGTCCCCCTGTGCCAGGGTGCAGGGTGGCCGTGGGTGACACCCTGCTGCTGCTGGCCTCTGTGGCTGCTGTGCCCACAGCCAGACCTTTGAGAGGTGCCATCCTCACCACCCCACGGGTCTGGCTAAGCCTGGCACCAGGGATTGTGCCCATGGGTTTCAGCATGGTTTGAGGGGATAAAAGCCTTTGTGCTGCTGTGCCAAGCGCTCTCCTCTCTGGGGACAGCGTGGGTGGCTGGGGTGCAGTGGGACAGGGGTTAAAGCAGCCTCCGGTGTGCTGGGGGCGGGTGCTGCAGCCACTAAGAAGGAATAGTAATGAATGGAAAAAGTGAAGTGTTTTTTCCCTAAAGCAAACAGCCCGGTCAGATTAGAAGCTCGGAGTGCGCTTTACCCAACTATTAATACATTCCTCGCTCATCTCAAACTAAACAGCCACACTGAGCTCCAAGTTCATAAAAACAGCATCAAATCCATGAGAGCACAGAACATTTATAGTGTCAGCCAGTAAAGCTGCCTGCTGGAGGTGATGGTGCTCTGGCTCCCTGCCTGCCGAGAGGGACGGGCTGGGCCAAGCAGGAGGAAGGCTGGCAAAGGGACCCTCACCCTCCTCAGCAGAGACTGCTGGCAGGACGGGAGGGAGCCAGGAGAAGCTCCTGCCACTGCTGGAGTTGCCCTGCTTAGAAATGCTGTACCATGGCAAGCTGGCACTGCCAGGTCACGGGGCTGGTGTTTGTGGCTGCCGGCACATGGGATCATCAAGGATGTGGAATGGGCTCAGTCTTCTCTGCAGGAATCCCCCCGAACTCCAGATGTTTGTGTTCATCTCTCCTCCTTCTCACGGCCAGGGCAGAGCCTGAGTGACCTCCCTGTGTGGCGCTGCCAGCACAGAAACTCAGGATGATTCCCACTGCCCTGTGTCCCCTAACGGAGCAGAGGGAGCGTCCCCATCGAGGACCCTGCAGAGTGCAGGGCCAGGCAGCTGCTCCGGGGCCCTTGGAGCAAGGAGATCCCTGCTCAGCTCTCCTTGCTGACAAGTGTGAGGCAGCAGCTGCTTCCCAGCTCCCCACAGCTGTGCAATCCATCTGCAGCACACGCCGCACGCGCCGCAGCCCGGGGAGGCTGCAGGGCAGGGCCTGCATGGCAGCATCCCTGTGCCCCCACAGCTGGGGCAAACCTGAAATGAGACAGGGACAGCAGCCCCCGCAGCTGGGACATCCCTGAAATGGGACAGGGACAGCAGCCCCCACAGCTGGGACATCCCTGAAATGGGACAGGGACAGCAGCCTCCACAGCTGGGACATCCCTGAAATGGGACAGGGACAGCAGCCTCCACAGCTGGGACATCCCTGAAATGGGACAGGGACAGCAGCCTCCACAGCTGGGACATCCCTGAAATGGGACAGGGACAGCAGCCTCCACAGCTGGGACATCCCTGAAATGGGACAGGGACAGCAGCCTCCACAGCTGGGACATCCCTGAAATGGGACAGGGACAGCAGCCTCCACAGCTGGGACATCCCTGAAATGGGACAGGGACAGCAGCCTCCACAGCTGGGACATCCCTGAAATGGGACAGGGACAGCAGCCTCCACAGCTGGGACATCCCTGAAATGGGACAGGGACAGCAGCCTCCACAGCTGGGACATCCCTGAAATGGGACAGGGACAGCAGCCTCCACAGCTGGGACATCCCTGAAATGGGACAGGGACAGCAGCCTCCACAGCTGGGACATCCCTGAAATGGGACAGGGACAGCAGCCTCCACAGCTGGGACATCCCTGAAATGGGACAGGGACAGCAGCCTCCACAGCTGGGACATCCCTGAAATGGGACAGGGACAGCAGCCTCCACAGCTGGGGCAAACCTGAAATGAGACAGGGACAGCAGCCCCCGCAGCTGGGACATCCCTGAAATGGGACAGGGACAGCAGCCCCCACAGCTGGGACATCCCTGAAATGGGACAGGGACAGCAGCTCCCACAGCTGGGACATGCCCAGCACCTGAAATGGGACAGGGACAGCAGCTCTCACAGCTGGGACATGCCTGAAATGGGACAGGGACAGCAGCCCCCACAGCTGGGACATGCCCAGCACCTGAAATGGGACAGGGACAGCAGCTCTCACAGCTGGGACATCCCTGAAATGGGACAGGGACAGCAGCCCCCACAGCTGGGACATGCCCAGCACCTGAAATGGGACAGGGACAGCAGCTCTCACAGCTGGGACATCCCTGAAATGGGACAGGGACAGCAGCCCCCACAGCTGGGACATGCCCAGCACCTGAAATGGGACAGGGACAGCAGCTCTCACAGCTGGGACATCCCTGAAATGGGACAGGGACAGCAGCCCCCACAGCTGGGACATGCCCAGCACCTGAAATGGGACAGGGACAGCAGCTCTCACAGCTGGGACATGCCCTGCTCTGCTCAGTGGCCACACGGCTGCCCTGGGGGCTCCTCCCGTCTGCTCAGGGGCTCAAGCCCGCCGTGGGCAAGGAGCCCAGCTGCCTGGGCAGACCAGGAACGCCAAGGATGCAGTGCAGCAGCTGAGACAGGTGCAGGGTTAATCCCAAACAGAATTGCTGGGAAGGAGAAAAACTCCCCTTGGAAAACTGTGGTTTTGGTTTTGCAGAGCGGCGTTTTTCTGCAGAATGAGGATGAGTGTGGCAGAAAGCTGAGCTCACGTGGCCTGCAGAGTTTTGCTCTGGTTTGTTCTGTGCCCAGGGTCACCCCTGCAGACCCCGGGTGAAGGGCCCCGGGGTGGCTCTGGGCAGGGTGGCCTCACCCAGGTCTGGTGGCTGGCAGAGCTTGGCACGGTCCCCTCCTGGCTGGTGACACTTGCCAGGGGCTGTTTGGAAATCTCACCGTTGGCTTGTAACTGCCTGTGTCAGGGAATAAATGAGGCTTCTCCAGTGACAATTTTATATACATTTCTGAGCAATAACAGTGCAGCTGCTTCACCTTGCCAAGGACTGGACCCACAAAGCAAAGGTTTCTTGGTAAAGCTCTTCATACCTAATACAGCTACGCTGGAAAGATCCTGTAAAACATGCCAGGACACAGGGCTCATTCCAGGATCTGTTGCTTATTAAACCATCAGGGTGGCAGAGGAAGAGGCTGATCAGAGATGAGCCAACAAAGCGTGGCTCTGGGAGCTGCCTGACCTCGGTGTCACGTTCTGCCCTTTTTTATCTTTCCCACACATTGCAAAAAAAGGCAGAGTCTGAAGTGCTGCTATATATACGGGCTGCCGTGCCAGCCATCTGGGCAGCCCAGAGCCCGGCTTTGCACGGAGCTGTCTGGCACTAGAGGATCCAAAGGTTATGTTATTGGTACATTTCTGCACATCCCAACCGTGAGTCATCATTTCCAGGAAGCCAAATACTTACTTAGAGAGCTGTGATGCAAATTGTGTTTCCCAAATATTTTATTCTTCATGCAGCCCTGGACACCGAATCTGGGCACACAGTTTATGAACAGCTGATCTACAGCAAAAGGTTGAGGCGAGGGGTCAAAGCTGCCTGTGAGTTTAGCCTGATTTATGGGCAGAGTAATTTTGTTATGAAAAATAAGCATATAAAGTACTTGGATGCTGCAGCAAAACCATAAACAGTGCACTTTGCCTTCTGCAGGCAAGAACTAATTGCAAATATGCAGCAAATAGCAAACATGCAGAGAGGCGCTTGCTTGTATTTTATACTGGGACAGCACTGCCAGTCCTTTACATTGCTAATTGTTGTTGTTGTTATTATTAATAAGGGTGAAATAGATTTTGACTGCATGTGTTTTGAAACTCTCTTGTCACCCTGTTCACCAACACTAAACATCAACGTTGTTCCCCTAAGAGCTGTGAGAAAAAGCTGGAAAAAAAATTCAAATGCAAATACCCGCACAAATAAAAAAGGGCAAACCTTCTCCAAGACCATAAAATTTTGAGAAAATGGAAACATTTTCATGGTAGCTGTTTACAGGCCTGATGGCATGTCCACTTTGCTCTGCTGGCAGTGGCTGTCACAGGCACAGGTGGTGGCAGCAGGGACAGGAGGGAGCTGAGGTCGCCCTTGCATGGAGGGCACAGGCTCTGTGTGTGCTGGAGCAGAACCTGGCAGTGGCTGGGCTTATCTGCAGTCCCTGGCAGGATTAAATACCCACGGTGGGATGGCCCTGCCAGGCTGCTGCTCCTCATTCCCACGGAGCAGCTCTGGGACTCGGCAGCCCGATGGTTCTCAGACTGAGCTGAGCTGAGCTGAGCTGAGCTGAGCTGAGCTGAGCTGCTGAGGGGGTGGACAAGCCTGTTCTGTGTCCCTGCATCCTCCAGGGTATCTATTCTAAGGTTTGCTGTCCCAGGCTCTGGGAATGTCCTGCCAGGCTGCCTCTCGTGCTGCCAGCAGCCCCTGGGGACCTGCTCTTCCCAGGTTGAGCGGCCGTGGTGTGTGCTGGGGAGATGCTGTTTGCTGGCACCCCTCAGCTTTGCCAAGGCTCTGGAAAGCAGGCTCAGGCTCTGCTCTCCTCCTGGCAGCTGTGCAAGCCGTGTGCTGGGTCGGTGTGTGCCAGGAGGGCTGCCTGAGCACAAATGTGCAGCATTTCTCTGGGTGCTGGGGTTGGCTTACTCCTTGTCCTGGTCCACACTTACTCCAGGTGTGCAAAAGTCTGGAGCGTGTTACTCTTTAATTAAGGCTGAGAGTTTCTAGGACATCTAAGTTTCTATTCCTCTTGTGCACGTCTGAGGTCTTGTCAGAGAAGTTTTGCAGGGATTGCTGGCTCCATCTCTCACCATGGTGGATCTGCTGGAGCACAGAATCTCTGTGACTTCTGCAGTCACCCTCTGCTGGGCCTTGCTGGGCCCGTGACCAAAGAGAACCTCGCCCAAAGAGCCAAGTCCTTTTAGGACTGAAAGAGAGAAGAGAAGAAAAAGAAACAAAATCTAACCCAAAGTCTAATTTTAAGAATGGGAACAAGACAAAAATACAAAAGCAGTTGAAAAGGAATTCAAAAGAAAAGCTAAAAGGGTAAAATATTTACAGAAGGCATAAAAACTGTTTAAAGACAAAGTATTAGAGGCTTGGAATAAATATATACAACTAATCTAGAATGTGCTAAAATACCCAGAAAAAAAAAATCTGCCATACTTTAGTAGTGAAAGAAGTTACAAGAAGAATGAGAGATTCATCAAAATTGAAATAATTTCCAAAGAAGGAAGATAGAATGGAGTACAAAGTACGTCTGTAAGATGTAATACCCGTAAGGACAGGCCAAAAATATATTTAGGAAAAACTTGCTAAAAGCATAAAAGCCAATATTAAAACATTTCTCAAAGGATAAATAGTAGGAAGCTAATCAGAAATTGTCCCTGGCTCAGATCTGTATAGGGAAGGACAGAAGAAGGTGAATGTTGCAGTGCAGGAGCTCCAGAGCCAAACTGCTGCTCGTGGGAGGGGGAAGGAAACGTCCCACACCGTGCCCATGCTGCACACAAATCCCACAGCCAAGGAATCAGCAGTGCCTGTTTCTGGCAGGAATGTCCGACCTGGAGATGCTCTTGAGCATCAGCTGGAGCTGAGTGATGCAGCGTTTGGGGAGATGGTTGGCCTGAAACCCAGCACCCCACAGTGAGGCACTGGCACTCACATCCCCAGGACCATCAGCTCCCACCCTTCCCACCCTGTGCCCCTCCCTGCCTCAATGCCACCGCTGCTGTGGCACCACCGTGGGCTCTGCCTGCTCTGGGACCTCCTTGGTGACCTCTGCCTCTGTCTTTGGCCGCTGTGGAGCAGCCAGGCACGGTGTGATTCCCCTTTTTTCCGTAGTGGAGGACTTGAGTGCTGTTCCCAGCAAACCCCGTGGGTCCCCCCCTTTCGCTGCCGTGCTCCTCTGGTTTGTCTTGCCGTGTCCCTCAGCCCCTGTCCCCAGTCCCCACGGCAGAGCACAGCCAGGCAGCTCCTTGGCAGCTTGGCAGGGACACAGGGAAAGCTGTGCTGGGGTCGGAGAGGTGCCAGGGAGAGGGGGGCAAGCAGAGGGCTCGTGCTGGGGGCGCCTCGGGTGACCCCAGGCTGGCTTTGCACATGAACAGGTAACGAGCTGGTGTTAGCCCGGCCTGGAGCTGGAATAGCTTCTGTCCCAGCCAAGCCCAAACTGGAACAGAATGAAAAACACGCAGTGGTTGGACTCCCTGCTAACTGAGCGCCGGGCTCTGAATTAGCCATTACCGCTGGGGAAAGAAATCCCGGGTTCTTGGTCGAGGTCATGGAAAACATCGGCTCAGCAGGGGGCAACAAATGGAATCAGGTTTTGGGAATGCTGAGGAGAGGAACTGGGAACAAACCAGAAAATGCAGCTCTGCTGTGGTAAAGTCCACAGCATCCCTGTGGATGGCTGGTGTATCCACTCCTGTCTCCTCATCCTCGGGAGAGCTCAGAAAACCAGAAAGGGACTGAGCACAGCGTTTAATGGTGCCACAGGAGCCATAAAATAGACAAGGGCTTTTGGGCTCAGCAGGAGACATCTGAGTGGGGTGATGGGCAGTGTAGCACAGCCTGGAGCCCTCTGGGAGTGCCTGGGGACAGTCACTTTCTGCTTCTTTCTGTTGAGGAGCAAGGATGCAGTCCATGGGATTGTCAGGTAGCAGATTTAAAACCAGCAAGAGGAAGCAATTTTTCACACAACTCGTAATTCATCGTGAAACTCATTTCCATGGGACAGTGTAAGGCCAAAACTGTAGCTGGTCTCAGAAAGCAATTACATTCAGGGAGAAAAACATGAATTATATTGATTTAATCATTGAGACTGTTAAGCACAGGGGCCTGCTGATAGCTCCTGCTCCCCAGCTCCAAGGCTGGGAATTGCATGGCCAAGCATCAGAGCAGAGATCCAACATGCAGAGGTGAGCAGCAGTGGAGAGGACAGGCTGGCACAGGGGGCACAGGGGGCACAGCACAGCTGCTGTGTGTTCTCACCTATTCTGAGCTGTCCTTTGCTGCCTAACTCTCAGCCCGAGCAGAATTAATTTCTATCTTCTCCTTCAGTTTTGGTCTTTAAACATCCCAAAGACAGCCATGCTCATCAGAGAGAGCCTCTGCAGTGCAAGATTCCTTTGGCTGGGTGTACACATGGCCATGCCCCAGACCTCTGCAGAGGAGCTGGAAAACCTCATCTTGCCAAGGTTTTGCCTGACCTTTTGTTCTGCACAAACAGGATCTCCTCGGGCCCTGGATGTCCATTAGGTGTACAGGAGTCATCCTCTCTCCTTAGCAACACATCTGTGAGGCCAAAACACAGACCCAGTCACGTGCTGGGAGCTCAGAAGCAGACATTAGGAGCTTGGTTTAGGATCTTCCCTCTGAGGCTGGTGTAGGAAGAGGAATCAGTCCCCAGAAGGAACTGTTTTACCTGCCCTCAGGTGAGATGAGTGTCTCTGCAGGAGCACACCTAGCACCTCCCTGCCTGGCACTGCTCATGATGCCTCTGACCAGCTCAGAGCCCAGACTGCAGAGGGCAACAGAATTCAGGCTGGAAAAGACCTTGGAGATCTTCAAGTCCAACCATAAACCCAACAGCCAAGAGGGAGCCTGGTGCCCTTGCACTGGGGCAAATGCCATTTCCTGATGCTGTGCCCTGGCAGTGCTGACACGGGGCACTCGTGTGTGTTGGGCACTGCACTGGTGAGGCCACAGCTCAGATCTTGTGCTCAGTTCTGGGCCCCTCAAGAAAGACACTGAGGTTCTGGAATACATCCAGAGAAGGGAATGGAGCTGGGGAAGGGTCTGGGGCACCAGGAGGGGCTGAGGGAGCTGGGAAGGGGCTCAGCCTGGACAAAAGGAGGCTCAGGGGGAACTTCTGGCTCTGCACAGCTCCTGACAGGAGGAGACAGCCGGGGGGTCAGGCTCTGCTCCAGGGAACAGGGACAGGAGGAGAGGGAACGGCCTCAGGCTGGGCCAGGGAGGCTCAGGGTGGGCACCAGCAGGAATTTCCCCATGGAAAGGGGGCTCAGGCCTTGGCAGGGGCTGCTCAGGGAGGTTTGGAGTGCCCATCCCTGGAGGTGTCCAAGGAAGGGCTGGAGGTGGCGCTCAGGACTCTGGGCTGGGGACAAGGTGGGGATCAGGCACATGTTGGACTTGACAGCCTTGGAGCTCTTCTCCAACCTCGGTGATTCTGGGATTCTGTGANCAGGGACACCCAGGGACACCCAGGGATGCCCAGGGACATCCAGGGACACACAGAAACACCCAGAGACACATAGGGACACACAGGAACATACAGGGACACACAGGGACACCCAGGAACACCCAGGGACACCCAGGGATGCCCAGGGACACCCAGGGACACACAGGAACACCCAAGGACACACAGGGACACACAGGGACACCCAGGGATGCCCAGGGACACCCAGGGACACTCAGGGACACACAGGGACACACAGGGACACACAGGGACACCCCTCACTCCTGCTCCAGGCCCTCTGAACGAGCAGCGAGCCCCGTGGGGTGGCAGGTGGCAGGTGACAGGGCAGCACTGGCCCCAGGGCTGTCACCAGTGCTGTAGCCACACGTGATCAGTGCAAACAGAGCCAGGGCCAGGCACCCAGCTCCATGGAAACCAACACACACATCTTCCAAGGACATTCAGTTCACTGCCCTGTTTCCCATCCGCCCCCACTGGGTGAATATGTAAATAGAGGATATTCTTAGCAGAGAGGATTCCCAAGAAAATGCCATGTCTCCTTGATGCAAGCAAGGATTTAGCACAGTGGCATGGGGAAGCACTGAGGTCTTCCCAACGACAGGAGAGCCTCTGACACTTGCCAGCCCGTGCAGGGATGGGGCGAGGGTTTGGGAGTGTTTGCTCTGCTCTCCTCCACGCTGGTGAAATCAAAAGGGGTGCAGATGGTGATGACATCTCTGAGCTCAACTTCAGACCTGCTAGAGCTGGAGGGAATCTGGGGATCTGGTCCCATCAGCTGTTGCTTGTGCCTGGCATCAGTGGTTCCCTGGGGACATGGGAACTTCCCCAGGGAGCAGCTGAGGCTGCAGGCAGAGCCAAGAGCCAGGCTTAGCTGGGCAGCAGCCAGTGTCCCCTGGTGTGACAGCACTGCCAGCCTGCAGCACGTCACTGCAGATCCCCCAGGTGTGAGGGAGGACTGGCAAGGAGAGGTGCAGGGCAGGGAAGGGCTGGCTGCTCAGCCCCTCGGCCAGGCACAGCAGCGGGGTCAGAGCGGGCCAGCCTGGGCAGACGTGGCTCAATTTCAGTCCCCCAAAATAGGGATTTTCTTTCCCTTGGGGCTGCCATGCAGGGAGCAGAGCAATAAATTCTCCAGGAAAAAGGCATAACATGGAAGCTGTGAAATCTGGGCACAGTTTCTCTGAGCATGCCTGACAAACACAGACACAGAACTCACACTTCTCTGATGGAACAGGGGCAGAGCTGGGCTGCACAGGGACAGCAGCCTGGGGGCACGAGGCCTCCTGAGCTGCTCGGGGCTTGTAGGCACAGAGTTTGGGGTCACTGTGGGCAGTGGGGCTGTGGCCCAGCCTCATCCCCATGGGCACAGCTGTGAGCAGCAGGTGAGCAGCACTGACAGCAATGAGCCAGGGAGTGCCCAGGTGTGCTGAGCAGCCACCAAAGGGAGCAGGGGCACACAGGTGCAGTGCATGAACAGGAGGGGATAAAGGGCTGGGATGAAGACCAAGAAGGGCAGCTGTTTGCAGCCCTCTGAAGTGCTGTGGAGTTGCTCTGTGTGGGTTGGAGCTCTCTGGAATTACATGGTGACACCCTGGGTATCGTGGCCATCTCAGCTGTGACATGTGCTGTGACAGGGGCTGTGTCCCTTGCTCCTGGCAGTGAGTGAGGCTGGTGGAGTGTGGGATTGGGGTCACAGAGGTACCACAGGGTTTTGCAGCTCTGTTCTTCAGCCCCCAGCTCCCCCCACGCCTGAGCAGGTGTGTGCAGAGGCCCCCTGGGACTGAGCAGGGTTTGGAAACGCAGCCAGGACCCGAGTGTCCTTAAGGCAGCACAAGGTTCAGCTGGGGTTTAGTATAAAGTGCTTGACTGGCACGTGCTAGCCCAAGAAATAAACAATGCTGTTTAAACAGCATCCTTGTAATAACTCCTGCCTTGGCAGGGCTGGGCACGGGGGTCATTCCCAGCTCTGCCCGTCCCACCCTGCTCTGGCTGAGCTCTCTCCCAGGGGCAGAGGTGGTCGTGGGGCAGGAGAGGCTGTGCCTGTGAGCTGTGAGCTGTCTGTCCTGCCCTCAGGGTGGCTGAGATGGCTCTGACACGTCACCCCTGTGTCGCACCTGAGCTCCCAGCTGCACCAGCCGTCCCCTCGTGCTTCCCCAGCTGTCCCACGCTGACTGTTTGCAACGTGTGGGTCCCCACAGCTCCGTGTGTGCAGCTTTTCAACCTCCTACGTAATGTTTAGTCACATTTAATAACAATAAAATTCTCCTTCACAGCTGCATTCTGGAAAATGGGGCTGATTTTACTAAAAACAATGAATGTGAATAGTTCATGGTCTTCTCGCATTACCCAGAGATTTATCACATCTCTTGCATAATTTAATCTCTACATCTGTGGGACACAAATGTTTTACATTTCTTACATTTATGGGCAGACATCGAAAACATCTGTGCAGACCCAACACACAAAAACATCTGGAAGACATCTCTGCCTTTTTATGACATACATCTCCTGATCTTTTGTCTGGAACAAGTGTGCAGCTATCAGTAGTAGCTTTATGTGTCGGTTACTGGGCTTCCCGTTTGGGCTCTGACAGGCACGGGGGAAAATGTGATCAGCTCTGAATTTCAGCCCATTTCAGCAAGTGGGGAAGCAATTCAGGGAGCTTCCCACCCACCCACGCTGTGAGAATTTGGACCAGGATGAGAAGGAGGCAGCCAGGGTTTGCTGCTGAGCTCGTGGACAGGAGTGCTCCCTGAAGGTTCAGCTTGGAGCTGGGCTGGGCTGCTGCTTTCCTCTCTGCAGGATCCCAGCTGGGTCACCTGGGAGAGGAATTGTTGTGTCTGCCCAAAATGGGAAGGCAGCAGCTCACGCTGGGTGTGGAGCTTAGAGCTCTGCGCTGAAGAGCTGCAGGATTACAAATAGATGAAAAATATCAAAGCTAAAATCCTGAGGCATCAACACGAGGGGGCTTCTCCCCCTGCACTGAGCTGGTGGGGGCTGGTGGCCACCAAAACGCTTGCCTGGCTCATGTCAAACCAGTCTGAGAGGATGCTCAGCCCACCCTCCCCCTGGCTCATGCTGTGACCCCCAAAGCCTCTGCTCGTTCAGGAAGGCCCCCCAGCCCTGCGTGCTGCTTGTACAGGAAATCTGAAATGCTTCACAGGAGTTTGGGTCTTTTTTATCATTAATAAAACCCTCATAATGCACCCAGTTGAACCTTTGAGCAATGTGTCATTGTGAGAAGAAAACCTAGGAATGTTCATGCACAGTTGTGTACTTGGGAGCTCTTTCAACATCTTCAAATTTATACCTTTGTCATTTTTTAGTGAGCAAATAACAGCCAACAAAGCAAAGTTTTGTGTTCTTGCAAGTTGAAATTTTAACAGATTTGTGTTTTCCAAAGCCAAAATATTTTACTCAAATTTTGTGGATTAATTCCCAAAATTTCTGATTGCCTGTGCAATTTCATTTGCCTGATATTATGTGTGATTACATGACCAGGTGTTATTTTTCCATGGGATGTGATGTGTAAACCCAGAATTCTGGAGATAGGATTGATATAATTGATCGAATGTCAGTGAGTTTTCCCAAAGAAACCTAGATGGGAGCTCTTGCTCCAAAATGAAGCTGTTTGAGCTTCTGAATGGTGGCTTTGAGGAGCTTTTCAGCATGGATAAAGAAAAATATTTTTCCCAAAGTCTGTTTCAAGGAATCACTGACCTGTTTAAGCCCTTGCAAAATGCTCGAGTGGAAGCAGACATCCTGGCAGTCAAACCTGGGGTTGGGCAACCTCTAAGCCTTGAAGGGTTTAGGCAGAGAATTTATCAACATTACCTATCTGTGTTAACCACAGAGCTCGTTTCCCACTTTGGTTTTTTGGCGATACTTCTGAAATTCAGGATGGAAATAAGAAATGAGCACAGGAACTTTTTCCATCTCCTGTCTGAGCAGGGGGAGACACCAGAGCACGTCGAGACTTGGGTAGGGAGGAGGTGCTGACAGGCAAGGGAGAAGTGTCCATTTCAGATCCTGCCTGATTTCTGACGTTCTGCAGGAGCCAAGGCCAGGCTGGGCATCACCAGGACAGGGAATGGAGATGGGAAAATCCAGAGCAGCAGTCTGGGCTCCTCCTGCTGCTGAGGGGCTGTGGCTGGTTGAGCCCACGCCTTACCAGGGAATGATCCAGCCTTGCAAACAGCACATTTGCTGGTACCAGCAGGATCAGAGGCTTGGTTGTACCAGGAGAGGCTGGCTCGTGTGTCCTCCTCAGCCTGGGCCCGTGCCCGTGGGCTGGAGCAGAGCCTGGAGCTTTGGCAGGGCTCGGGGCTGATCTGACTCCTGAGTAGCAGCTGTAAGATGACAAAAATTTACAGCCAAAATGCAGCCAAAGCCCAAATAACGCCCTGCAAATCCCCTGCTGGCAGGTCAGGGTGACAGGGCCACCTTTCCATGTGCCTGCAGTGGGGCTGTGGGGTGGGAGGGTCCCCTGCTCTCTGGGGACAGGCAGGTTTGGGGACATGCCCATCCCAGCCTCCTGCAGAGATGGGGCCTCCAGGGCTTTGGGAGCTGGCAGGAGCAATAAAATCAGAGCTGAGACTTGGCAGCAGAGGTCTGCAGGAGGAGAGCTCCCCGGGGGCAGCCACTGCTCCCCCCAGACACAATACTCCACTGGTTCCAAGCACATTTTTCTCAGGCAGAGCTGGATAATCTACGGGAATGTTAAACACCAAAATGAGTAACAAGCTTGGCTGGATTGCTCTGCAGGACAAGCAGTGATCTCGTGCTCCTCTCCAGGGCTCAGCAAGGAAGAGGTCAGTGCACCCAAGTCACCCAGATGGCCCAAGGCAGTGCCTTGGACACTGCAGGGGTTGAGCAGTCGGGGGAGAGTGGCAGTGTCACACCTGTGTGTGTCACTGTCCTGCTTTCCTGTCACTGCCTTGCTTTCCTGTCACTGCCTTGCTTTCCTGTCACTGTCCTGCTTTCCTGTCACTGCCTTGCTTTCCTGTCACTGCCCTGCTTTCCTGTCACTGTCCTGCTTTCCTGTCACTGCCCTGCTTTCCAGTTCTTCTGCAAGGTGTGCACACTGCTGAGCTCTGCAGCTCACAGGTCTGGCCGAGAATGCTGTGTCCCCAGTGACACCAGCCTGCCCAGGGGACAGCCAGGCCCTGTGCCAGGACAGGGGGGATCCTCAGCTGGAGGAGAGGAGGGTCACGGGATCACGGTCCCGGAACGGGTCAGGCTGGAAGGGACCTCAGTGAGTCCCCTGTGTGCCACCTCCCTGCTCCAGCGGGGCCATCCCAGAGCTCAGGGCACAGCAGAGTGGCCAGGCAGCTCTGGAACGTCCCCAGGGAGGACACTCCACCCCTCTCTGGGCTCTGCTCAGGGCTGGCACTGCCCAGGGCAGGAGTTCTGCCTCCTGGACAGGGGAATTGCTGGGCTCAGGCCCTGCCCGTGGCTCTGGTGCCACTGCTCTGACCCTCCTGCACTCAGGGACAGCCAGGGACACACAGGGACAGCCAGGGACACTCAGGGACAGCCAGGGGCACCCAGGGACACTCAGGGACAGCCAGGGACACTCAGGGACAGCCAGGGACAGCCAGGGACAGCCAGGGCTGAGGCCCCTCTTAGCTGGGGCTCCTCTCCAGGCTGAGCAGCCCCAGCTCCCTCAGCCTTCCCTGGGCACCGAGATGCTCCAGGCCCTTGCTCAGCTCCAGGAGCTCCTGTCCCTGCTGTGCTGAGGAGCCAGAGCTGGACACAGCACCCAGAGGTGCCTGCAGGGCTGGGCACAGGGTCAGGATCACCCCAGATGTGCCCCCAGGGCTGGGTACAGTGTCAGGATCACCCCAGATGTGCCCCCAGGGCTGGGCAGAGGGGCAGGATCACCCCAGATGTGCCCCCAGGGCTGGGCAGAGGGGCAGGATCACCCCAGATGTGCCCCCAGGGCTGAGGGGCAGGAATACCCAGAGGATGGAGGGTCTCCTCTCGGGGACACGTGTTCTCAAAGAAAGCAACAGTCATCCTCTCCCGTGGGAGCAGAGGGGAGGCCTCCCAGCAGGATGGCTCCAACATCCCAACATCCGTGCAGCTCCACAGGCACACTCCACACTGGGGATCCCAAAAGGTTTGGGGCACACAGCAGCCCCACAAGTCCCTCAGAAGTGACCAGTGTGTGCTGCCAGAGTCACTGCCCTTCCCTTCCCTTCCCTTCCCTTCCCTCCCCTCCCCTCCCCTTCCCAGGGGACAGGCAGTGCCTGATGCAGAGTGATGTCCCCTCTGATGCCTTGGGGACACCCCAGGAGGCCATTTCCCCTTCTCCAGCACAGGCAGGGCTCACAGCACGGCTGAGGGGTGCAGGTCACCCTGCAGCCCTGGCACACGAGGCAGCTGAGGCTCAGCTTGTGCACAGAGCCCCTGAGCCCTGTGCTCAGGGCGGTTCCTGGGGACCCCAGAGCCCCACGAGTGTCACAGGACGCGGTGGCAACGCAGCTTCCAGCCCTGGAGGGGAGAGGCACACCCAGCCAAGGCCAAAAGCCCCCGGGGCTGTGGGGAACTTGTGTGGAATTAATTTTTTCTTTCACAAAAACACAGTGTTTTCATCTTTATAATGAAGTGTTCCTGTTTGCAGGGGAATGCAGCAAGGCTTGTTTGTTTATTTGCTTTTAATAACTGAGAACTGTTTACTTCTAAAGCGTTCTCCTGGTTTTCTTCCCCGAAAATCCTCCCAAGAGGTCAAGGGAAGAAAGACGAGGTGTTTGTTTTTTCATTAAAATTTCTACTTTGGCAAAAACACCTCCCTCCAGTAAGGAACCAGATAAGTGCTCAGGGCTGTGTGACAGATCTCTGCAGTGCCCAGAGGAGCTGCAGGCATTTGCAAACGAGCAGCAATTCCCAGGTTGGGGCACTGGGACCAGCATGTCGAGGTTGTTGGTGTTGTGAGCAGCTCCAGGAAACCTCCCTCGGATTCTTGGCTCTGTGATCTGGCATTGACCCCCTGAAAGGCACATGGAGGCTCATTATCATTTGCTGACCCAACTCCTGTTTTCATTCCTCATGACAGAAATCTGCACAGTGTTTCATGCAAACAGAGGAAACACATTTATTGCCCTTTCTAAAAAATTCTGATGTTTCAAAGCCATGGTCAGAAAGCTGGAGTGCCTGAATTCTTCTGTCTCTGCACACCCAGCTCTGAATACTTTGTGCTCTCTGCTTAGGAAAACATCTTACAAAATTCTGCCTAGGAGATATTTCTTTTACATCTATTGGACCTTCACTGAGGGGCTGCAGGGCTCAGCTTAAGGTCAGTTGTACTGTCTGCTTACAGGAACAGCCAGTTCTGAGCAGGAAACCCAGCTTCTGCTGTAATTCTCCCCTGCAGAAACCAGATTTGACAGTATCTTGATTTTCTCATGGGCTCAGCCAGATGTGTGGGTCCCAGCTAAGCTGCACCACCCCACCAGCAAAAATGTGCTTTACCATCCTTGGAAAGAGTAAATAATCATTAGAGCACAGCTGAAGAGGATCTGGTGGTGCACCAAACCTGGCCCAAGGACAGGCTGGTGGTGGAGCCATGGCTGTGGGCTCGAGTTTGTTTGGTTGTGGATGACACCAGGCTGAGTGTGTGGCTGGCACTCCAGAGGGAGGGGAAGCCCTCCTGAGGGACCCTGGCAGGCTGAGATTCACATGGAATCTGGGATTCACATGGAACCTGGTGAGGTTCAGCAAGGCCCAGAGCCAGGTGCTGCACCTGGGGAGGGTCAGTGCCAGGCATGGGCACAGAGTGGGCACAGGAGAGGTGGAGCAGCCCTGGGAGAAGGACTTGGGAAACTCCCCCTGCCCTGGGCTGAGCCCCAGCGTGGGCAGCAGGGAGGGCAGGGGGGTTCTGCCCCTGTGCTCAGGTGAGACCCCACCTGCAGAGCTGCCCCAGCCCTGGGCCCAGCACAGGGAGGAGCTGGAGCTGCTGCAGAGAGCCCAGAGGAGCCATGGAGATGCTCCAGGGCTGGAGCCAGGCTGGGAGAGCTGGGGGTGCTCACCTGGAGAAGAGAAGGCTCCAGAAACCTCAGAGCCCCTGGCAGGGCCTAAAGGGGCTCCAGGAGAGCTGGAGAGGGACTGGGGACAAGGCATGGAGGGACAGGACATGGGGCAGTGGCTTCCTACTGAGGAAGGTTGGAGGGATATTGTAGGCACACAGTAATTGGTAATTGGGATAATTGGGATAATTGGGGTGGGGCTGCCCTGAGCCTCATCCCTAATGGGCTCCAGCTGTGAGCAGCACTGACAGCAATGAGCCAGGGAGTGCCCAGGTGTGCTGAGCAGCCACCAAAGGGAGCAGGGGCACACAGGTGCAGTGCATGAACAATCAGGGGGATAAAAGGCTGGGCTGAGGAACAAGAACGGCAAATGCTTGCAGCCTTCTGAGGTGACAGGATGTTACTGTGTGAGAGCAGGGGCCTGAAGCCTTCTGAGGAGGTATGGTGTTAGTCTGTATGGGCTGAAGCTTTCTGAAACTGTTTTATGATACTTTGTACTGTGGCATGTGCTGTCACGTATGCTGTGACAGGATATCAGGAAGAAACTCCTGTTTGTGAGGGTGGGCAGCCCTGGCACAGGTGCCCAGAGCAGCTGGGGCTGTCCCTGGATCCCTGGCAGTGCCCAAGGCCAGGCTGGACAGGGCTGGGAGCACCTGGGACAGTGGGAGGTGTTCCTGCCATGGCAGGGGTGGGATGGGATGAGCTTTATGGTCTGTTAAGGGGGGAGTGCTGTTTTGGAGTGCAACAATTTCCAAAATGAGACTTCTCTTGTTTTTAGACACTAAAAAAGTGGATTCAGCTCTAATCTTATACCAGTTTTGCTCTGATTTAATGCCTCACTGGTGTGGAGTTAGGCTTCATAGGCTCAGGTGAGATCAGGATGTGATTGAGCCAGCACAGACTGTGGGATGTGCTCTGCCCTGGCAGGAGTTCAGCCCGAGGGGCCCCTGGTCATGGTGTCATTTACCTTGCCATGTGCTGGCACAGAGCTTGGGACCTGCCCTGCTGATTTGCAGTCTGAGCAGGTGTAAATGGATAAGACCATTATTTTAATCAAATCAGAGCTCTGTGCATTGCTGCTGAGAGCAGCCTGAAGGGTAACACATCATTCTGAGGGCACTTCACTGCCACGAGTGCTGTGACCTGGTAAATCACGTCAGGAAACCCGTTCTGAGCAGCTTCAAACACATCTGTCATCTTTAGGGGTTTGTGAATTCCGGCTGATCACAGCAGAGCTTTACACTTGCATCCTCCCAGAAACTGAAGGGGTGTTTACAAGAGCACGGTGTGACAGGACAAACTGACAGAAAGTAGGTGTAAATTAGCTATTGGCAATTAGGAATTGTTCCTGGCAGGGTGGGCAGGCCCTGGCACAGGTGCCCAGAGCAGCTGGGGCTGTCCCTGGACCCCTGGCAGTGCCCAAGGCCAGGCTGGACACTGGGGCTGGGAGCAGCTGGGACAGGGGAAGGTGTCCCTGCCATGGCAGGGGTGACAGTGGGAGGTGTCCCTGCCATGGAGGGGGGATGAATGAAATGACCTTTAAGATCTCTTCCAACCAAGCTATCCCCTGATTCTGTTATTCTATAAAGCACTATTCCAATATCCAGCATGTCAGTGCACTCACATTTCTGAGCTGTCAGGGACACTCAGCCCCTTCCCTGAGTGCTGCAGAGCTGGGAACTTGGACGTGGTGTCCCTGATAAATCCAGACTGACACAGCTCTGCTTTTTCTTGTACAAATGAAACTCTAGTCCAGAAGCAAACAAGCTATAAGCCAGGTGAACAATGACTTCCTGTAGCTCTGAGGTGTTTGCAGGACAGGGTGGAAGCAAAAATTTCCTGTGGGTCCAGGTGTGTGCTGCTCAGGGCTCTGCCTGTTCACCAGACCACCCCAATGCTCCTGGATGTTTGTAGGAGTCCTGGAAAGACTCCTGTCTCCCTAGCCCAGGGCTATTTCCCCTCTCCAAGGGGCAGCCTGACAGTGATGGGCAGCACATCTAGGCTGTGTTGATTACAGAGCACACAGCTCAAAATCCCTGCTCTTCAGTTAAGTGAATTGTGTATCTTACCAGGGCTGCAGATGAAATAAAGTGCTGTCATGCTGAGAATGGCTTCACAGTTTTACCCTGTCCTCAACATAAAGATTAAGGCAAGAAGTTCTGGTTCAAGTGTTTGAGTGCCTGTATAATTGAATTTCATGCTCGTTCATTCCCTCTGAAGTGGTGTACACAGGCAGTCACTTGAAAGGGGGAAAATCTTGTTCAAGCCCTCTGTGAACTTTGCTACGTTCAGTGAGGTTTTTAATAGTGGGTAAATCCTGTTCAGACCCCTTTGACCATGGGCTGTTGGTGAGAAAGAGCTTTGTTTCATAAATATTTCTGGGGACAATCCTTGTATCCAAATGACCTGAAGTGTTTTCATAGAACCCATATGGGGAGTTGGGAGGAGGTGTGCAAGGACAGAGCACCAGCCTGTCTTGTCTGCATACAATCAGAGAATGTCCTGAGCTTGAAGGGACACACAGAGATCCCCAGTCCACTCCTGGCCCTGCCCAGACCCCCCAAAAATCCCACCCTGTCCATCCCCAGCAGCACTGTCCAGACTCTGCTGGAGCTCTGGCAGCCTTGGGGCTGTGCCCATTCCCTGGGGAGCCTGGGCAGTGCCAGCACCTCTGGGGAAGAACCTTTCCTGATCTCCAGCCTAAACCTCTCCTGGCACAGCTGCATGTACATATCAAACATTATAAAGGTGTATAAATGAATTGGAGTTGTTTCCTGAAGCTGAGTGACAGAATCAGACCCATGCACGGGCATCCTCTGGTTGTCTGGCCCTTGTGAGAAGCCTCGATGTGTTCAGATCAAAGCTCCTCCTCAATATTCCTGTTGTTTGCAGTTGTTGTGCACTCTGTGCCCTGCACGTGGATCCCTGTTGTGGTGCTGTAGATGTGCCCCAAGCATGCAGCTTGTGCAGGGGCCCAGCAGTTCCAGCCAGTGTTTCAGTCCTTGTTTTAGTGCCTGAGGGTGTGAATTTGTTTTTTTTAACTATATTGAGGTGAACATGGGCCATGTGTGTGCTTTGTGACATAACACTGCTTTGGGGACACCAGAGGCTCCATGGCTCTGAGGTGTTCCCCTGCTGCAGCCCAAGGTCTGCTCCCTTTTGGGCACTAGCAAGCTGCAGGAGCAGGTTTTTGTACACCAGGAGCTCTAGAAAAACCAGCAGGTCAGTGGTGACATGCTCATACACTAATTAATCACCTTCCTTGGCAGTTGTAAGGAGCATTGATACTCCTGGCCATGGTGGGCAGTGGGATGAGGTTCATCTCCTGTTCTATGTGAGTGTCTGCAGCCTCACAGCAGGTGACCTGAGCCCCGCTGGTTGCACCTGCAGTGGGTTTGAAAGCTTGTTCTTGTCCCCAGTGTGTGCCCACCATCATCATGGAAATAGGACAGCCCATCAGGGATGGAGCCAGAAACAGCAGAGTGCAGGGCCACAGGAGTGCCCTTGTCCCTTGTCCCATCACCAACAAGACAAGCTGCAGCCCCATGGCATCTCCCTGAGGCAATCTCTGCCTCCACAGTGCCCAGGTGAGGTGAGGCCGCCCCTCCTCACCCGAGGCTCTCTCAGCATCCAGCAGTGCCTGTTGGGGAGCCTGGCAGGATGAACAGGGGCCCAGCTGAGCTCCACCCTGCATCTCCCTGCATGAGAGCCCATTCCTGCCCCGCTGCCTGGGCACCGCTCCCGTGGTGGAGCTGGTGCTCCCTGGAGAAAGGCAGAGCTGCTCTGCTGCCAGCAGGGCAGGGATCTCGAGCTGCTCTGCTGCCAGCAGGCGTTTGAGCAGCACCCCTGCACATGACATGTGTTTGTTCGAGCGTAACACGATTCACGGGCTCTCTGGGAGCCTGCTGCTGCTGTGACATTAAGCATCACTCCTGTGCTTGGCAGCAGCTCAGCCCTGCTGAGATATGGCTCGTGCCCAGCCCCTTCCCCAGCAAAGTGTGTTGGCACAAATATGTGAGTAATGCAGGTGACAGGCTCCGTGGCTCTGGCTGATTATCCCTGGCTTTTATGTAATTTATGCTCCGAAAGTAACTGTGCTCAATCTTGTCCGTGGGTTTGATTCCTTTCATGTGGTTTTCTGTGCTAACGAGATTAAATCGGTTTCAATAGGCACCGTTTTAATGGAGATGATAAACTTTTATTGAACTCAAGCACATTAAAATGAAATGTAAGCAATAGGTGACTTTAGCATTAGCCTAGAGTCCTTTCCAATCTGGATCAAGGCAGCATACCTTCCCTGTTAAGCAACAGCCAGCACTCCAGCACGTTTTATGAGCTTCTAAAAGAGCCGAAAAATCCTTCCCCCACGGTGCTTCCCTGTGTCAGTGCTGCTGGAGGCTGAGGTGGAGCATTAATTGGAGCAGCTCCATGACCTGGTGGTGCAGCCACGGAATGAGGCATAAACACAACTAAGTACAGGACTTCACATCTCCTGAAAACAGGAAAGCAGGGGATGGGTAATTTGGTGTTTTACAGCAGCTTTGTCTGCTAATCTGTGATCTGTTTGGTCTGCCAGTAGGATTATTATGGTGGGTTTACTGAAGAAGTGCCAAAAATGATGTTAAATAAACTGTTTACACAATGTAGCTAGAGGCTGAAAAGCTAAACAGAGAGTCCCAAACTCGGCCCCATTGCAGGTTTGAAGAAAAATAAACTGCTCAACACTTTCAACTGGACGCTGCTGCTCTGCAGAGGCTGCTCTGTTTGTTGAATATTAAAACACAAAATTAATGCATTTCCCCCTCTTTCTGGGGCCCTTTCCAAAGGTCTCATGGTTGGAAACATGATCGGATCATTTTGAGCTCCTTGGCCGTCCTCGGAATTTGCTGTGATCACTTCAGTCGTTATAAAATATTCAAGGTTCAGAATGGCTGCGAGAAAATCCATCATTCTTTAGAAGTGGGTTGTGTAATATTATTCCTGAGAGGACAGGAAGAGCCAGCGCTGGTTCTGTGTTCTCCAAGGAATTATAAGGGACACCTGGGGGGCAGCAGTCCATGGTGGTCTCCAGTGTAGCACACGTGCAGGGGGAGTGATAAAAAATGTCATCTGCACCAGTGGGTGGGTGATGTGGGAGAGCTCTCCACCAATTAAAAGGAAAATTTGGGGGCACACAAGAACTTTCTTCCCTTTCCTCCACTTTTGCCTGCCTTCTTCAAGGGTGTTTTGCTGCTGAGGAAGGAACTTGAGTGGAATTTGGAAAGATCAATGGTGTCAGCTTTTTGGCTAGGGAATTGTATGGAAATCTCTCTTGAATTCTGAGTATTCCTGTTAGCCATCGCCTCCCCCCAGCAATCCAGGCAGTTTCTGCAGCACATGGGATAAGCACGCAGTTTGTGCAGGGGCCCATCAGTTACAGCCAGTGTTTTAGTCCTTGTTTTAATGCCTGAGGGTGTGAACTTGTTTTTCTTAACTCTGTTGAGATGAACAGGGCATAACTGGCATTGACAACAACTTCAGGGCCCCATCCAGGACGGGCCTTTGGTGCTTGTGTGGGGTTTGTGAGTAACAAATTCCATAGAGATCAAGGAACCCCACGTGTGCTGGCCATGGAGGGCAGAGGGGTAGGACAGTTTGTGCCTGGCACCGCTTGCACAGAGGTTGTGTTGATGTTCTCTGAGCATTTCAAAACAGTGGGCAAAGAGGGATCACGGGCAGAGCCTGCATGGCTCAGAATTCCCTTGTCAGAGGTGGCCAGGGTAGCTGGATCATCCAGGGTTTAAAACCTGGAGTCAGGATGGCAAATCAGACCTCTTTGTCCTGGTGCAGACCTACAACAGGGCTGCCAGGTTTCCTGCTGGGTTCTGTGCTGTCAGCTCTCTCCATGGATTTTGTACAAAAGGGAGGGAGGTGCTGTGAAGGTGCAGTGTAAAAATGCCATTTGAACGTGCCTGTGTGGTTTGGCTTAGTCTGATGTGTATGCTCCGTGAGAGAGCTTTGGGCATATGGAAACACAATTTATTTATTTTTTCTATAGGAACCAGCTTTACTAATTGCACAATCTCGCTTTGTTCGCTGAGATCCTGTGGTTAGATAAGGCAAAGCTCTGGTGACATTGCACACACAATCACGTAGACACTGCAACACATGTTCAATATGTTTGAAAGTGAGGGGGGAAAATTCAGTGACTAAATGTGATTTTTTTTTTTTTTCCCCAAAGAAGACTGTAAAACCAGCAGATCTGCCTTAGAGTGGTGCACAAAAGGTCACTGCAGTCAGTGTCACAAACACAGTGTGGGCAAGGGCATCTCCTGCTGCCACCTCGGCCACTTGCTGGCAGCAGAGAAATGTGGAGACCTGTGAGCCGGGCACTGCAGTGTCCCAGCATGAACAGCTGGGAGGGACAGTGTCCTGCTATCCACCCCAGGGACAGAGTGACAACCTGGCACAGTGGGTCGGGGCAAGGTGACCTCTGCCATGCAGGCAGTGGGGGAGTGCCAGGGGCTGCGGCTGCAGGGTGGCCCCACTGGTGTGGCTCTGGGCTGAGGGAGAGGGGCAGTCGCTGGCTGCAGTCACAGCAGTCATAGGGGACAGCCCTGGCCCAGCTCTGCATTGGGGGGCTCAGGAAAATCTGCTTTTGAGACGCTTCTGTACCTGGGTGGATTTGTCACGAGACACGCAAGAGTGGAGACAGACCTGACACCACAGACCCCTCCCCAAAGCTCTGAAGGAGAGACTTCCCAGCAAAACCCCCGTAAGAAATCAAGTGTTTCCCCATCGTTTTTCTTTTTAAAAGAACTGGACTTGCTGAAGATGGCCTGAGCTATTCAGCTCAAAGGGTTAAAGTTTGGCAGTGTTGCAAGCAACCGAACAATGGGTCATATCATGGAAACTGTCAGGCAACCTTAAATATAGCTGTTATGATCTGCATAGTCTGCAATGCTCTGGAAACCAGGATGAGCAGCAAGGGGAAAAAATTCATAAAGTCCATGGAGTTGTTTAGGTTAGTCAGGAACAGAGAGCACTGCAGGGAGTGCAGAAAGCCAAAGTGATGGCAGTGGGAGGGCAGGGGCAGGGAAAGGGAAAGGAGCCCACCACAAGGAAGATTCAGATGGGACAGACTGGAATGATGTTGAGGAGGGGTAGTGCTCGGTGTCTGGCTGGTTTTGGAGTTTAGTGGATTTATCTGAGGCAGCTGGTGACCCCCTTTCCCCCAGACCTTCTCCTTTGGCCACTCCAACATGCCCAGACGCTGGAGAACTGGTTTGGCGTTTGCACAAACCAATCTGACAACGAGCCAGGAGCCAGGGCCGGGCTCAGCGTTGATGTGGGGGTCCCACATCCTCACAGGGACCCTCACCACTCACCAGGAGGGGCCGCAGCGTGCGGGCGCCAGCTCCTTCATCTGCAGCATCCCGAGCATCCCTTTTGAGATAGCCAGCAAACATGGCCTGAACTTGGAGCCCGAGAGCTTCAAAGCGAGTCGGAAACTATTTTATCACGGCAAGATCAGCGCGGGCTGCGGTGCTGGAAGCCAGCGGGGCTGGGAAGCTCTGTTACGGGAAGCAGGGCTGCACTCTCACTGCGCTGTCTGGGCGCGAGCCTGGCACGGGCAGCGAGGCCTGGGGAGCTGTGCTGAGCTGTGCAGGAGGTCACACCCCCCACCCCTCCAGCTCTCCAGGCAGATGCTCAGCTGGAACGGGGCTGTAGCCAGGGAACCTGAGTGATTTATCCCCCTAGAAGAGTTTTTTGTTTCTGTTCTTCCTTCCCGGTGCCCTGGCCTCCCTCTTTATCCAGCAGCACCGACAGGCAGCCAAAGGCATCCAAGTGTCCCTCCCGCAGCTCAGATGTGTCACAGGGAATGGCACCTCATGGGACACCATGACCCTGCTGCCCCTTTGCAAGCACCAACACTGCAGTTTCCCTGCTGGCTCATGACCTGCCATTTGCTGGCCATGTCTTCAGAGCCCCTCGGGGACAAAATGCAGGTCTGGCTGGGCATAGAGTGATCTCAGGAGGGAGTTTTGGTTCCTGTCAGTGCCCTTCCTGTCCATCCTCACAGAATCCTCACCTGTGTCACCATGGGCTGTGCTCGCTGCCCCACAGGTTCCTGTGACACCCATGGCCCACACAGCCTCCCTTGTCCCCATCTGCTCCCCCCATCTCCAGCTGCCATCATGGCTGAGATCAGCGTCCTGAAAGCCAGGCAGGGGCAGGAGCTGCTCTTGGACAGACCCTCAATCCTGAAATCATTGGAAAACTTGCAGGGACCGTTTGGGGCAGGTCTATGCCGGGGGGGGCTCCAAGGCATGGAGGGACACCCCCTGTGCTACATGGCACAGCGCTGACCTGAATATTTCCACTGGCCTTTTCTTGACCATTTTTGGTCCCTTTCATTTGTTTTTGAATCTGTTCCTCCTCTTTGCCCAAGTTCTTTTGCGCTAATTGGGAACTGGCTCCTCTCGGGGTGGGAGGTCTGTCAGGACCGCCTTATGACAGATTTACTTTGTCTCTCTGTCTCTGCATTTTGGCAGTTTGGTTCTTCTGCAATGTTCTGGATTTGGATTTTGCTTCTCAACGCTGATATCCTCACAATAGGCAGCCTATGGATTGAATAAATTAAAACATAACGAGCTGGAATGCAACTGGCAGCTCTGCAAGATCCCCATCAGCACAGCGGGGCTTGTTAGCGCACAGCTGAGCTGTGTCTCTGAGCAGGCACGAGCCCGTGGCCACAGCTCGGCTGGATGGTGAGCCCAGGTGGGATGTAGATGTGCTGGACAGTGTCCTGAGCCACAGCAAAGGGGTGACAGGTGGGAGGTGTCACCCAATATCAGATTCAGAAGGAGGACCAGTCTGGAAGGTAGACTTTGCTCATGCTGGTCCTTGCACCCTGTGTGCTCTGGGTTCATCAATCCTCTCTGTGACTGGAGCCCCCCCCTCCATCCCACTGCCATGTTAATGAGTGCCACCAAAACCCTGCAGCTGGGTCCCTCCTGCAGCACGGTGGTTCTGTGTTCGTGCCACCCTTGTCCCACGGAGCTGGGTGTCTGTATAATTTTTCCTGCTCGCTTCAGCTGTAGAGGACCTATCCAGAGGGTGTTTCCCTCTTTTCCGCTTCTACTTTCCCTGCAGAATTTCTCCTTTTGTGAACCTAAGCTCACCCAGGCTCATTTTCAAGCCAAAGAGGCTTTTGCTAACCCATTGCTAACTTGGCTCAGCGTGGCATGTCAGCAATGCAGTGGCCTCAGAGAGCCCCGTTCCCCGTCCTGTGGTGGAGGTGACACACAGAACAGCCGGTTGTGACAAGCAGCCAATGAATGGAAGAAAAGGAAACCGCGGGTGGCACTGAGCGTGGGAGTCCATGGCCAGCGTGGGATTGCAGGAATGTTCATCCCAGCTTGCGAGGCATCAGGAGGAGATCCAAACCCAGGGAAGGCCCTTGAGAAATGGATACCACACGGACTGGGGCCAGAGCTGTGATGGGAACTCAGGCAGGGAGCAAATGGGAAATGGGGAAGCAGGGTGGGAAAGCGGTTTGCTCTCCCTCCCGAGAATGCTGCCGCTCACTGCAAGCCAAGAGCCACGAGCTGTGGGCAGCTCTGGCACCTCCCCTGCTGCCCTGGCCAGCCCCTGGCAGCTGCCAGTGGGAAGTGCTGTGGCATGCATGGCACAGGTAGTGTTTGCTTTGGGTCACAGACGCCCATCAGCAGCACAACGGGAAAGTGAATGTGGCACACGCACGCGTCAGAGCTCGCTCACGTTTCCTGGCCAGCACCTGCTTCTCATTAGGGCACACGCTCTCCCCAGTGCCTGTCTGCACATGCCTGCAGGAGCAGGAGAAAGACCAGCACACTAGAAAAATCTGGGATGAACAGAGGGGTCTGGTTAGGGTCTGCCCAGGAACGGTGAGAGGAGCAGATGAGCACTTTCTCCTGGGAGGAGAACAAGCAGGCTGAGGATAAAGGGGCATCTTGCATGGAGAAGCACTGGCAGAGGGAAGGGCAGGAGGGTTTCAGAGGAGTGAGATGAAGAAACCACAGCAGAATAATTTCTCTGGGTACCTTGAGGTATATCAGGGCATTTTCCTTGTTTCTCCTGTGTCTCACAATTAGTGAGATTCTGCTGTTCTTTGAGACCTGGGCAAAACCTGTGCCCTCTCTCCCTGAGGTCTGGGTACTCACCTTGCTCTTGGGAAGAGAATTTCTGCTCAGAATCCAGTTCACCTCCAAAACCAGCCATGCTCCTCTTCCCAAGGCAGGACAATAGTAGGACCACAGCTAAAGTTTCCAAGATTGGTTTCTCATTTATTACTGTGGGATAGATCTAAATCCTAACAGTGAGGCAGGGAACCATCAAACCTCACCAGTGCCCACAGAATGCAAATTAAGAACTGAAATAGGTGATTAAGTAAAGCCAGAAGGAGGGCTGGGGAGGGGGCTCAGAGCTTCTCTGCTGGTTAGTCCAAGAAGGGATGTCATCTGGCTTGTCTTCCTGCACAGAGCAGGCCAGAGCCTTTCCCCCAGTGAGTACTTGCAGAACACGTATTTTGGTGGTTGTTTTGTATTGATTTTAGAGTTGGCAATAGGAGGAACTCCTCCCATGTTTGAGTTGTTCCAGTGCATTTCATTCTACATCAGATCTTCAAATTAACCTAATGATCAGCTTGATTAAATTATGGTAAATCAAGTAACATACCCATGTCATCTTCCTGGAAAGACATCAGTCTTGTTCAGCTCTGAACCTCCCAAATCAGCTCTCGTTTGACTAGCTGTGTCTCTTCCAATCCAATGGGGATTTGGGACTAGACACCCTGCTGAAGTCCCTCCAACCAACATTTCTTTTCTCCTATTAATAGTTGAGGAGACTCAACCCTTTGCATGGGCTTCAGCTTTTCTGGGGACCCCTTGGCTCAGCTCTGCTGCCAGAGCAGAGCCCAGGATGGAATACTCCAGCTCCTGCCTTAAACCCAGCGTTGTGCACACCAGCCCCACCCAACCCTAACGAGCAGAGGATGTCACACTTCACAGTCCAACCACAGACCTGTGTGAAAAATTGTTTCTTGTATGTGTTAAAAATATAATTTATTAGCTACTATCTATGTGAGGGAGACAGAAAAGCAGAGAGGGAGTATTTGTTTCAGAGGACAAAGCTTGCATGTTCCAGCTTAGTCCCAGCTGGCCAGGCTAGTGCAGAGATCAGGACCCAGGGTAAGGCTGAGGCTGTTGGATGAGAGGGAGTAGGAAAAGAAGTTTGAATCACTGAAGGTTGAATTCTGATTCTGGTCCTTGGATCCAGAAAGATTCCCAGTGCACAGGACTGTAATTCACAGAATCATACAATGACAGAATGGTTTGGGTTGGAAAGGACCTTAAAGCCCATCTTGTTCCACCCCTCTGCCATGGCAGGGACACCTTCCATTGTCCCAGCTGCTCCCAGCCCTGTCCAGCCTGGCCTTGGGCACTGCCAGGGATCCAGGGGCAGCCCCAGCTGCTCTGGGCACCTGTGCCAGGGCCTCAGCACCCTCACAGGGAACAATTCCTTCCCATTAGTGAGACCTTTCAGGAAACGGGGCTCTCAGCTGCCTTTGTGAGCCACTTTCAAAAAACTATTAAGACACGCAAATTCTGCATAATTTTCTGGTTTCATCTCAACTTTTCACAGCCAGACCTGGGAAACTTTTTCGAAGCAACACACTTAGTGTATCCGAGGTCCTGAGAGTTCCCTGTTTGTCCTGTGCTTTGCAGCTCAGCCCATGCAGAAGCAGCAGGTGAACCCACAGGTAGCACCCACTGAACCCTGGTGGCCTGGAGCCCCACCTCCAACAGCTCTCACGGCAGCCTGTCCAGCTGGAGTCTGCTGCAGGTTTGAGAGCTTTTCCTGCCCCTCAGCAGACACATCTTCCCCAAACACCCTCAGGGAGTGGCTGCCTGGGCAGCCAGGGCTTGTGCTGGTTCCTGTACTCCTCATCCCTGAGCCAGGTGTCCCCCGAGACTTTAGCCAGAGAAGGGCTGGAAATCTGATAGAAGAGACAAGGGGCACCCCACGTCTCACAGCGTGGAAAATCGCCCGGGTTTGAAGAGAAAGAAGTCAAGAGGAGCCTTGGTTTCACGTGGCAGAGTTTGCCTGCCACCTCCTGCCCCAGCCCACCCTGGCAGCAGGGCTGGGAGCTGCTTGGGCAGACAGTGCAGCTTCAGGAGCTGCTTGGGCAGACAGTGCAGCTTCAGGAGCTGCTGTGAGGGCAGTGCAGGTTCAGGAGCTGCTGTGAGGACAGTGCAGCTTCAGGAGCTGCTGTGAAGGCAGTGCAGCTTCAGGAGCTGCTTGGGCAGACAGTGCAGCTTCAGGAGCTGCTGTGAGGGCAGTGCAGGTTCAGGAGCTGCTCGGGAAGGCAGTGCAGGTTCAGGAGCTGCTGTGAGGGCAGTGCAGGTTCAGGAGCTGCTCTGAGGACAGTGCAGGTTCAGGAGCTGCTGTGAGGGCAGTGCAGCTTCAGGAGCTGCTCTGAGGACAGTGTAGGTTCAGGAGCTGCTCTGAGGACAGTGCAGCTTCAGGAGCTGCTCTGAGGACAGTGCAGGTTCAGGAGCTGCTGTGAGGACAGTGCAGGTTCAGGAGCGGCTGTGAGGACAGTGTAGGTTCAGGAGCTGCTCTGAGGACAGTGCAGGTTCAGGAGCTGCTGTGAGGACAGTGCAGGTTCAGGAGCTGCTCACAGCAGCCCGAGGAGCCCCCGGGGAGCGGCGGCGGCCGGAGGGACAGAGGTGGGGCCGTGACCCGGTGCTCGGGGAGAAAGGCAGCAGGAATTAGATCTGTTCCATAAAATAAACAGCACGAGTCTCTAATTTCCAAACAAGCCCCAATGGCCCCTTTCCCTGAGCTGTTCTGCTGTGACTAATCGTACTGGTAGGTGTTGGGTCAAAATCAACAATGGTTCTCCGCTAAGGTCACTCACTTTCTCTGTTTACACTGCTAATTTTATCACTGCTCAGAGTGGCTAATGGTATTATTTATACGTTTAGCAGTGATAAATGCTGATGCTAAATAAAGGCTCCCTGGCACAGGCAGGTTAAGGGCTGATATGGCACATCCAGAACTTTATCATCAAAGGAATGAGCACTGTGGGTAAGAGCTTTCCTGGTTTTCTGCAAAGCTGAACATTTATGAATGGAGAACGGTGGCAGCAATTAGCAATGGTGGTGGTAATAGCAATTATTAGCAATGGTGAGCTTTAAGAGCCTGGATTTTACAAATCTTCCCCAGGAGGGCAAAGGGATACCCCCAGCCTGCTTTCTCTGGTGAAAAGCTGCTCACAGCTGCAGGTGTGTAAAACCGGGGCTGTGGGAGAGCAGAGACAGAGCTGCAGCCCAGCAAACACCCAGCCCTCCATCTGGGAGCTGCTGGGAGCAGGAATGTAGAGTCCAGGGTGCCTCAGGGATGGGCAGCCCCAGGAGCAGCACTGGGTTATTGCAGTGCTCAGAGGAGGCTTCTCATTCCTCTGGAAAAATGTTTACTTTCTAGTGAAAACCCACAGCCCACGTTATTCCAGGGAAAGCTGGCTAAAATCCAGGCAGTTTGACCCAGGGATGCCACTGAGGTGACTCACTGAGCTTGCAGTTTTGGAAACTCCTGTCACTCATCCTGTCTGCTTGAGTGCTTGGACTACATCACCCAGGATGCTCCGTGAGGTCTTCCCTAGGACTGGGCTGATGCATGGTGAAAGCCCTTGGCTGCAGCCCAGCCTGTCTCAAACAATCATGAGGCCCTGATGTGTCTTTTCTAATTAGAAAACTCACCCTTTTCCAGTGAGAGATGGTATTTTAAGAAACTTTTTGTGAAACTTGATTCCGTCTTGAGAGAAAACTCTTGGCCTTTTTTCATCTCGGAAAAGGCACATGGGAGCACGAAAGGGGTCTCAGGGCCAGGGAATTGGGAAAATCTGTTCTGGAGGCATCATGGCCATGGGCAGCAGAGGAGGGACAGCAGTTAATGTGGATTTTGGAGAGGGAAACCAAACAGAATGGCTGCATGGCAGGAAAGCAAGCAGGGAAAGACAGCATGCAAGGAAAATGAGCAGGACTGGAACTTTACATCAAGCCAGAGTCCATAGCTATGCTGGGAAGGCTGCTGGATGTGCTCTCAGGTCCTCATTCCTTGTACTGTCCCTAACTAATGTGCTGTGATGCCCACAGCACCCCAAATCCAAATCTTAATCATTCTAAGAATTCCTGGGTCCTGATCTTCGTTCAAACTAAAATCCACCTTACACAGACACTGCTCTCCCAGGTTAAATAAGCCAATTTCATGCCATGCCACGTGTGCTTAGGGGCCACTCTCAGCTTTGTGTAATGCTGCAGTTTCAGAGTAATTGATTTCCAGTGGTGAGAGGGGCACCTGGGTTGCATTTGTGTGTTTCCAGCAGGCAGCTGACATCACTTTCTGAGCAGCTTTCCCTCTCCTATCACAATGAAGCCACTAGAATCCTGCAGAGAATCACTATTTGTTTTCAAAACAATGGATGCTTTGTGCCATTGAGAGTTTTGGAGTGAGCAGGGGTACTTGTGAGGAGGGAATTGGAGTTGTACACCCAGGTGAGGAGACACCTGTTTGTTGTGGTGTGTTATTGGGACGTGCTGGGGTTCGGTGCTGCTCCCAGGATCCCATCCCAAGCTAGCTCTTGCTCTGAACCAGCATTTCATGGGTACAGTTCTGTTCCTTTCCAGTCTCGTGGGTCTTTGCCTTCAGCAGGAGCGTGGCAGTGATGAGGAAATGAAGAGAGGACTTTTTGCAAGGTGCAGCTCTGGTTTATTTGACCCAGAGCAGGAGCCCACAAAAAAGAGAAGTCTCCCCTCCGTGTCTCACCTTAAACATGGGAGTGGGGACAGGGGAAGGGTACAGGCATGGAACCAATCCAGGACAGGGGGGAGTGATCCAGAACAAAGGGAACATCAGTAAACAATTAAATTAATAAAAAGAGGTGGGAGAAACTGAGAACCTGGCGAATCCCTCGACAGCCTCCCTGGAATCCTCTGGATATCAGGGCGGGGCTGCAGAGAGATGACAAGACTCTAAATTTGTGAAGGAACATAGCTATGGCTATGGCTGGGGGGAAACCTGATAAAACAGCAGCTGTTTGGGCAGTGGTGCTTGGTGCTCCTCTCCTGGTGTGCTGAGCAGGGTGGTCCTGGCCAGGCAGCCCTGGTGTCCTGCCGTGGCACACAGAGGGCTGTTAGGTTTGCCTGGCAGGTGTTTTCTGGCTCTAATAACTGGTGCCTGCTTTGGGTCACGCTGAGATGATCCCACTGTGGTGATAACAGAGCCTTCAGAGAGGGTTGCTCGATGCTGTACGTGGACCCTTCCCCTCAGGAAGGGAGAGCACACCCTTGCCCTCCAGGCAGGGTGGCACAGAGCTGGCTCAGCCCTCGTCTGGGGGCTCCATCCCAGCTGGAGGAAGGTCAGTGCTGTGGGACAGGAGGTCCTGCTCTGTCCAGCCCCCTCAAACAGGGGCCAGTGTGGGCACGTCCTCTGTCACCCAACACCTGAGGAGGTGCTCTGCCAGCTGGAGCTGCAGCCACAGGGCAGCCCAAGCACCCTTTTTGCTGAACTCTTCCCTGGGTTAAACCTGGCCCAGCTGAGCTCGGGTCCTGTCCTCAGGGCTGGAGTCAGGAGCTATACATTGTGTTCTGTGAGCCAGCACATGAATGTAAACAGCAGGCTCCAAAACAGTGGCAGGAGAATTAACTGATGCTATATGCTGCTGCTTCATGTTTTCTTTGGAGTTGAGGAATAGGTTTTGGAGAGATTTTCCTCCCCATTTTCTTCTCGTGCCCTTGGACACAGCTCTGTTATCCCCAGCTGACTTGCCTAAGCCTATAATCCCTGGTGCTCAAGAGAGTGAGAAGAAAATAGGATTCAGAGTCCAAACGCCTCATGTGTCGGTCTCTAGAAGATTCCTACCATCTGCTCTGGCCACCAAGCAAAGGGACTGAGCTCATTTTGCATCCTGTCATGCAGTGCTGTTGTGCAGGAGGAGCTGCAAGGGCCACGGGGGGATCTGTCTGTCACAAGTTTGGCCCGAGGAGCTGGCAGTGCTGCACTCCCCCAGGGAGAGCTGCCCCATGCACTGCAGTGCCTGAACTGCACCTGTGCCCCAGGGCAACCCGAGAGGCAGATCCTGAGTTCCCACCTCGAGGAGAGACCTTGAAAGCGTTTATCCTGCGTGCTGGGAGCTGCAAACGTGCCAGCAATCTTTCTGCTGTTTGAGGTCAAGATAACAAATCACCCGGCACATTTACTCAGAGCAGCCACTGACATGCAGAGGAAGGGCCTCCAGGATCATTCCCAGCTCTCTGCTCCTGCCCAGCCAGAGCTCAGCAGCATCCTGCTCTGCCAGGGGCACCGTGTTTGCTCCCCTGTGCAGTGCCAGCTGCTGTCATTCCCTAGGAATGCCCAGCCAGGAAAATCCAGCTGCTTTCCCACCCTGTGTATTTCCAGATCGCTCAGAAGCTGTCAGGCTGCAGCAGTAAGGGTGGATCCCTATTATTTTTGACAATCTGTGCTGGTTTCCATGCTTAGGTACAACCTGTGAGCAGCTGTTGGCATGGAAGAAACTCTTATTTATTGTTATCTGAGACTAAATCCTCGTGCCAGTGAAGTCAGTTGCTGCCTTATATTGCAGCAAAAGATGAATTCACAGCCTTAATTTAAGGTCCTGTCACATACCTGGACTCAGAGCAGCCAGTACTTCCCACAGCCTGCAAACCCAGCCATCACTGCTGGGGTTTCATGCATCAGGGTTCTGACTCCTCCAGATGCTTCCCAGCATCCCAGCACAATCCCAGGGAGCAGGCAGCACGACAAGCCTTTGGTTCACCAATCCCTGGCTGCAAGGCAGGGGCAGGGATCATGCCCAGGGGTGTCCCTGTGCTGCTCTCCAGGTGGAAAAGGAGCAGCCACCATGTCCCTGGGCTGAGGTGCTGGTTTTGTGAGCTGGACACCTCTGTGACAGCTGGCATTGTCTCACTTCCACCAGCAGCCATAAGCCCTGCTCCTTATTTTTCCCCTAAATCAAAGATTCTGCTTGTAGAGATGTGGCCTTATAAACACTGTTCAGTCACTTCATCATATTTTCTTGGATAAGTTAAATTAATTGACCTCCTTTAATCTCTCACTAAAACATGCCCTTTAGACACGATGTTTTTCTGTAGCTCGTCTCAGAACCCTTTCATTTTTTCATTTTTCAGGATCTTAAAAGAAACTCATAAGGCTAAAAATGGGAAGGCTCTTCCAGTGCAGTCTTATCAAAGTCATAAACAGGCAACTTTGACACCACTCTCAGTCAGTGCTACCCAGGCCCTGCAGGCAGGATTGCATTCCCACATGGGGACAGGGCATTGCTCGGGCAATATTTGCTGATGTTGTCAGCAGTGACCCAAAATCAATTTTAAGGTCATGGCTTTCCAGGGCACAATGCATTGTCCTGCCCACGACGTCGTCATCTTCCTTCTTGAAAGTATAAAATTTATCTGGCTTCAGTCCAGGGAAGGGAGTGGAGCTGGGGAAGGGGCTGGAGAGTCAGTCATAGGAGGAGCAGCTGGGGGAGCTGGGAAGGGGCTCAGCCTGGAGAAAAGGAGGCTCAGAGGGAATTTCTGCCTCTGCTCTACTCCCTGCCAGGAGGGGACAGCCGGGGGTGTCGGGCTCTGCTCCCAGGGAACAGGGACAGGAGGAGAGGGAACGGCCTCAGGCTGGGCCAGGGAGGCTCAAGATGGACATTAGCAGGAATTTCCCCACTACAGAAGTGGTTAAATGCTGGAAGGGGCTGCCCAGGGAGGTTTGGAGTCCCCATCCCTGGAGGTGTCCAAGGAACTCCTGGATTTAGCACTCAGTGCTCTGGGCTGGGGACAAGGTGGGGATCAGGCACAAGTTGCCCTCTGTGGTCTTGGAGGGCTTTTCTAACCTCAATGATTCTGTGATTCCATATCAAAGTGCTCTCTCTGTAATGCCCAGCTAACCAAACCCTCAATTACCTCCCCCTTTCAAATGCTGCCAGCATTGAATACTGATGGTTTTCTACTACAAAACATTTCTTCAGCTTTGAAAACCAAAGCAGCAAATATTTTTCCCCAGCAAGAACAATTTTCCCCTGATCAGCATTAAAGAGCTCATGTTGTGTGGGGTTTAGAGCAGGACAGCAATGTTCCTGTCCCCAGAAACTCCTGCAGCAGCATCTGAGGATGACTATTAGCAGACGTGTTTCAGGCTCTGACTGTGCAAATGTCATTTTTGGTCAGTGAGACTTTCAAGAACAAAATATCACCAAGTTTCAGCCTTTAGAGAAGGCCAGGGTGTTTACAGGCCAAACTCCATAAAATTATCTATTGAATTCATGCTTTAAGAGCAGAAACAGCTTTTGATTGTCTCTGAGTAGCCTTGTATCAGCTTGCCACAATTTCAGCTGGGACCGATGTCAAGTTAAGAGGCTGACAGTTTATTCTATGCTCTGTAAATATTTGTACACTGTTGGCCTCTTCCAGTCCTTTGGAACAATATTCCAACTTTTATTAAAAATAAACATGAATGGGGCGGAGCTCAAGGGCCAATTCTTTATAAACCCTTGTGTGCTGGTTTTCAGGTCCCAGCCATTTCCACGGGAGACTCTGTTTTCCACATCTCATCTCCCTAGCCTGTGACATGGGACAGTGGTGGCCTGAGTGGCTGCTGTTCCCAGCATGCAGATGCCACCTCGGGGTGTGGGCAGCAGTAAGGACATGAACCCCTGCTGCAGCTGAGAATCCTGGCCCAGGAGATCTCTTCACATTCCCAGGTTACTTTTCAGCTTCCACAAAGGGATCGGCCAAGAGCTGAGAGCTGCAGCCTGGGTCAGCATCAGACAAGGGAGAGGACAGGTGGGAACTCCTGAAGGTGGAGTAGAACATAGACAGGGTAGGAGAAACATCATCAGGGTGGGGTTGAGGATGTGACAGCTCTGGGGTGTCAAATACACAGGCAGGAGGAGAGCTTGGCCTCCAAAGCCGTCAGAATTCAGGGCTGAGCTTTTCCCAACTTTGCCATTACTGGTCAGGATTTCATGCCAAAATGCAGAACTCCAGTTGTGCACAAAGGCTGAGTGAGCCTGAGAAGCTAAGGCAGCGTTCCCTCTGTCTTCCTCAAGACTAAGTGCTGAGTTTGCCAGACTAACCAGAAGAATGGGGGAATTCATGTCCCCTTCTTCCCCACTGCCTGTTCATGGATGCTGTAATTAATCTCCCCAAATAGCCAAGCTTGCTCCAAATCTTGTTCCAACCCACGGATGCAAAAGGGAAAGTGGAGTGCAGTGTTCTGTGAGAGTCCTCCTCTGCCCTGGACAGCAGGACAGCAATCCCAGCTGAGGAGGCTGAGAGCTGGTCCAGGGCTCAGTGCTTCCCTGCAGAGGGCTGGTGCAGCTCTTGGCTTGTGGGCTCAAGGGGCTCAGTGGCCACCCCTTGTAAGGCACAGACCCTGGGCACAAGAGAGCAGCCTGGGGGAGCAGGGACACCTTGCAGGGACCCATGAGTCAGGGACTGGCTTGGATATGGGAGACTCCTCTTGGTTCCTTCTTGGCTTTCACTGCAGAGCAAACCCGAGAGAGGTGTGTGTCCTCGGGCCTCATCTCTGTGTTTGGCACCTCTGAGCTTGCCAGGGTCAGGCAGGGGGAATGTGAGCACTGTGCTGGGGATGGCCTTCCTCCCCAGGCACAGAACACAGGCTCTGCCTGGCTGGAAAAGACTGACAGGGAATGAGGACAGGAAGGCAGGCACGCGCCAAACCCCAGGGAAACACTGAGCAAATAGCTGAAGAGCCTGGCACTATTATTCATTATGTTTCTGGTATTATTTAGTGGCATGAGGTTAAAATAACACACTCAAGTAAAGAAAAAAATGACCCACGAGATACCAAAGCAAAACACATAGAGAGAACAAGCATCTTTGGCTCTAAATCATCCAAAAGAAGCTTGATGGGGGAACCCTCTTCAGCTGCGTCTCCCCAGGGGTTTCATGCAGTCCTGCTCTGGCTTTAACACGTGCAAAGCCAGATGCAGGCATAAAACCATGCAGGTTTTCCAGGTGTGGGCACGAATGCAGGCAGGCAGCTGGGCTTGGAGGAGAGGAGGGGCCCAGCACAGACCCAGACACCGAGGAAGGAGATGTTTCAGGGAGAGCTGATTTTTGGAGCCCTGCACAATCTGTCATCCCACTCGTTGGGTCTTGTCTGAGACACCCCAGGACAAGGCTGCTCTTTGCTCTGAGAGTGCTCAGATGCTGTGAGCCACAGACCCACTGCCATGGGGGCAGTGCTGCTGGGAGAGCAGCTCCTTCTGGGGAGGATTTGTGAGATCTCTGAGGCGTCAACAGCCCCCCACCCTTGGCACTGCAAGGCGTGGGCCACGCAGCTCGTGCCATAAATCTGGGCTGTCCCCAGCCCAGCCCAGCTGGATCCAGTCCTCGGGCTGTGTGATCCACATGCAGGGCCAGCACGTTTTCAGCAGGAGGCAGATGGGAGGGCAGGGCAGCAAACACGCTGGGCATGGCTGCAGATGTGGCCAGCCCACGTGGGGACAGCAGTCACGTTCCCTCGGACACGGTGGCAGGTCCATCCCTCAGCAGGGATGTGCTCTGTGCCTGGCAGTGCCAGCGAGGCTTTCCCAGGGACACATTCCAGTCTCCTGGGTCACGGCAGCTCCCTTGGATGTTGTTTTGACAAAGCTCCCAAGCGGATCTACGACAAAGGAACCCAAAGGAGCAAGTGAAAGCCTTGCTCCTTTGAAGCCAATGGGATTTCTGCCTCCCAGTGTCATGGGGTGAGGATTTCTCCCCACTCCCCCATTTCCCCCTTGGCTGTGGTGTCAGGACAGTGCCAACCCTTTGGGTACACAGTAATTTGGGGTGTGTGGAGGCCCCACAGAGACAAGACTGGATGGAAAAACTGCAAGCAGCCATTCTCCAAATGCTCCCTTCCACAACCAGGAGGCAGAGCTGGGAAATGCCAGGGTGCATCTTCCAGGGCAGAAGGGCACCCATGGTGGGGAAGTTCCCATGGCCACTGCAGAAGCCAGTCCAGAAGGCCTGGGGGCTCCAGGATGGGAAGTCACTGCCTCTCAGGCTGGCCAACAGCTGCATTTCCCTGTGGTGCTTACCCCTGCAGACACGTCCGTGTGCTCCTGGTGATGTTGTGGCCACAGCAGTTTGGGGGGCTGTGCTGTGCCTGTGCTGGCCCCTCCAGGGCTCCCTGCAGCAGCTGAGCCCAGCACAGCCCTGTCCCAGCACAGAGCACAGCTCAGCTCTCAGAAGGGGATGGGCAGTGGTGTTCCCTCACTGACCTCAGCTCACTCCAGAGAAAAATAACTCTGCCACAGGACCCGAGCGCTCCCTGCCAGCTCTGTCACGGGTCTGCTCCCCGTGTCACAGCTCTCTGTGTCACATGCATTACAGTGCTGTCTGCAGAGCTGAAATGCTCCCCTCATCCTTTTTATCCTTTTCCCCAAGGTAGGCAATAATTTCTTTGCCTTATTCCTGGATGGAAAGTCTTCTCCTGATGTATAAGATGAGGTGTAACTTCCACAAACCCTCCTTTCTTTAGCAGGAAATATCTCTCTGTCTCAAAATCTCCTTAGCTGGATGATCATTTATCTTTGGGTTTCCACTGGGTTCATGTTTCCTGTTTTCTTCTTCCAGATTGTGATCCCTAACTGGAGATATTTTACAGCTCTGCTTTGCTTTCCACATATCACTGCAGAGATAATCTCTGAGCAGACAGTTTCTTTTTCCTTGGAAGTTATTGGGGGAAAAAAGTAACTGAGCTATCAAAACACGAGTGTGTCTTTGAAACCAAAAAAGCTCCTCTCTGACCGTGCATCCTCCTGGCCCCAGCACATCACCCAGTAATTGAGATTTCTGTCTTTCCAAGTATTTGCTTTCTGTCTGCTTCTCCTTTAAATTCCCAGGAGCCTCTGGCAATGCAGGCAGCGCTGATCCCGTTTTACCAGCAGAGAATGCCTTACACTTGGTTTTGTTGATTCCTTTAATCTAAACTAAGTCATTCACCCAGAAAGTTCAAGGCTCTGGAAAGGTGACGCTCTGGGCCCCGTCCCAGGTGAATGTTCCCATTCCCTGCCAGCTCCCAGACGGGTAACGACTTCCCAGCTCCACAGGCCCAGCTCTGCTGGAGTCAACTGTTATAAACCTGCCACGGGGGATGAGAGCTCATGAAAGGAAAAGGAGCCTCTTTATTGTCTGTCTGCTTGCCTGCCTTTGGTGCTGCTTCCCGTCAGCACCAGCACCCCGGGACTCCCACATGAGATGTGCAGCAGCAGCAGCACAGAAGTGTTCCTATAGCAGCACAGAAATGTTCCTACAGCAGCACAGTAATGCCCCTACAGCAGCACAGAAGTGTTCCTATAGCAGCACAGAAATGTTCCTACAGCAGCACAGTAATGCCCCTACAGCAGCACAGAAGTGTTCCTATAGCAGCACAGAAATGTTCCTACAGCAGCACAGTAATGCCCCTACAGCAGCACAGAAGTGTTCCTATAGCAGCACAGAAATGTTCCTACAGCAGCACAGTAATGCCCCTACAGCAGCACAGAAGTGTTCCTATAGCAGCACAGAAATGTTCCTACAGCAGCACAGTAATGCCCCTACAGCAGCACAGAAGTGTTCCTATAGCAGCACAGAAATGTTCCTACAGCAGCACAGTAATGCCCCTACAGCAGCACAGAAGTGTTCCTATAGCAGCACAGAAATGTTCCTACAGCAGCACAGTAATGCCCCTACAGCAGCACAGAAGTGTTCCTATAGCAGCACAGAAATGTTCCTACAGCAGCACAGTAATGCCCCTACAGCAGCACAGAAGTGTTCCTATAGCAGCACAGAAATGTTCCTACAGCAGCACAGTAATGCCCCTACAGCAGCACAGAAGTGTTCCTATAGCAGCACAGAAATGTTCCTACAGCAGCACAGTAATGCCCCTACAGCAGCACAGAAGTGTTCCTATAGCAGCACAGAAATGTTCCTACAGCAGCACAGTAATGCCCCTACAGCAGCACAGAAGTGTTCCTATAGCAGCACAGAAATGTTCCTACAGCAGCACAGTAATGCCCCTACAGCAGCACAGAAGTGTTCCTATAGCAGCACAGAAATGTTCCTACAGCAGCACAGTAATGCCCCTACAGCAGCACAGAAGTGTTCCTATAGCAGCACAGAAATGTTCCTACAGCAGCACAGTAATGCCCCTACAGCAGCACAGAAGTGTTCCTATAGCAGCACAGAAATGTTCCTACAGCAGCACAGTAATGCCCCTACAGCAGCACAGAAGTGTTCCTATAGCAGCACAGAAATGTTCCTACAGCAGCACAGTAATGCCCCTACAGCAGCACAGAAGTGTTCCTATAGCAGCACAGAAATGTTCCTACAGCAGCACAGTAATGCCCCTACAGCAGCACAGAAGTGTTCCTATAGCAGCACAGAAATGTTCCTACAGCAGCACAGTAATGCCCCTACAGCAGCACAGAAGTGTTCCTATAGCAGCACAGAAATGTTCCTACAGCAGCACAGTAATGCCCCTACAGCAGCACAGAAGTGTTCCTATAGCAGCACAGAAATGTTCCTACAGCAGCACAGTAATGCCCCTACAGCAGCACAGAAGTGTTCCTATAGCAGCACAGAAATGTTCCTAGAGCAGCACAGAAATNCTTACAGCAGCACAGAAATGTTCTTACAGCAGCACAGAAATGTCCCTACAGCAGCACAGAAATGCCCTTACAGCAGCACAGAAATGCCCTTACAGCAGCACAGAAATGTTCCTACAGCAGCACAGAAATGTTCCTACAGCAGCTGGGCCCAGCCCATGACACTCAGCCCTGTCACTGTCCCATCACACGCAGTCCCAGGGATCTCCTTCCCCTCTCTTTTGCTTTCTCAGGCATCAAGGGGTTGTACAAAGAGGTGATTTCGTGTGCTGCTAGTTGGTCTCCTGTCAGGATCATCTCTTGCCCTGCTTCTAGCACAGCAGGGCTGGGGGCACAGCAGCATTTGGTGTCCCCATCAGCCCCCAGAGTCTGTCCACCTGCTGGCTCCTGTCCCCTCTGTACCTCTCCAGGGCAGATAGCTGCTCCCACAGCACCAGCTGCATCCCTTCCATTTCCATCCCTGCTCTCCAGACCTTCTCTGATTCAATTATGTCCTGAGGAGAACATTTCATGGGTTCTGATCACCTTCCCTCCTGTTCTCTGTGCCCTCAGAGCTGCCCCAGGCTGGGGTGTGTGTTTTGGAGCTCTCTGCATGTGCTGGGGATCTCCAAGCTCTAAACCCTTCCCGTGCCAGCCCAATGCTGCCTGTCCCAATGTGCCACCAGGCTGTTCCCAGGCACTGTGGCCCCAGTGGCTCTTGCAGGCATTGGCTGGACCCAGTGTTCCCCAGTGACCTCCACCACCTCCTGAACTGTGCTGGACCCCACAATAATCTGTGTTTCTCCTCTGTCCTGCTGCACGGAGGCTGCAGGAGGGACAGGGCTGCTGGGTGGCTTCTCCTCCCCAGTTCCAGCAGGATGGAGAGGTGCAACCCCAGCAGTCACCCCATGTCCCCTGCAGTTCCATGTCCCCTGCAGTTCCATGTCCCCAGTGCTCTGGGCCAGAGCAGGGCATGCAATGAGCACATCAGCACTCCAGGAGCACCCCTGGCCCGTGGGCACCCTCAGAGTGCAGCCTGAGCTGGGGGCAGGTCTGGCAGGGGGCACAGCACGTGCAGACAGCGCCGTGGAGCAGAGCCCCAGATTCTTGGCAGGGCTGGCTTCCACCTCCTCCATGATCCTAGCCCCGCTGCAGAGCTGGAGTGGAATTTCCACACATGGTGCTTGTCGGCCTTGGGGAGCGTCTCTGCCGCCCGTCACGTAACTGCTTGCCTGCAGGAATGTGCTGGGGTTTCTTTCGGGGGATTACGAGGTCTTTCCTGTCCTGTTTTTCCTTGGAAAAGCCCTTTCTGTCTGCAGGGCCCAGGCAGGATCTCTGGGCTGTGTAAAGCTCTGCACCACATGGCCCAGGCAGGGCCCTGTCCCACTGCCCCCGTGTCTGTGGTGGCAGAGGGGACGAGCACCCTGGCCCTGCAGAGGAGCTCCAGGGGCTGCTGCTGCTGGCAAAGCCACCTGCTCGTGGTGTGTGACCTGTCCAGGAGGGCAGCTCGCCCTGGCTGACCACAGAGCAGCACCTGGGGTTCAGGTGTGGGACAGGGGAGCTGTCACCCATCCCCTGAGCTCCTCGTTGAGCCCAAGAGGTGGCCCTTGGCTCCCACAGTGTAGAGCTGTGCCCACCACAGCTCCCCTGCTCCAGGAGCCCAGTGCCTAAAGCTGCTTGGCCTGGGGGTTGAGCTGGGCACTGCTCATCCTGGGATGTCCCCACATGAAATATAGCTGGGAATGTACTCCTGGCATGCTGCAGAGGGATGGCCTGGAAATTCAGAGTTTGGCCACCATACAGGGGCTTTGGACCTAATGTTTAAGCTCATCTTGTAGAGAATTTCTTTTCTAATGCAAATAGCAGGAAGCACAAGACCTGCCTTCTTATCTGGAAGTAGGAGATGTTTCCATGGTGCCCCTGATCTGTGTGTCTGGAGCTCCAGTGTCAGCTGTGTGGCATCTCTGTGTCCTCTGGGCTCTGCATGCATGGGGAGGAGAAGGAGGGGCCAGCAATTCAAAGTTTTGGAGCAAATCAGAGCATGCACAGGGACCAGGGCCTGCCTGGGACACTGAGGGTGCTGCTGCAGACCAGAAGGTCTGAGAGACACCAACGTTTTCTGAAACAGCGTTTCCTCTTATTGATTTCCTCCAGCCACCAGGCATGACTCTTCCCAGAAGCAAATCATTCATCTAAGCTCTCTCTGCATAGGATCCCCTGGAGGGTGAGCTGCTATCACTCCATTTATCCAGGCTGCTCCCTCCCAGCACACTTGGGAGTGGATCTGCTTGCTGAGAGCAGCACAGGGCTCCTGCCCCTGCAAATCCCCTGCACACGGCCGTGGCCAGACAGACTGCAGCACAGCTCAGCCCTGGCAGCAGTGAAGACTCTCATGAAGAGGTTAAAGAGTTACCTTGAGCTGGGATCTGTATTTTGTTAAATTATTTGAAAGAACAGCATCTCTGCTGTTTCCTTCTCCAACATGCAGAAGAAAAATGACTGTATTATGGTTGTGTCTAGCGTAGCGCTTGGCACCAGGCCAGCAGGATTTACAATGGCTGGGTGAAAAGTCTGCAGGGAAGGCAGTTTGTTTGGCTGTGGACAGTACTTACGGGGTCTGCAAGGACCAATCTCCCAGCACAGCAGGGGCCAGGAGGAGACCTGCCAGCAGAGAGCTGCTGGAGAAGCCATTTGTTCTGTCCATGAAACATGAGGTCGGCAGGACCCACCGCCTCCTGCCAGGGGTGATAAGAGGGGGAAAGCAGCAGAGTAAGACAGGCTTTGTCTATTCTGGATGAAAGATCAATTTTATTGCAGCTCTTTAGCATAAGATTTTTCATGCTGGAATTTTCTGGCTGGAAAAGCACGTGTCTGATTCAGAACCATTTTCAGAAAGAAACACCTGGCCTCACTCCCTGGAGGGGAGGAAGCAGCTGAATGTTAATTTCTAATACTCTGTATTAAACTCAGATGCATTCCTGAGTGAGATTTTACTCTAGAGGCAAGTACAGGCTCCAGGACAGGCAGGGCTCTGTTCTGCTGTGGCTCCCATCACAGCAGGGACTGAGTATTCCTGCTCTGCTGGGCTGCTGTGTCCTGCCTCGTTTGCTGTCCTCTCCTCACCAGAGATGCTCAGGCAGTGAAGGGTCTCACTCTGAGGGCACTGAAGCCCTCTCCACAGCAGCTCCTGGTGTGATTGCAGCAGTGCTGGGTGGCACAGGAGACACAGAGAGTTTGCAGAGGAAACAAGGCAGACTCTGGAGTTGGAAGAGATTGCTGGTCTGGGTTATTGGATTGCTCTGCTCAGGTTGGACAATGGCTGGGGCTGGAGGAGGGCTGTGTGCTCAGCTGGGTTTCAGACTGTAAGGGGCAGGTGAGGTGCTTCTCTAAGGAAAGGCCTGTTTTTTGGGTCAGACTGGCTCTGTGTGTCCATAACCTTAGCTGGTAACTGCAGGCAGAGACCTCAGGCGTGGAGATCATGGACATTCCCAAATATTCATGGATGTCATTGTCCTTACAGCAACAGGTCAGACCTCACACTCAACACAGCCAGGTGCTCTGTACCCTGAGCAGCAGCACTGGACCTCTGCACGAGGGCAGGGTCCCCCCTCAAGCTGAGCACATCATCTCTTAGGCCAGGGTCAGATCTGGCTGCCTACAGCTGAACTGGCCAAACCATCGCTGAGGCCCATGAGAATTCTGGCCAAAGTCTTCCCCTCTGGTGAGGTAAGGCCTTCAGCTGGACACCAGGGCATTGGGACACACTTGCCCCACATCCTGGCCAGCAGGTTTCACATCTGGAGGATCATTACAGCTGAGTGGTGTCCCTTCAGGAGGCAGTGTGAGCTCGCTTTCCCAGGACAGGCTGTAGCAGATCCGTACCTGACAGTGGCAGCACATCCACAGGTTTCCTGAAGCTGAGCAGGCTGTGATGACTGACCAGGGACAGCCAGCTCTTCAGAAAGGCTTTTAGCAGTAGCCAGGTGTCTTATAAACTGCTTATAAACTGCTTTTCTGGTTAGCAAGGAGATATATTTTAAAAACTGAGAGAATTACTCTGGGACACTGCTCTGGAAAATGCATAGTAAAGATGAATCCCTATGGACTGAGTTACACCTGGGATACCATGCTGCTGCTCCCCTTTGTAGGCCAATGTCAGAGGAGCGTCCTAAACCCACAGGCCAGACTCTTGCAGCCAGTTCTGTTGTCCCCATGCAGTCTGAACAACTCAGACCTTGTGTCAAGTCTTGGGAAATGAGCTGAAGTAATCATATTTTTGTTGCATCATTTTAGATTCTGGTACCATCCTGACTGGGTGTGAGCCCCACACCGATGGCAGCATTTGGATTCCTCTGCCACCAGCCTCAGGACAACCTGCCACTGAACTTGCTACTGACACCCTGAAAGCCCAGTGAGCCTCCCTGTGCCCCAGCCAGCTGGAGGGGACAGCTGTGTCCCCAGCAGCACAGCCCCGTGGCCCTTGGGCCAGGCTGGTGAGCTCTGGTCTGTGGAGTCAGGGACACAGGTTGTGGCTCTGTCAGGGGAGGCAGTTGTCCCCTGGCCAGCAGAACCAGGCCAATCTGTGTGTGAACTGCTGTCCTACCTGCCATGGCCATCCAGGGAATGCTGGAGCTGTGTCAGGCAGGCTCAGGTGGATTTCAGGGAAAGGTTCTTCCCCCAGAGGGTGCTGGCACTGCCCAGGCTCCCCAGGGAATGGGCACGGCCCCGAGGCTGCCAGAGCTCCAGGAGCGTTTGGACAGCACTGCCAGGGATGTCAGGGTGGGATTTTTGGGGGTCTGTGCAGGGAAGGAATTGGACTCCACGATCCTTGTAGGACCCTTCCAGCTCAGGAGGCTGTGATTGAATGCAGACAGGACAGGCTGGTGATCTCTCCTTGTCTTACCTTCACTGGTGCTCCCCATCCCCGAGTGCAGGAGGGGGGAATGGTCGAAGCCAGCTCTGCTGGGGCTTAGCAGAGGAGAAGGGAGCAGGCATCGGGGCTCAGCTGTGTTGGTGAGTGTCTGCCTGAGCATGCAGCTGCCTAAATCCCAGAGATTACTCACAGCAACCTCAGCACAAGAGTTACTGCTGAAGGAAAAACTTCAATGTCAAGAGCATGACTAATGACCAAGCTGGCACTTAACGGTTCAAACAGAAGATAAGAGCTAAGGCTGGATTCTCAGAGGGCCCATTTTATCTCTTTTATATATGTCACAACTGAAGAAATGAAGAATATAAAAGTTATTTATTAGTGTTTCGTTCCTGCAGTACTTTTATCATGTTGAGTGTGCATTGACCCCACGGTACCACAGAACTGGAGAAGGGATTAACAGATTAAGGGAATCCTCTATCTCAGTAGGACCAGATTTGGGGGTGATCTTCACCCTCTGACCCCTTCACAGCTCTTCCCTGTTGGCTGGGGCAGCTGCTGTGCTACTCCTGCCCAGCTCCGAGCCTTCCCCCAGGGTGAAGAGCACGTTGTGACCCTCTGGGCAGGAGGCTGGAGGTGATCTGCTGCAGGCACTTGCACTGGCCCAGGGGCCAGTTCTGCTTGTGGGGGAGCCCATCACCCAAGGCTGCTCTCTCCCCACTCCTGCAACACCAAGCAGAGTGCTCGGAGGTCCTGCTGGGTGGACATGGTGCAAGAAGCAGCTGGAGCAGCCTGGTGCTAGCAGCAGAGGCACAGCAAGGTGAGAGAACTGGAAGGGCTGGAGAGAAGAAATTTAGACAGGAAAATGTAAGATCTATGTGAAAGTACCTAAGGTAGGAAAGGAAACAGGACAAAGGAGGAGGGAAGCAACAAACTTCAGTAAGTATGAAATAGACCTTAAGTTTACTTGATTGTGCGATACGGATCTTGGCAATGCTGTGTGTGCTGTCCTTGGCTGAAAAAATATCCTCCTGTCCTAGCTGTGAATGAGGTGGCTCCAAAGTGGCAATTCCTGCTGCTGGGAGTTACTGAGCTGAACAACAGAGTGGCTGGGGAGAGCAGACTGGTGCAGGGCTCAGCAGTGCCTGGGACTGCGGGGCAGAGAGCACCGTGGCTCGCCGAGTGCAGCAGGAAAAGCTGAGTTTTACTCAAACCAGTTTAGATTGGTGCAGAAAGGAAAAGCCTGGAGGGATTTGAAACATGGCGTGTCGGGCTGAGCTAAACAGCAGTGAAAGGTGCAGTCTACACAGACCATCAGGGTGTTTACGTGGTGCAGGCAGAGGGATTGCTCCGGGGCTTCAGGCACAGGAAAGGTCAATAATTAATTATTGAACAGATGGGACAGTTTTGCCTGCATCTTCCTATAATTTGACTGTGGCCAGGTGGTGACTGTCTTGAATCTGTCTGTGATCTGCAGTTAGTGTCTGTCACTGAACAATCCTGACCCATGAAACATTTGCATGCTGTAAATGTATGAGAAATCCAAGCCTGTGCTCTTTGACAGAGCTCCAGGTAGGTCCTTGCACTCCGTCTGGTCTCACAGGCTGGGAGGGAAGCAGAGGATTTCAGGTCTCAGACAGGATGTGTGTGATATACCCTGGCAGAGTGAATTTTAAATATTATACTTCTCCAGCTGCAGTGTGGATGTTTAAGCTCACAGATCACCTTTCTTAATTATTCCTGTTAGTGGTGTCCCTGTTCTGGCTCATTTAAGGAAGCCAAGGGAGAAATGGGTAGGAGTAGGGTACTGGGCTAGATGTGGATCTGCTTGAACATCTCAATGGGCATCAGGGAGTGCTTAGAAGAACCTTCATGTGCCAAGAACAATCCCAGTACCGTGGCGTTCCTGGTCAAAATCACATGTGTTTGTTATTCTGACTATCAGGACAAACTCCAGCTGGAAGATGGAGGAGCTTTCCAGGAAAGAAGGATCATCCCAGGATGGGCAGAGGGCTGGCAAATACAGCTCTGGGTGCATCTGGGCTGATCTGGGCAGACCAAGTGTGCTCTCAATGGCACTTTAGAGAACTGTGTTTTGACAGCTTTAATTCCTCTGATCTCATCTTACACGAAATGTCCTGGATTTTGGCATCAGCATCACTCTTTTCAAAATGACTGGTACCTCTGAAGTAAACCAAATGTGAGTCTAGGGCAATTATAGCTTAAATTTAGCATTCAAGATTGAAGCGTGGCTTGTTGTTAATGACAAGCAAGTGAGAAATAATCTTTGTGGTTCAGGTCACTCAACACTTCTCATCTCAAGGGCCTCTTTGCATTTGTCAATAACTGTGATGAATGCCCAGGACCAGGAGTCCTCATGCCATGCATCTGTCTTGTCCTGGATTTGTTTATAACACCACGCTGAAATCAGTGAAGTTGCATCAGAGGAGGAGATTAGAGAAAACCAGTTGATTTTTCCCATTTTTTCCAAAATTCTTACGACTTTCATTTTGAGAAGCTCCAGCACATGCAGGCTGTGGAGCAGCACATGACATTTGGCAGAGGTGGTGGTGTGTATGTCAAGATGTGCCTCCTGCTATCCTAGAGAAAAGATGCCCAAATTTGGGAACATTAAAAGTGTTTGAAAAGCCCTGGTTCACACAGACTCAATGGGAACTAGCTGGAGTTTAGCACCTAAAACCTTGCAAGCATTTGTCTGCACAGGCCATGCTGCAGCTCTGCTCTGTGGCTGGTTCTCTGTGAGCCCTGCTGGGGACAGGACCAGAGTATGGATGTGGGAGTCCTGGAAAACAGCCCAGATTCTGGAGGGCAGAGGAAGAACACACAAGAAGGATCCTGGGGTGGGAATGGACTCAGGAGCCCAGGTGGGGACAAAAGTAAAACAGTATGGGGGAACAGGTAGGATTGGTCTGAGAACCAGTGATGCTGATGGAGAGGTTTAAAAAGTGCCATGAGGGCACTTGGGACCTCAGAGCTGGAAGATGAGTGAAAAGTGCCCAGAAAAAGGGCAGTAGATCAATAAGTAACATAATGCTGGGGCTCACTGTGGGTAGGCAGTCCAGGGGATGATGTCCAGTGTCTCTGGTCATGCCTGATGCTCTGGCTGTGTGCTGAAGGCACACAAGGCAGCACTGCTCAGTTCCCTGTCATGGAACAAATCTTCTCTGGGCCCCTTGGATGTAGCCAGTGCTTTGGCTACTGCTTGGCTAACTGAAGACTTGTTCCCAAAATTAGAGGAGAGGAATTAGCAGGCTGAAGAGCAGCTGGCTCTCTCTATGCACTGACATAATCTCTGTACCCCATGAGATGTAAGTGACTCCAAAAGCTGAAATTTCACAATAAAACTGACAGCAGTGTCACAGCAGTGACAGGGACCCTGGGATCTCGTGTTTCACCAGCAGTGCAGAATATCAGAGGGAGAAAAGGGCCAAAAGGCTACAGAGAAGTACTGGAGCTCACTTTGTGGGCCATCACCCACAATCTCCCTTCATCTCTGTGTCCCAGTGCACACAGAAGGAGGTTGCACTTGAAATTTGGAGCCTCCCTCCCTCCCTGTCCACAGAGAGCCCACAAGGTCAGCTCTGCTGGCGTGTGGCACTGGCAGAGGGGAGAAGGACCTGCTCTGTTCCCCAGAACAGCCAAGCTGGCTTTGCCCCTGCCGTGGCAGCTCCACTGTGCCGAGCCTGAGAGGGCAGCTTTGTGTCCTGGAGTGCTGTGAAGCAAGGGCTGCCCTGCCTGGCAGCACGGAGAGGGGGAAGCTCTCCTGTCTGGGCAGGTTTCCACCAGAGAGGCTGGACCTCGCTGGCTTTTTCTGTCTTTGAGAAACAAAAGCCCCACTCGTCCACATGTTCACTCCTCAGTGAATGAGGGATCCCAGTCTTTAGCAGCTGCAGGACCAGTCTCACTGCCACCATGGCAATCAGGAGCAAGGCTCTGTGCTGGGGCTTTGTGAAGTCCCAGGGCTGTTGCCTCCCCTGTGAGCGAGCCAGGAGCCCTGCCAGGATGGTGCTCTTCAAACACAAGCAGGCAGCAACTGCTCCATGCTTGCAGCTCTGGAACACCTCTCTGCAGGCACAGAGGGAGTGAAAAAACCCAGCAGCCTCCTGCCCGCGGCGAGGTGCTGGCATTTCCAGGAAAGCCAGCTCCTGTGCTGAGCAGGGAGTGCATTGGGAGCATCCCTGGCCCTGCTGTGCTGCAGTCCTGCACACCCTGCAGGCTCTGCAAGGGCTCAGCCTGGGGGACAGCTCCTGGCACGGCTGCTGGGACTCAGAAAAAACTCTGTGTGATGCAGAGGGACCTGCTGCAGGCACAGGGGCCCCTGCCATGGCAGGAGGTGTGAGGCACTCACCACTCTCAGCAGAGGGCAGAGGAAGAAGGGAAGCATTAGGTGTGGAAAGCAGAACACATTGAAGGCACTGGAGCTGCAAGAGTCTGTCCCAGCTGCTCTCACCCATGCCCGAGCACAGAGTCAGTTACAGCATTGTGTGAATGGTGGGACAGGGACAGGACAGGAGAGTGTGTCCCTTCCCTTCCGTGGGGATGAGCTGTCTGCAGAGATCTGTCATCAGGAGCTGGCAGCCTGTCTGCCCACACAGCAGGAAAAGGGCTGAGATGTCAGCCAGCACATGGCTCTACAATCCTTGGATATTGGAGTTCTGGGTGTTTAGAATTTCAGACTTTCTGTACAGACAGACTCCAGCTCCCAGGAGAGCACTGCATTTGACCTGAGGCCGTGGAACAGGCTTCCAAAACTGATTGATAGCACAGGGATTATGGGTGTGGAGTTGGTTAGAAGCCCAAAACTGACACTCAGGGCCTTCCCTGGATCTGTCTGGGCTCTACTGCTCCACACCCCTCTGACAAGAGAGGTGGGACAGGCAGGAGTCCTCCCAAATAGCAGTCAGGTCCAACAGACACAGCAGAGGACATGAGGGCTGGGGTGTGGCTGCATGAGGGTGGCTGTCCCCTCAGGTAGGGGTGGGAGGATGCCCCTTGGCATCTCCAGAGCTCCCTGGCACAGACAGAGGTGCCCACGAGGTCAGCTCTGATGGCACGTGGCACTGGCAGAGGGGAGAAGGAGCTGCTCTGTCCCCACAGCTCGTGCCTGGGACAGTGTCAGTGATGCTGACAGGACAGGGCAGCACAGGCTGCACTTTGCTCAGACCAGCAAATAGCAGCACGTTCCCAACTCCTGCCAGAGCAGCTTCAGCACAAGGGTTTCACATGCTTGGCGATTTTCAGCTCGCAGCTCACCCAGATGTGGGGGGCATTTAGGTGACCTGTGAGAGGCCCTTTGTTCCCCAGGCTCACAGACAAACACCAGTTTCCTCTTCCAGCTTCTAGAGGTGAACAGGTGAGAGGTGTCAGCTGTTCTCTACTTCTGTTTAGAAGTAGCTGAGCTGATTTTGCTGAGATGTTAGCAATTCTAGGAAAACTTAACCCTGACATTTGATTCCTGGCTAAGCTGATAGCTTGCTAAAAAAAAAAAAAAATCTTATTTGCGTCTAAACACCAACACTGCACGATTAGCAGATGTTTGTTTTCTGCTTCTGTTTTTTATTTTCACAAAAATATTTGCAGAAAATCTTGTTAGGATATTTTCTTAGCACTTCAGCCAGTGCTATCGCTGCTCCAGTGCTCCCTTCCCAGGGAGGGCTCTCACGGGAGGCTCAGGGCAGCACTAATGAGGGGCTCGCTGTGCTCCACTGCCCACAGCAGTCGTGCTGAATCTTCCCTTATATGTCAGTCTTCCCAGGCTCTCAGCCTTTCCCACCGCTTCCATGGTCTTCAGTCTTCGCCTCAAGGCCACCACGCCCAGCTTGGATAGTCCAGAGTGATGCCTGTGGAGATGGAAATGCTGGAGTTCTGCACCAAAATATTGCACAATGTCTCTGTTTCCCGCCCTCTGGCCCTCATCTAGTCTGTGTGCTGGCTGTGTCCATCTCCAGCTTCAGGGCCCATCTTCAGTGAGTGGCTTTAGGTCCAAGCAGGGAGCAGATGCTCCTGATTCCTGCTGTCCCCAAGGGATGGGACAGCCCTCTGAACGTCACAGCCTTCCCAGGTGACAGCCTGGCTGTACCAGCCCCACAGCCACAGAGTGGGAGAGGCTGAGAACACCTCGGCTTCATAAATCCTCAGCAGCTGCAGGACCCAAGAGCATTTCAGTGTGAGGGAGCCAGCAGGGAACACTCCCAGCCCAAAGCTTTGGACAGCAGCTGGTCCTGGGAGAAGGCAGGAGGGCCAGGAGTTGTGAGGAGCCTCCTGAGAAGCAGTTTCACATCTGCCCCAGATGGAGAGAAGCTCCTGGGAAAAGGGAGCACCATCTTCCCCACTCCTGCTGGCCTTGTTTGGTTTTTGTTTTGGTGTTTTTGGACAGAAAGGGCACGAGACTGAGCTGCTCCTGGTAAATGCAGTGCAGGGCTCTGTGTGTGTGTGTGTATGTGTGCAGCTGCCCCACGGGCAGGCTGGCTCTGCAAGGCCTCAGGACAGGATGGGAGGGTGGGACTGTGATCACACTGCCCAGGCTGTGATTTGGTTACAGGCTGGGAGTCAGGGAAATGTGGATACACAGGGGAAAAACAAACCTGGAAGAGCTGCAGGCTCAGATTCTGGATTTCTATAAAATTCTTTTACAACTTCCAGCCCTCTGCAATCCAGTGAGGATGAGCAGAGCCACCCAGACCTTGGGGCACTGTGGGACTGCCATGGGGAGAGGTGGATGAGGGGATCCTGCCCATCCCCGCAGTCCTTCCCTCACTCCGGGCACCCTCTGCACTTGGCCAGGGCTTTTCCCTGTTTTCTTCAGGTCAGGTGCAAGGTTACCCAGCTGCAGTTTCCTCCTGGTTAAAAAAAGATGCTGGGCAGGTCAACAAAAGCAAATGCTGCTCAGTACAGAAGGAAAACCAACCACAGAGGGAGTGGTGGGGCTGAAGAATTTGGTGCTTTCTCTGCTTCAGCTGCTCCTAGAGTGATTAACTTTAATGAAGTGATTAATGCAATTAACTGACTACAAAGGGGGAGAAATGTGGATTGAATAAGAGAAGAGTCAGTTTGAGAGTGCTTACATAAATGAAATCCACTTATTTTCACCTCAGCTGGGTCTGGTGAAATTCTGCTGGATTTGTCTAGATCATTTAAGGAACTGGTGCCATCTCACAGCTCCTGGCAGCTCCCCCTGAGAACAAGGCAGGGACAAGATTTTGTCTGTCCTCAGGCAGGGAAAGGATCCAGATATAAGGGATAATCCAGATCATGGCAATAGCACTGTGAAATAGTGGAACAGGTAACCAAATGTGCTCTTTGCAGGCAGGCCATGATGAGGTGCAGCAGCCAGCTGACTTGGATTTGTCAAGAAAAATGCCATGTTGAAGTGTCTCCTCTCCTTCGTGCTAACGTGGGTGTTAGAGGCAAGGAAAAGCTCTAGCTCTCAAATAACTGGGTGTGCAGAAATGTTGGCATCCTTGTGGGCGTGCTTGTTGTATTCTCTGGGGGAATGTTTCTTCCCCCCAGGACCCCTGGATCTGTAACCACATAGTCGGACCCTTCCTTCCTATCTTGACCCCTTTGGCTGGGGTCCAGTTATCTTTCCCTGAGCAGAAGACTGTGTAATAACCCTCTTCTTCCTGGCTTTCTCTCTTTCCTGGACATCTTCAAGATGAAACCCTTGGAAACCCCTGGAGAAGGGCTTCTTTTGAATTCTTTTACCCTGTCCCTGTAATACCCTTCCAAAGCCCTCAAGGAACTGGGCTAGCTGGTGCCCTGGGGGCGGGCAGGAGGGGAATTCATTATACATGCTGACAGGAGGGAGTCTGGGTGGGATTGCTAAAGGCTGGTACAAAGGGAGGGAGCAAGAATGTGGAGTGGTCATTCCCATTCAGTGTCTGTGGGAGACAGCCAAGCTCTGTCAGGTACCCCAGAGACTTCCATGAGCTAGCAGGGGGTGTCCCCTGCTGCAGGAGCTGACCAGAGGCTGGGAGAACAGGACATTCCCAGCAGGACAGCATTTGTGTCCACACTGGTTCAGAGCAGCAGGAGAAGTGTGAGGGAAGCAGATCCAGCCCTGTGCTGGTGGTGGCTCCCCTGGGACAGGTGGGACACGCCTGTCCTTGCCCCAGGGAGCCACAGCATGGCGATCCCTGCAGGTGGCTCCTGCTGGGACAGGTGGGACACACCTGTCCTTGCCCCAGGGAGCCACAGCATGGCGATCCCTGCAGTGTGCCAAGCCCTGCCGGGATGGGGCTGCTTTCTCCAGCCAGCTGCTGCCTCCTGCAGCCCGGCCAAGGGGAGGGGAGCTCGGGGACTGTCCCTGCAGAGCTCCCAGATCGGGCAGCCAAGCCTCCAGGGCACACCCTGCTCTGCCGACAGTCATAAATTTCCTTCAGAATCATTTTCCAGTGGAAAAGAACCCTTATTTTACCAGCTCAGTAGATCTGTGTTGGGCAATCCGAAATGCCATCTGTCTGGCACCTTCACCTCTGCCTGCAAGGGGAAAGCCCAGCTGACAAGAGCCCTTCAGAGAAAAACCAGGAGGCACCAAGCACCTCAGCCACCCACGTTCCACTCAGGAGCACTGGTGGGAGGACAATAAGGAACTGAAGACCTGAGGGGTTTGGAGCCAGCAGCCTTCTGAAGGAAACTGAAGTGGCAGGGTCTGACTGAGGGCAGGGATCAGGCTCCCAGTGACCTTGTCATTTTTCCTCCTCCCACCTGCGCTTTGGAACTGAGGATTCCCAGGGGAGTTGACAGGAGCCAGTCTCAACTGACTTCCTGTGTGGTGTCTCATCATCAGGGGTGTTCAAACTGCTCTGTACAGAGCTGTGACCTGATTTCACATTGTCATTAGTCCTCCTTTGGGCAGGAGTTCTCCAGATGTCCCTTCCACCAACTCACCTGTGGCTGCCCAAGAGACAGAGGATCCCTCACTGGGATAGTCCCTTCCCCTGTGATCCTCCCAGGCAGGAATTCTCCTGCTCCTGAGCTGGGTCTGCCAATTGCACCTGCACCCTCTTCCCCTCTCCCGGCAGTGTTTACACCTGCTGGAGCCCGTGTGCACACAGTGGTGTCAGCACTGACAGTCAGAGGCCAAGACAGCCAGCCCTGAAGGTGTTTTCCTCTCTGCCCTGGCCCATGTCAGGTTTTCACAGCCTCTCATTCAGGTGGGGTGACTTGGGACAGGCCATTCCTTGCTGCATCTCACAGAGTCGTACACTCAGACAGTGTCCTGAGCTGGGAAGGCACACAGGGATCATCCACTCCAGCTTCTGACCCTGCACAGAACACCCCAACAACCCCACCCTGTCCCTGAGAGCATTGCCCAGACACTCCTTCAGCTCTGGCAGGTTCTGTGCTGTGACCACAGTGCCAAGAACCTTTGTCCTCTAAGCTGAGCCCACCTTTTGAAAATGAATAGGAGAAAGATGCCAAGCCTGCTCGTAGGTATTTGGTTGTAGGTTGGCTGGGAGAAAAGGGTGTATTTTTTGAGAAACAAATGCAGTTCTTGCCTTTGTCAGGGATGATCTTATCTGGGAAAGAGAAGAACAGTGGAGCTGTTGTAGCAGGTCCTTACCTGGGAAGCCAATGTAATTCATATCATTCACTCCAATAAAAGCTGAACTCAGAAGGAATAGGATGGAGAAACTGGCACATGGGATGAGCAGTTTTGGCTATGCCTGTGTGTGTAGTGTGGAAGGAACAGCAATTCTTCCTTGGAGGAGAGCAGTGCTTGCTTGGTCCAGGGCCTTGTGTGGGGAGAGAAGCTGGGAGAGACAGGAGCTGGGAGTAGGAACCTCTTCATCCCATCCTGCGAGGGCATTCCCATAAGAAAATTCCCTAAGAAAATTCCTGGCAGAGTCCCAGGCTCCCCAGTGCCAGCTGAGGCGGTGGCACCACGCTATGAACACACAGCTCCAGCATGAGCTTTAGGGCACCAACTGATCCCTGAAGCAGGGACACACAACCAGGGGGACAGCACAGGTGGGCAGGAGCTGATCCACATGTCAGAGCAGCCAGCTGGATAGAGAAGGGGCCGTGACCCTTTGTCAGCTCACAGAGTGGCACGGCCCACCTCGGTGTCTCAGCAGGATTTGGGGGTGTCTGAGCCTTTTTGTGCATCCCAATGTCCCCTGTCTGCCCAGGACTGGGAGCGGGGAGGCAGAGCCTTTTGCTGCTGGTCCACAGGATGCTGTAAATCTTGGGGAGCTGCTGCTCACAGCACCCAGGCTGCTGTCTATTGAGAAAAGCCAATACCCTTCTGTCTGTCAGATGGCACTTAACCGCCGCTGTTATTCTAGATGAGTGAACACTTGTGTTATATTTTCCAATAGCAAAAACTGGGGTCAGCAGGGTGTCTGCTGTTTTAGCCAAATCCAGATGGGGTTTTCCTATAAACAAGTGCACACAGAATATTTATACAGGCGATGGCACCTGACGCCTTAACACTTAGGCCATCCTATTGAGTAGCCACTCATACTATAAGTCACTTCAGTGCATTAAGTAAATATTTTAATATAGCCATGTCACTGTTTATTATATAATGGCGGGGGCCCAAATCTTGCCTAATGCTTGGTTAAAAAGTCAGTTTACACCATCCTTTACAGTGAATCAAAGAATGCATAAACGGGGCTCTTTTGTTACTCAGAGCTCTGTTTACTTTACTTTTCTGTAAACCTTTCGAAACACTTGCTTATAAGAGCTGATAGAACCCAGATTTTCCCCAGGGGCTGAGGTGTTCATGATGTCGGGAAGGTACCGCACAGAGTAATCAATGGAGTTTCCACTGAGCAGCCCCAAGCTCATCCCTCAATATCTGTCCCCAGTTCTGGTTGGAAACCAGCTTGGGGTGGCACAAAGGCTGCTCAGCTCCTGCTCCAGCTCAGGAAGCTCTGACACACCTGGGCCAGGTGCAGGTGGCAGCCACACGGAGCAGCACCTCTGGAGGCACAGGTTCAGCCTGCATCAGGAAAGGATTTCTGCCTTCTTCTCCAGCTGAGGGACCGTGTGAGGTGGTGACCAGAGGGATGAATTCATCTCTTTTCTTTATTGCCTTCTTCCTTCACTTGCCTTTTCAGTCTCCCACTGGCTCTCCCAGTGTACACCATTCTCTGCTTCACTCTGCAGCATGCTGCTGAGTTCCTTGGGGTCAGGAGCCATGTGTGGATCTCACCTAAGATCAGGGATCACAGAAATCCATAACAACATGAACTAGAGGCTGGGGACTTCAAAGCTCCATCACAGGTTCCGGCTCAGGAGTTGGGATGTTGCAGAGGATCATGTGGTCCTCTCAGCCCTGCTCACTCTTCTGTTGTCTGCATCCAACCCTAGTCCCACTTCTGGCAGGGAGAAATTTGCCCTGAGCAGGACACGCATGATTCTTGGGAGGCTCTAAATGATGCAAGAGAGTTCCCCAGGACAGTGCCACCAGTCCCAGCTTGCCCTCAGCACTTCTTGCACCTCTCCCAGGACCCTGGGCCTCAGAGCAGCAGCCAAAACCCCTGCAGACAGGAGCTGGGGTGAGGTCAGGACACGGGAAAAGCCCATCTGCGCCAGCCTGGCTTTGCCCTGCAGTGACACGCAGATTGTCCCAGGGAAAGAAAGGCAGTGCAGGAAGGTGACAGGGATATTTGGGAAGGCTGTGCCTCCCTGTCCCTAACTCACCAGCTGTCCATGTGCCTGGAAGGGGCCGTGGGTGCTCTGAGCTAGGGCGCAACTGGCACGGAGGGGTTTGGGATGGCAGATTTTCCTGTAGAGGTTTTCAGCTGGTTAAGGGGGTTCAGCTGCACAGGGAGTGGGATGAGCCATGTGCACACCCCTGGAGCTGATGGCAGCAAAACAGGACATGGAGCTGCTTTGCAGGGCTTCCCCTTGCAGACACAGACAGTGGAAATGCAAAATGATTGTGGGACAGTGCTGGGCTCAGCTCACCTGTGAAAGGCAGGTAGTTGCTGCCAGGGAGGAGATAGGGGCCTGGGGGAGAAAATGGGTGGTTAGGCAGCAAATAACAACTGAGCACTCCTTGTGTCCCCCTCTGAGATGTCCCTGGGAGCCCCTGGCTGTGGAGCACCACTGTTCCCCACAAAGCTTCATCTGCACCGAGCCCACCACAGCAGGGGAGGAAGGGCCTGCAGAGCATCAGGGAGGATGCAGGATGTGCTGTCACTGGGTCAGAACAAAGGATAAACGGACCCTGAAAGAGGGCACAGGGTGCTTTAGGTGGGAAGGAAATCCCTCCTCAGGCCAGTTGTTTGTGTGGCTGGGCTGTGAGCACCCACGGGGAGTCCTGACGTTTCTCCCTGGCTGCTCCATCCAGCATCTGCTTTTGGTTACTCCTACAAAACAAAAGCCTGTGTGTAATTCTCAAACATTGGTTCTGGGTCTGATATGAATCAGAAAATCACCCCCCTGTGAGTTTCTGAGGTAAGCACTGTCCACACCCTCCCCTATGCCATACTGCCAATCCCTGGAAGGTGAGATGGGAGGTTTGGGGATGGATAAACCTGGAGCTCGAGGCTGCAAGTAGGTCACTGAGCCCTTTTGGGTGGGCAAAGGGATGGCAGGGAGGGGAAGGGTCTCAGCATTCCTGAAGCAGCACAGGGCACTGAGCTGCTCTCTCAGCTCAGTGTGGGCTCTGCTCCCGTCCCCAGCCTCAGCCTGCCCTGTGCTGCTGCCCACGGCAGGGACACAACTTCCAGGGAAACAGCTCAGCTTTGTGCTCCCATGCACTCACATGTGCATCCTGGCTTTGGGGAGCACAGAAACCCACAGTTCCCTCACAGACCAGCTCAGATTTTGCAGTTCAGCTAGCCTGGGCTGGTGAAGGACTGAACTACAATCTTTGAAGACAAAATGCTGCAAGTGATGCTGCACTAGTGAGGGCCAAAGTCCAGGGAAACACACCTTGCTGAGAGCCACCCAAGGATGCTGCTCAAGGCAGGGCAGCCTGGGCACAAACAGCACCTGTGTCCCCTCCTGCTGCAGGTACCCCACCCCCATCCAAAGCTGTGCTTCCACACAGCCTGGCAGCTCTGGCAGCCAGGTGAGCAGCACACCTGGAGCACCAGCAGCAGCACCTGCCATGGCCCCAGGCAGCTTGCTCAGGTCTGTGTGCACTGGGACAGAGATCATCTGTCCCTGCAGCCGTGCTGGGGAGGGCAGCAGTGCCAGCCCTGACACCCTGCAGCCAGCCACTGGCCCTGAGCCCACCCTCAGCTTCCTTGTCAGCAGAAGCTTCAACACCCTCACTGACCCTCTTGTCCCAGTGCCAGAAAACCAGTCCCACCAGCAGCATGTGGGGAGGGTGAGGATGGGCTCTCACCCTCCCCTGCCATGTGTGGACCACAGCAGGAGCAGTGGAGTGTGACTTCTGAATCCCCTGGGTCTCTGGCCCCTATAATATATTGTTCTCCTTTTCCCCCAGGGCAGCCTTGTTCCATTGGATAATTGCAAAGTATTTATCTGTGTCATATTAAGTCCCATTTGGGATAATTGTGAAATTGGCAGCCCTGGCCCTTCTTTGTTTAGACCAGGGTATAATTTGGTTAATGTTATTGTTTTTTTTAACTTTGCCACAAGAAGGCGGAAATTTAGATTCTATTATTTAGCAAGTAGCTCTGAGGAATGTCCTTTGGCAGCTGGGACCTGCGGTGGGGCCACAGAGCTCCTCGCAGCCTTGGAGCATTTGGTGGACACGTTGAGTCTCAGCCAGGCCTCAAGAGCCCTTGCCACAAATCTCCATCCTCTCCTGATCCGTGTTCCTCCTCCCTGCCTGCTCTCCTGGGGCAGAGGGCAGCTCAGCCTGGTGGAGCAGCTGGTGCCAACCACAGGGGCACGACTGGAGCAGAGCATGGAATGCTCAGGGAGCCTTCTCCCCATAAGTCTGTTCCTAACTCAGAATTTCCTTGAACCAGGCCGAGCATCTCCGTGTTTAATACTGCATTCTCCCCTAAATGCATCCTTTTGGAAGCATCCAGCATTTTGGCATGTGCAGCATCCTGCAGCAGAGAGCTCCACAGTGTAACTGTGAAGGGGGTGAGAAAATCTCTACTTTTGTCTTTTTTAAATCTCATGCTTGATTCTCCTTGCTTCTCCCTAGTTCCTGCAGTGTGCAATCATTTCTCATCGATGCTGTTTGGAGCTTTCCTGACTGGGCAGTCCTTCAGACTGAGGTTTCCTTCCCCTCCCAAAGGGTCCCAGCCCATTTCACCTCTCTTTTGGTCATCCTTGTTGGTCTTCTCTGTGGAAGGATATTCCACCAGGAATCTGGATACTGGTTATCTGTCCTTGTACATCTGTGAGATAGTGATTATTTCTTCATTCTGTCACCAATGCTACTCAGGAAGAAAGAGATCTGTAACTCCTGTGCAGCTTTACTCTGTCCCCTGGTTGTTGCCCACCAAGCCAGGGAAATGATTTCTTGGGTGTGGTGGCTCATGGTCAGTGAAGTAAGAGGGACCAGTCATGAGATTGCAACTGGACTTGGAGCCCCAGCTAATGCCAAGCCTTGCCTCTTGCAATAACCCCACCTGTACTTACCTGAACATGGCCCTTTTTGGTCACAGGCCTGGTGCTTTGAGTCTGGGTGATTTTGCAGATAAATTTAGAGTGCAGGATATATTAGAATTTGTAGCCAGTAGGAGAGTGACGTTCTTGAGCAGCCTTCCAAACCGGAAAGTAGGGGCAAGGATCCTGGGCTGTTTGTAGATGGAACTTGATAAGTTAATGGAAGGGATTTCATGACATGACAGAAATGATCCTAGGGTGAAAAATTAAGTCATGGGATAATGGGCCTTGAATGTTTCATTTGTTTGTATCTCTGGAAGCATGTTTTAAAAAAGCGGTTCTTTAGTTCTTGATATTCTTTATTGCTCTGTGGTATCATCCCAAGCTCTGAGTTACCTAAAGGAACCACAAGTTCTCTTTCCTCCTGGTGCAGCCTTGGCTTTTGGGATGGAGAGAGGAGCTTGCTTTCTCTCACAGCATTTTGGCTGGGGATGGGGTCTGGCTCTGCTGCACTGCTGCTGTTGTGTCAGAGCACTCCTGTGTGAGGCACCTTGCCCACAGTCAGATGTTTCTTGGGCTGGGAGCCTTTTGCTCTTGGCTAGACTGTCAGGAACCACGTGCCTTTTTTCCTTCTTTTATGGGATGAAGTGAGTGTTCACCCAGGAGTTTCACTTTCAATACTCCCGTGGGTGCATGGAGCACAGGTGGATGTTTAACTACTTTGGTCTCTGAGAGAAAAGGCAAAATTAGGACACAGTTTAGTGCTGTAGCCATAACCGAGGACATCACCATGACCCACAGGAGAAGCCAATGTTTTCCTGCAGAAATGTGGGGAGGCAGATTCTGGCAGGGGTGCAAGAGTAACCAGAAGAGCCTTTGGGGTGACCAGCAACAGCTCAACCTGTCTGGTGACCACAGAGCCATAATGCACATGCAGGAATGACCTGAACTCAGAGCTGGGCTCCACAGGACTTCAGCAGATTCCCCTGGGATGCACAAACCCAGAGCTGTACAGTTCCATGTGAGCAGGACAAACACACCTGGGGATGGGACAGCAGCTGCCCTGCCCAACACAGAGCTGTGGGGCTGCATGGGCTGAGGCACCTCAGCTGCTGCCTCTGCTCAGGCCCCTCAAAAGCAAAACAGCCTTGCAAGAGGCACGACCACCTTTCTGTTGGAGGAGCAGGCTGATGAGCCCAGAAAAGCTCTCCATATTAATAAGCTTTTTTCCTGAGTCCAATGCAGGGCTATGAGAAAGCTCAGCCTGCATTTTTTGGATGCTTGTGCCCATGAACTCCAGTATCTCAGAGTAGGATGGGCAAGCCTGTGGTAAGGCCTGGCCTCAAGAATCCCCCACACTTCATTGGGATGAGAAATTTTCTCATTTTGTAGCTGCCAGAGCCATGACTTGGTGGTGAGAGCAGTGCCAATGTCAATGGCAACAGTGATGCTGACAGTGTTAAGTACCAGGGTCATTTCCAGAGCCCATGGATTCCAATTCCACTGGAAAAGATGAAAACCACAAGTTTTTGGTTGGGGCTGGATTTAAACCAAGCTCTGAAAACAATACAGTTGCTTTGAATTAGGAGCATGGTTTGTCCTTTGTATCCAGCCCAGGTTGCACTGGCACCAGCAGAAACAGCTCATTGTTAAGGGTTTATAAATTAAACTGAATCAAATCAAATCATAGTTAGGAAAAAGTGCAGTTTCTCTCAGGAGCTTCATTCTGCCAAGGCTGCTGGAGCAGGGCTGTCCCCAGGTGTGCAGGACTCTGTACCTGGTGTGATCCAAGCCCCATCAACCCCAGCACTCATGAGTCAGACCTGGGAAATTCACAAGATTAGCCTGAAAGCAGCTCTGCAAACAGAACAAGCAGCAAGAACAAATCTGAGGCTGATAACTGCTTTTTGAGCCTTTTCAGCATACTTAGAATGTTACTGCTTATTTTAAGATTTTTAAGTTTATTTTAAGATTACTTTAAAAACTGCAAGTATGGTCCAGATTCATAAAATGTTTTATCTAACTCAGAACTATCTGCATGTGTTGTCCAGTAAAGTTCTAACAGTATTTTTAGCAGATTGTTTCACCACAGAAATAACCCTGGGCACAAGAGCAGGGCTAAGGACTGGTGGCAAGTGCCAGGTAGCCCATGAACTGCAATCCTTAAATGCTTCTAATCACAGAATAATAAATCCACAGAATGGTTTGTGTTGGAAGGGACCTTAAAGCCCATCCATTTCCATGGCAGGGACACCTTCCACTGTCCCAGGTTGCTCCAAGTCCTGACCAACCTGGCCTTGGACACTTTTGGGGATGGGGCAGTCTGGACAACCTGTGCCAACCTCACCACCCCCATAGGGAAGAATTTTTTTTTCCTGTTATCTGATCTAAGACTTCTCTCTGACTGTCTGAAGCCATTCCCCTTGTCCCATCACTCCAGGCCCATGTCCCAAATCCCTCTCTGGCTCTCCTGGCGCCCCTTCAGGCACTGAAAGGGGCTCTAAGGTGTCCCCAGAGCCTTCTCTTCTCCAAGAATTTTCTGTGTTTGTCTTCTCTCTCCATGACATGCACCACACCTGCAGTGCTGCACATGGCAGGAATTCCCCACATTATCTTATGGGTGCTGCCAGAACATAACAAATCCCCTTGCAGAGCTCACACCAGCCTGCCCAAGGGGAGTCCTTATGCAGGGAAGGGCCAGCAGATGTGCCATGGACATGGATGCACAAGCAGGGAATCAATTCTTGAGTAGTTCACCTGAAGATCAGTTATTTTAGAACCACACAATTTGTCAGTCTGATTTTGTCCTGGATATTTTCAGCCCATTTGAGTACTGACAGAGAGGTAGGCCTTGGGAGGATCTGAGGTAATAACTGAGCTCCTGATCACTATTCCTCTGCTATTTTCTAACACTTAAAACTTATTTCTATTTAAAAAAAAAAAAAAAAAAAAAAGAAGGAGAAATTGGTCCTTTTCAAAACAGCTGCGTGGGAGGGGGCTGAGGCCAGAAGTGAGCTTTTCCCCTGAGAACAGCCCCTTGTCCCTCATCACCCAGCCCAGGCTGGAGGCCAGGAGCTGCCCTGGGTGAAGGCAGCTGCCACTTCCATCCCTGGGCTCCTCACTGCTGCGTGAGACCCGTGGGCAGCTCGGAGCAGACACCAACGCTGAGAGCTGGGAGGCTGGGAAGGAGATTCTGTCCCAAAACGCCTGGGGGTGCAGGGAGCTGGCAAACCTCGCTGAGCTGGGGGTCACACTGTGACCAAAGGCTGGGTTTGCCTCGAGTGCAGATTTTCTGCTTCACACAGCTCTGCTGGCTGGGCCTCGGCGCTGCAGAAGAACAAGTTGTGTTGAAGGGGGGATCCAGGCCTGTGGAAGGTTTCCTTGGCTTGTTTGCTGTTCACTGGCAAAGGCCAGCGGGTCCAGGCGCTCCCCCTGCCCTGCAGCTCCTCTCACTGGTGAGCAGGTCACTTCTCCGGGGCATGGGAGGAATGTGCAGCTCTGTGGGAAACGGCCTGCGGGCTCCATCGCCTCGGCGCCTCCCGGGATGGGCCCTTCTGCATCCCTGAGGAGGAGCAGGGGGCTCAGGGAGGAAAATCGTCCAGCAGGGACGCGGTCTGCAAGGCAAACCATGAGGTAGTAGCAGTGGTGCGTGCCCTGGCAGCACAGGGAGCTCTCAGAGGAGAAAAGGCCTCTTGTTCTGGGCCTAGGGGCAAGTGGTCAGAGTTGCCTTGTGCCTTGGCAAAGCTGAGTGGCTCTAAGGAGGACCAGGCAGGATTCCTGCAGAGCTTGTGCACAGCAGGACTTGATCAGCGTTTGCAACCAGCCAGTGCAAATGTTCACGGGGTATTTGCCCCCAGGAATCCAGAGCTACTCTTGCTGCCCGAGCACTGTAAACACCAGCTGAAACACACCAAGTCCATGTTTAGTGAGGTGGTTTTATCAGCAGCATTCCTGCAAGCAGGAGCCCAGGAATACAAACACACCACAACAAACACGTGAAGAATTTGATAAGGCTGAACTGCATCTCTGAACATCTCTCTCCTGGTTTTTCTCCTTGTGTATGTAAAGTTTTATGGCTGGTCACAATTGCTTAAGAGGCGCTGCAGATGCATCAAAGCCAAATGTATTTCCTTCCACTTCAACCTCCAGTAGAGCAAACAGCAAAACAGATTTGGGGCAGGTTTGGTGGCTCAGATGAGGAAGTGCAAGCTGTGCCCATCCCCACCTTGGCGCACACAGGAGTGCCACAGGGGAAAGGTGAGGGCGAGATGGCAGGGAAGAGCACTGCAGACCATCAAAGCTGCATCACCACAACCCAGGCAGGACCCAGCCTCACAAAAGTGTCATTCCTGAACACATTCCTGGATGTCAGAAGCCAAGTGCACCTCAAGGTGTTGTGTCCAATCCTGCAGAGGTTGAGGCAGGAGCCAGGGCTCTCAGTCCTGCAGAGATGCCTCGGGTCCAGCTGCTGGAGATGCTCCAGCTCCTATTTTCCTTTCCTTTTGGGGTTGCTGAGGTGCATTTGTGGGACAGCAGTGGCACTGAGCAGAGGAAGCAGTGTCTGTTCCTGTGTTAGATCCCAGAGCAGGCCTCAAGAGATGTTGGTTTAGCTCCAGGGAATGGCAGATCCTAGCTCTGGTATTTCTGGTGCACACCTTGGCAGGAAGCTCACTCCTGGAAACTTAGAAAAAAACGTGATCCAGGAACTTGACTGACATGTGGAGACCTGAGGTGTGAAGGGGATTGCTAAGACCTGAACAGTGAATTCTCCAGTTTAGGAGTTTGCCAGCCAAAAAATTAGTTTTCTGGAAGTTGAGTGGCTGAAGCCAAAACTGTTTCTCAGGGAGATAAAGTTTTTCCCCACTTCTAAAAATAATTTTTCATTTCAATGGTTCAGTTCATTTTTCCTTATGAAACAGTTTAAAAATGTTAAAAAATAAAAATATTTTCGAACTATCCACTTATCTGCCCTAGCAGGACAGGCTCCAAACAGTCTGTGGTGTCTGTGGGCACTGCACTGGCTGCCTGGGGGACAGAGGAACAGGGTAAGGGGACTTGGGGGGGCATTTTGAGGGGTGAGGGGCAGCCTGTCCATCTGTGCTGCTCCATTATCTCCTTAGGAGGGAGGGTGGGAGGCAGGCAGCATCCGAGGGTGCCATTCCCTTGTGTCCTGTTCTTGTCCCAGGGAGCAGAGATGGGAGCTGCCCCTTGGCAGGAGCTGCAGCCCCCAGGGAGGTCTGACCTCAATGTCCTCTGCTCCAGCTAAAAGCCCCAGTGTCCCCAGGCACTGCTTGTGTGGCCCTCAAGGCCATTCATGTCCCTCATTCAGATGCTCTCTTGAAGCTTTAGGTCCTTCTTGAATCGTGGCACCCAAAACTGCCCCAGCACTGGAGGTGAGGCTGCCCCAGCCCGGAGCAGAGTGGGACAATCCCCTCCCTCTCCTGGCTGGCCGTGCTGGGCCTGATGTCCCCAGGACAGGGATGTCCCTCCTGGCTCAGACCCACCTGGCCACGGAGCAGCAATCCCAGGTCCCTTTCCACAGCCTCTCCCACCCCAGCCTGTCCATGCATCCAGCACTGCCCCTCCCCAGTGCAGCCTGGCATTTGTCTTTGTTAAACTTCACGTGTTTGGCAGAATCAGCCAAGTCCCACCTGGGGGAAGCAGGTCTGAACCTCATCCAGGCTGCACTGCTTCCCAGGCAGAAAGCAAAGAGGCTGCTCCTTCCACACCAGGCTTGTCCTCCAGAGGATCTCCAGGGTCTTGAAAGGAAGTACCCATGATGTACCACGATAGTCCAGCTTGATGAATTTAAAACGTACAGGCAGAGGGAGATGGAACATGACCTGTACTGTGTATGGCCTTGCAGTTGATGTGTTGGCAGCAGTGGTTGATGGGAGATGTGCTCTGAGGCTCAGAACTGTGTCTAAGCTTTGTAAATACAATCAGTTCAGCCTAAACGAAGGAACAATGTGGAATGTTTTGAGGCCAAATTTCACTCCAGAAAAAACCCACCACTGAGCCAGTGGTGCTTGAGTGTGCTGTGAAGCCTGTGTCTGCGGGGTCACAGCGTGACCTCCTGGCTCAGACAGAAGGACCCCGGCACACTCACTGCAAATTAAAACGTTGCATATGCTCCAAATGTAAAAAGAGATTGTACACAGAGCCTGCAAGAAGCCTTCCTGAAAGACTTTGGCCTCAGCTGGTGGTCTTGCAGCTTTGACACTGGATGTCTGGCTCACGCGCTCTATTTTTGAAAAACATTAATAATCATAATCCATATAAAACTGTCATATTGGTTCAACATGTACGTCACCAAAGCCCTGACTAATTTATCAAAGATTTAGTGTTCGGTTGAACAAAGTCTCATTTTTGTAAGCAGATGCAGTTTGCTGGATTGTCCTGTCATCACCCTCTGTTCCCACTGGAAAGATGCATCGTATCAGCAACTTCAAGAAGTTAAAAAAAATGTTCATTTTAAAACAGCAATGTAAACACTTATTGAATGCTCCACGCTAGCCATGGATTAAATAAAGAGTTTAGGGGCTCTTGCAGCTTGTGTCAAAGTGGGTCTGCAGCCCTACAGCCAGCAGTGGGTGGATCATCACAGTGGGGACGGGGCATTGCACAGCAGTCACACCTCTGGAAAGGAAACCTCGAGCTGCTCAGGGGAGCTGAAATGCTAAAGCAGACGTGGCAGCTGGAATTGTGTGTTCAAAGATGCAGCCTGGCCTGTCTGGGTGCCTGCAGGGCTGTTTGCATGGGCAGGGGCAGCATGCCAGGCTTTGGCAGGAATGGTTGGGCTCAGGAGATGAGGAAAGGACTACAGTGAGGAGGGTGATGGGGAGTACACAGCAGAAGGGAAGGGCTGGTGGCAGGGGCTGGGTCTGCTCGGTCAGACAGACACAGCCTGTCCCAGTGAGGCACCTGGGCACAGATCTGTGGTCCTGCAAAGGGATCAAGTGACCAGGGCACACCTGGGTCCTCCTTCCCAGGCAGTGCAGCCACCCCATGGGCACCCCGTGTGAAAGGTGGCAGCAGTGAAACTCAGTATGAGGCAGGACAGACGGACACAGGGGCAGGAAAAGCTGGAGCAGGTGGGGCTGACAGTGAGGTGGCTGAGAAAGCAGATGGCAAACTCCCTGCTGGTGCAGGGTGGGGAGAGGGGTGTGAGGGTCCTGGCTCACACAGTGTGGAGGAGATGGGATCGTGTGCAATGCACTGCTCCTACTTCCTTATACAGTAAATTGGTAACTTTTTTGTATTAAATCAGATTTTATCACTGAATCAATCTTACACTTTTCTATTCTTGTTCTCTACAAATGACCTTTTTTAGCTCTCCTCAGCTCTTTCCTGATGGGACTCATTAGGAGCTGGTGCTGATTCTTAGAGGCATTCACTTTCACTCAGCATCTGGAGATTTTTCAGACAATGCTCTGTTGAAATGGTCCCTGCAGCTTTCCTCTGATGTGCTCAGTACCACAGCTCCTCCTGGGCCATCTGCCCGCATCCCACAAACATGTTCGGTGCAAGCTGTATCCTTTCCATCCATCTTCCTGGTGAGATGGGAGTGTCACCTGCCCAAAGATCTGTAGAAGCACAACCTGAATTTGCAGAACTTTTGAGAGTTTTTGTGATGTATTTTGACCACAAACCCCACAGAAACCTTGGAGTAGAACAATGTGGTAAAAAAACTAACTCTTCCATCCTTCAAAAACTCTCAACAATTGAATTCTTCATAAAGCTTTTAGCTCTGCTGGGTGCTAATCATAAGTTTGATGTCAGAGAATGGGCTTTGCACATGCATTTTTCTTTGCAGAGTGTTTGTACAGTTCCTGGTGTAAAAGCTGACTGATGTTTGCTCTTCTCGTTTGCTGGCTGTATCACACAATTAGCAGCCTCCTCTGGCTTGTGTGGAATTACTCCTATCATTTATTCCAGTTTTTGCAGCAAACCAGAGTCATATAAAGGAAGACTGTTCTCATTCATGGATCTCTAACGGTTCAAGAGCTCTCTCATGGGGGTACCCCAGGGCTGTGTGTTTTGAAGACAAACTTTCTGCAAATATTCTGTGCCCATGGGTGAAAATTCCTCCAGAAAAGTAGTCAGGTGTCCAGCAGCCAAGGAGAATCAAGCAGGCAATCGGGAATCCTATGGTTTTCCAATGCAAAAAGTCAGTAATTAGTTGTTTGTGACCTGATCACTTCACAAATGCAGTCTGTTCCCCAGACTGCTTTGGGAATTTGTCCTTACCTGTTCCTCTTCTCTTGCAGAGGTGGCTTTGGCGCCTGCTCCTCTCCCTGACCATCCAAAGTGGAGCAGCCAGGATCTGGGCCGCTCCCTCCAGGCACGGTGATGAATGGTGTGATCAAACAGGATCGCTCAGACCACAAAACTGCACCAGCTGGGCATGAAGAGGAAAAGGCACCCAAGGAGAAATCTGCCAGTGAAGTGAGGGATGGCACCAAGCTCCAGCCCCCGCCCTTCGCGGAGCGCAAGAACGGTGAGTGGCTTCTTTACCTGCCTGTCAAACTATGACAGTTCCTCGCCTGGCGGCGGCAAGAATGAGAGTGGAGATGGGATCCGTGCTGGTTGAGCATCTCCTGCCTGTGCTGGGTTTCTGGCTCGCTGCTGGTTTTACATGTGGTGCTTTTGAGGGTGTTTGCCATGGGACATTTTGCCATCTGATGGCATGATTTTAAGACTTAATGGAAGCCTGATCTCAGTATTTCTGGTCTTCAGAAATACTTCAGAAGTACTTCTTCTATTTCTCAGTCTTCAACAGACTCAAATGCTGTTGTCACCTTTGAGCCATGTTTTTTGTGATCCAAGTGTTTGGTGTGATTTTGGCTGAAATGTGGAATTTCAACCTCTTAAGAGGAGACTGGTGTTCTGATCACACCAATGGAATTTCTGGGGATTTAAGGTGATGTGAAGTTGATCAATGGAGAAGAAATGGAAAGGGTATTTGGTTTGCAAAGACCCCAAAAGACTGCTCTGTTCTCAACAAGTACTGGGTGCTCCAGAAAACCTGTTCTTCACTAAAATTGCTTCAGATTCATGTAACAGAGAGCAGAATTTGGCCCAGGCCTCTGCAAGGGTCATTTGTGGGGTCACAGGTCCAGCAGCTACTCTTGCTGGCAGATACTGCTCTGAGTTTCAGTGGAGATCTATTGGTAGAAAGCTGATAGACAGAAAAACCCCACAACTGAGCTTGTGCAAAGCATGCTTAGGCTGAGGAGTTGTTTGCCATTTCTTTCAGGCAACTGTATAATATATGAAATGAAGAAAATTCCTTTTGTGCACTCTAAGGCTTTCAACATTAAGTCCTCAAAACATCATGCAATGTGAAAGTGCAGCCCAAAGGCTCTATTTTTGCTTTGTGTCTTTGATTGTTTGCATTATTGTACGGGACCCAATTTTTCTCAATCGCTATAAATCAGAAATAATCCAAATGATGTCATCATGGCAATGTACTGGTGTCAGGCTGGAGTAAAACACAGAGAGTCAGACTCAGTCACACCAGAGGATTCCTCTTTCCTACAGCCCGGGATACCAAAGTGTACCTAAGACAATACAGTAACAACTTGTAAAGAGACAAACTCTTCAGCAACATAAAAGAAAATCATATTTTCTCTGTAGCTTTCACATCCTTATTTTTTTGTATCCATTTTCCACACGTTTTTTGTTATGGGATGGAAAAGAAAGAATCATCTCCAGGTGCCCACAGGCTCCCAGCACAACCTGCAGATGTGCAGGTAAGCCCTGCAGCAGTGCCAGCACCTGCTGTGTCAGGGGCTCATGTTCCCCAGGGTTGGTGGCCCACCAGGACATGGCTCCACCCCTGCAGCCCCCCCACACTGGGCTGTTTGCCCTCTCTAAGTGAGAAGAGCCCCCCACAGTCTGGGCACCCATCCAGCCCTTTGCTCTGCTCCGTTCCCCTTCCTTTAGCCCATGCAGGCAGCGCAGGGGCTCGGCTCTTCCTGCCCTTCCTGTCCCACTTTGGGAACAGCCGGCTCCCTTCATCTCACATCATCTCGGGAGCTGGCAGGCCTGCCAAGTGTCACACATGTCACGTGGCACCCGGGCCTGCCTTTGATGCCACATTCCGTGGTGTGACAGCTCCCGCAGGGCCGGTGGAGCAGCCTGATGAGCTGGGGATGAAGAGGGAAGGGGACATCCCACAGCCCCCCAGGCTGCCCTCCACAGAGCCCTAAAGCAGATTTGTCCCTGCCAAGGACAGAACCTTCCTCAGTGCCATTGGTGGGAGTGTCACAACAAGGACCTTCTCCCTCATCCCTCGGTGGGAGGTCAGCAGTTGGGAGAGACTTGGGTAAAGAAACGAGGCATCAGTGTCTCCTCATAGCCCACCCTGATGAAGGGCATCCCACGGGTGTGCTCAGCACTCCCACCTTCATCCCACACACCGAGGGGACAGCAGGGACCCCGCAGCCAAGATGATGCCACTGAAGGACACGGTGTCTGGGAATGGGTTGGGTGAAATGGAAGAAGCTTCCATCTGTTGTCTTCAGGAATCTTGCAGAGCATGTAAGGAGAAGCAAGTGCAAGGTGTGTCACCCCCACTCCTCCTGCCCTGTTTGCATCCCATCTCCAAGGGCACGGGTGTGCACACCTCAGCCAGGCAGGATCTTCCCTTTGCTCCCTGCTCTTTCCACCCATGGGCTGCTGCTCTGTGCTGCTTCAGTGGGCATTAGACAGACACCCATCTGTCAAGGGCATAGCTCCTCAGTGAGGACCAGCTCCTGCTCAAGCCTGAACTTTCAAACCACCGTCTTTATTTGACTTAACTTTGATTTAATAAAAACAGTCTAGCTAGAATATTTTTAAATAGGAAAATAGTCTTTTTAACTCTAGTATTATTCAAAAATGGCAGAGGGGATTTCATTTAAATTTGTAAAAATAAATCACCTTTGAGCAAGCAGAAAGTCCATTTGGCAGGGCCTACAAAATCCCAGGACTGTGTGCATAAGTCCTGGAAAATGGGGACTGTTACCTCTACAACAAGCAGGAATTCTGACCTCTGCCTGCCCAGTGTACACCCAGGCCCAGGCCAGGATACTTTCTTCAGCTGGCAGCAGCTTTCATCCCATCCCAGCTCATCCCATCCCGTGCCATTGTGCTGCACACCTGTTCTTTACCTGTGTAAGCTGTGTCGTGAGAACAGCAGGAGAACATTTCTCTTGCCTTGCATCAAGACTGTCTTTACCTTGGCCATTCCCTGTGTGACTGATGATGATTTCCCTGCTCAGTGGGAAGGCAGTGAGGGTGCAGGCTCTGTGTGTGGCTTTGGCCATGTCCCTCCCTGTGCCAATCTGGCCAGATGGATTTCAGAACTGATTTTGTGATAACCTTTGCAGTCACAAGGAAAGGGGCCAGAGCACATGCAGGGGCTCTGTAAAGCAGCTCCTCCAGAAGTGTCTTAGTGGGTGTGCTCAGAGTGAAGAGTGAGGTGTCCTTTGGTACAGCCCAGAGACAGCAAATTCCCTTGTTCCCTGTCCTGGGACTCCTAGACTGAGATGATTTCACTCATGGAACTATCAAATTGTGAGACATCCTGTCTGACCTGGTGAGGTTTCTCTACCTCAGAAACTGCTCAGTGTGAGCTCACCCGCTCTGGAGGGCTCCATTTCTCTACAGTGATTATCAGAGTCTAAATGCCAGCTCTGACCCAGGCAACCTTTAAAGAGGAGATTGGTTTCACCCATTTGCCTCCACCCACGTGCCTCCGAGTCTGGGTGTCAGCTCTGGCTGCAGGTGAAGGCTCTGCTTCCCAGGCACGGGCTGGCTACTGCAGGTAGGAGACGTGAAGGGCTCCCCTGTGCCTACACCACTCCAGGAGTGGGTTTGCAAACTGCTCATAATGTTTCCACACAGGTTTCCCATTGCTGATTTTGGACAATAATGTAGTTAAACTCTTCGGTTTATTTGTGTAGTGAAACAGACCTTCTGACCACCAGCCCCTTTAGCCCACTGCAACAAAGGAGAGGATTTTCCAGTGCCCATCTGGTTTGTGTTTAATGTAATGTGCAGAAAGGTTGCACATTTTCAGGGCCTGTGTTCATAAGTAGTAGATTGTACAACAGTTTATTACACAAATGGAGCTTTATATTGCTGGGCTTTGTTGAGCTGCCAGTTGGGATAAAAAAATAGTAATGTGCTTCGTAGACCCTATCAAGGAAAATTAGAAAGCATTAAATTCTGCTCAGACTATCCATCACTGGTGAGCTGGTAATCAAATCCAGAGAGGCTGGTGGGAGGTCAAGACTTTCTTGTTCTTGGTGTTTCTGAATCAATAACTACTATGAAAGACATGTAAGTGAAACCAAGAGAAGAGAGAGAGAGATGTGTGACCTAGAAGTCAACACAAGATTACAGTGCAGAGGCCAGAAGAGACCAGATACCTCCAGGTTTTGAGGAGAAAACCCCACAGTCTCAACTCAGTTCTTGTGGTGAGCATGTGTTTTAGTTTAATTCTATATTGGAATGGTTATTAAATTACTATCTAGTCCCAGGCAAAATCCAGCCCTTGTTCCACATAGCCAGGTAAGAGGTGTATCTACAGGAAGATTTTTCAAATTGGCTTTGGATCCAAATCAAATAAATATTGCAAACCCTGTATTGAACCCAGGTGATATCTAATCCACAGTGAAACACCAGCCTGCAGCCTCGGCCTGCACAGCCCAGCTTTAATGCCACTTAAATCAGAATGTAAGAACTAAAGGAATTCCAGGAATCCAATGATATAAACTGTATTTTTAGAGCCGTGAGTGACTTGTGAGAGTGAAACAGTGCAGTGACTAAAGATAGCCCAAGGAAGGTTTTCCATGATTTATCACAGGAACGCTCACAGTAAGTTAAAGGCACCGAATGTTGTGATAGCAGCACCTACATGCTGGCATGTTTTCAAGACAAGTCATTCATAACATATTTGTCACAGAGGAAAATTTCCATAACAGAGCTCTGAGTTGTGTCTCACTTGCACAAGCACCACACACATCACTTTCCTATTAAGACCCCGAGAGGTCTATTTGTTTCCAAGGATCTGGTTTTTTCTTTTAGCCAGCTGGAGGGAAGAACCCCACTTGCCTGCATGGCTCAAAGCTCTCCCAAGCTTTCAGTCTGGCTGAGCAATCAAAGCAGTGGTGGCAGAGGACAAAGATTTTCTCTTGGGCTCAGTTGTGGCCCCACTCCATTCCCTGTTGGCCACGTGGAGTTTAGTTATCGTTTAACAGGAATTCATTGTCTGACCCATCGTTCTTCCTCGGGGGTCTGTGCTCCTTTGTGCACCAAGAGGTTGGGTAGGACCTTTCTTTGCTGAGCAAAATGTCTACAGGGGTTATTTTAAGGATGAAGTCATGGCAAACATTTCCTGACACCTCATGATCGGCGTTGCTCTTGGCTCCTGGCCCTTGCTAGCTGCAGTTTGCAGGATAAAGGAACTGCCTTGTCAAGGGGGGGCTACACTGCAGAGCTCTTTCCTCCCAGTTTCTAACACACCAGGATGCATTCAGGCAGAAATGGCAGAGAACCTGCAGAGAACTCCTCTCATGGACAGATTGGTCTTTGCCTCCTGCAGCCACCTCCTGGGTAGCCTGACAGTCACCTGAAATCTCATTTTCATGGAATCACAGAATGCTTTGGGTTGGAAGAGACCTTAAAGCTCATCCAGTTCCACCCCCCCTGCCATGGCAGGGACACCTCCCACTGTCTCAGGCTGCTCCAAGCCCTGTCCAACCTGACCTTGGACACTGCCAGGGATCCAGGGGCAGCCACAGCTGCTCTGAGCACCCTGTGCCAAGGCCTGCCCACCCTCACAGGGAGGAATTTTCTCATATATCAAGTCCCAAGCTCAGCTCCCAGCACAGAAGCCCACTGCCCACGCTCCCCAGACAGGGTCACATTCTCTGCCGGATGGGGACACCACCTGCAGGGTGAGCAGGGTGGCTGGGAGACTGAGTCAGGTCCTCTCTCCCCATCCCTTGACTAGTTCTGCTCACTCCCGTGGTGTTCCTGCCCATCTGTCAGGACTCTACTCAAAACCAAGGCTGTGCCCAGCTCTGTGCCATCACCTCCCATGAAGGGACAGTGTGAGTCACTCCCATTCCTTTTTCAGGTATGTTTTGAGATGCTTCTTAAACCAATTTCCACCTCATTATGAGCCTAAGCTGCTATTTAGTGTCCTCTTCCAGAAATCAAATAGAGACAGGGATGATTGTTTGTCAAGTTGCTTCTTATTCCACCTCCATGTGCTTCCAAACAGGTCCTACAACACTTCCACGAGTGACCCCATCCTGCTGCCTGCTGCAGCCTGGGCACACAAAATGAGCACACAGAGGTACAATTGTCTGCTCTGAGTTTGTTCTTGGGCTGGGGCTGAGCCCCACTGCTCCAGAGCATTGCTCAGCACCCAGCAGGACTGAACCCCCAGGCTGGGTCTCCTCACCTCACTGCCCATCCAGCCTCAGCACTCCATACCCAGGCTCTGCCTGTTGTTCTTCCCCTGTAACCATGCCTGTGGTTAAATAGAGTGTGTCAGTGATTATAGAATTTCCTCTCCCTGCTGCACTGGGGAAAGAGTGCTCATGGCTCTGTGCACAGTCTGAGTTTTTGTTTCATCTTGTTTATATTTGTGGTTATTTCTGTGTTGCTTCCATGATTTGCACATTCTTGAGGCCCTTGCTCAGAGCACCTGCAGTCAGGTTGTGCTCAGCACATCTCCCACTCTTTTGCAGCTGATTTTGAGAGGTAGTGAAGGGTAAAGTTCAACCCAGGACACAGTCCTCAATTCATGATTGAGCCTGATGAACAGCATGTGAGTGATATCTGGACACGTGAAACTTGGGGCTGAAACTGTGATCTGTGGTATGAAACCTGATAGCCCTGAAATGATAAAAAGAAAGCATCCTCTTGCAAGAATAACACCATGTTATAGAATGGTGTTAGAGAATAACACCATGAGCGTTTAACCTGTAGAACTTGGGAGCATGGTTAGGCTCGTTGGCACCAAAAAATCAGGAGGATTCTGGAAAGAAGTTATTTCTGGAGCTAATGGGAATATCCACCACATCACGATGAGGAAGCATGCATGTATCCAAGCAGAGATTCCAACTCTAGGGAAGGACACCTATTGCAGGAACCCCCTAGGTAAGATAGCCTAATTGAAAATGGACTAAAATGAAGCTTAAATAGTTCTTCAGGGTAATTCATCCCTTGGGCCAGCTTATCTGGGGACTTTTTGCAATCTCCAGCACTTCAAGTCTTTCAGGAGGGACGCACTTGTTCCTTCAAAAGATTCTTTCTTATATAAAAGAAAATCACACGTTTATTCAGAAACATCTAGGAAATGGCCCGTGGTTCATGCTCAGCTGCCTCAGTGCTCTCAGGTGGTGAGCAGCAAGCCCAGAGGGGACACAGAAAGCTGCCTCAGAAGACACAAAGTACTGTGGGTTTCATTGCAGTCCAATGGCAAGGCAGCCTCTCCACACACCAGCAGGTTACACCTAGTGCCTCACTGCTGACACTGATAGCCTTGAAACCTCTGCTCTGGTAGCGTTAGGAAGAGAGGAAGAGGTGATGATTTGACACAGCATTTAGCTGGGTATCTCCAAGCTGAAGAGATGATCATAAATGGAGCCTTCTGTTCTTGAACAGAACGAATCCATGAACAGGCTGGAACACAAGATGTTTCCAGTTAGTGCACCATCTGTGTTAGATCTGCCCATTCACAAAGAGGAAACATATTTTCACTCCGAATGACTTTTCAAATTAGGAGACGAGGAGGAAAGCAAGCACGTAAGATGTGTGTGCGTCTGCGTGCGCCAATGTTTGTGAGCGGGGACGCGCGCGTGACCCCGCGGGCACAGCCCCGAGCTGGCCCTGCTCTGCACCCCTGGCAGAGCAACACGTGGCACCACATGGATCCTCTAGACATTCTCCAAGCTCTTCTTGTAACTAACTTGGTGGAAATTGTCATCAGTACGCAGGGAAAAGTGCCTGGGGAGCGCCGCTGCTGTGGGAAGGGAGAGTGGACTCGGACCAGGGGCTCCTCACATGGGCCAGGGTCAGGTTCTGGGTGTGAGGCTTCCTCAGGTGGATGGGAGGGCACTGCCACAGGGTTCCAGGCTCCTCAAGGAGCCATATACACCCTCCATGGTGAGCCAGGAACTGGGGAACAGGGGCTGGCCTCCGCCTTGCTGCAGAGGGGATGGACCAGTGGTTCATGTGCCCTTCCACCACGGTGTTTGACTCTGACAAAGCCCAGAGAAGTTTCAGCAGTCAGGGCAGGGTCTGGACTGCTCTGGGGCTGGGAGAAAACAGTGCAGGATCCCATGATCCACACCACTGCTTGGCCCACACTTGTGTTCTGACAGTGCAGCCGGAGCCACTGACCTCGTGGGGAGAGAGGGAGAACCAGAGAGATGAGCCTGCAGCCAGGGCTAACCAGCAGCCAGGAAGAGCTCTGTGGGAGACCTGCTGGTTGTGTGAGGCTGGTTCCTCCCTTCCTGTGACATTCCTGTCCCAGCAGCTCCATCTGCCCTGCCTTGTGTGCCCAGCTGCTCTTGGTGGGATGAGCAAAATCTCCCCAAGGAGAGACAGGCTGCATTTGCAGCCCTTGTGGTCTGTTCCCGTGTTTGTTGTAGATCCTGCTTTCCCAGGGCTGGTTCTGGGCAGGCTAATTGGGGTGGCACTTCCAGGAATCCATTTCCAGGCCCACTGCTGCATTACCTTCTGGCAACATCTGGCACAATATGTCTGCACAGATGTTTACTGCTGTGGCTGCTTCCCAGTAGTTTGCTGGGTGGTGTGTGGAGAAGAGCTCCATGGATGAGAGAAGCTGCACCACACTGGGGTTGTGCAAAGCAGCTCATATATCTTAAAATGAGAAGAGAATAAATTCACAGCTGTGCCTTTATTATATGTGCATTTAGGGCCAAATTTGGCCTGTTTTTGGCGTGGCCATGGAGAACTCTGCAGGGAGAGGGCTGTTCCTTCAGAGGCTGCTGAGCAGTAGCAAAATCTCTCTGGAGCTACTGCTGCAACCCTGGGTCTGCACACCCCTTATTTCCCCTGCATTGCATCTCCTAGAAGATACAGGAAACCTCCTCTTCCTCATCCTTATTCCCCATTAAGTCCTACAGGGACAGGCAATGCTGGAGGGGACACAAGAGATCCATGTGGTTACAGCTTCACTGGGCTTTCCCAGACCCCTGGCGCTGGGCTAGAGCCTGTACTCTCCTTCCTGTATTGCTGAGGCTTGTTCCCCACAAACCCTTCTGTCCCAGCTGTGAGCTGCAGGGAGGGGCTCAGCTCAGTGTGCCCCTCACCCATCATGCCAGCTGGAGAGCTCCTGGGCTTCCCAGGTGGGCACACACTTGGGAAGGTGCTCATGGACAGCAGGAGGATAACAAAACTCATTGAGACCAAAACTGCTCCCCTGAATGAGTGTCCTAAGTGCAGCGGCCAGGGCAGGACACAGGAGCCTGGCTGAGCCTTGCACAGGGTGGTGATTCCTGTCTGGTGTGAAAAACAGCCAAACACTACACCTTGTGCCTTGAACTACCTTGTGCCTAGCCACCATCATGGCCATGGCTGCAATTCCACACAGACCAGGCAGCCCCAGCACCTCTGAACACAAAGCCAGGCACTCCCACCTTCTCTCCATCCACCATCTGCATCTTTCTGATGCTGCAAGGCTGGTTGGGGAGCTTGCAAGCACTTGTTAAACCTTCTGGAGGTCAGCAGCACCTCCAGAGCTGCAGGGGCTGATGGCTTCAGGGGTGTAGCACACGCTGCTGTGAGCAGTGAACGTTAATCAGCTCGGGGCACTGAATTTTGGTTTGTTCCTTTTATGGGTGCTTCTCCCAAAACCACAGCCCCACGAGTGCTGCTCTGGCCAGGGTTCAGGACAATAGACATTGTCCTTGGTAGTCCACGGTTTGGGCAAGGATGGCTGAACGGGTCAGGATGCAGAAATGTGACACAAACCCTGAGCAGCACTGCTGAGACCAAAGCACAACTCCCAGCTGCCCAGGGGAGACAAAGAGGAGAAGAAAAAGAAGGGCTGGGACATAAAGACACTGTTAATTATGAGGTGGGTTGTGCACACTGAGCAGTGAACCTCTGTGTTTGTGAGAGGACAAGGAGCTCCTGGAGGAGCACAGAGCAGGGCTGGAACAGGCTCTGGGCTGCTCCCAAGCAGAGGAGCTCTGCCCCAGCAGCAGGAGCAGGCTGCCAGTGCTGCTGTCGCCTGCAGCTACGAGCAGCCATGGTTTGCTGCACAGTGACAGGCATGGAGACCAAGGTGGGGGTGGATTTGTCACAGTACTGGCGTCCAAATCGCTTACAGGAGAGACTAACGGGAAGCCAGCAGGGGAAACACTGCACGTTCTGTACTCAGGACTGCATTTGCAAAGCACCAGAGCCGTGCTCAGGAGGAGGATGGTTGCTAGCAACGATGTTAGGAGCAGCAGAGGAATTGTACCATCATTGTAAACAGCACAGGTCCCTTCCTGGTGGATGCACGTGGTCCGTAAACATCGTTGTCACACCGGAGATCTCGCCAGGATTCCTGAAGATGTTTTCAAGCATGCTGCAGTCTCGTCCTTGGGGTTCTTGGGGTTTCAGAATTATGACCATCTGTTTGCAATTGGGGCCATTTGGAAGCAGAAGAGAGAGCTGCCAAGAGACTCTTTTTGAACGAGGAGTGCCTTCAGTCTTGCCAAGAAGTTTCCTCCAGCAGGTATCAGAATCACAGAACCACGGAAAGGTTTGGGATGGAAGAGACTTTAAACTCATCTCATCCCAACCCCTTGCCATGGGCAGGGACACCTTCCACTGTCCCATATTGCTGCAAGCCCCATCCAATCTGACCCTGAACAGTCCAAGGGATCCAGGGGCAGCCACAGCTGCTCTGGGCACCCTGTGCCAGGGCCTGCCCACCCTCCCAGGGAACAATTCCTGCCCAATATCCCATCCATCCCTGCCCTCTGGCAGTGGGAAGCCATTCCCCCTTATCCTGGCACCCCATGCCCTTGTCCCCAGTCCCTCTGCAGCTCTCCTGGAGCCCCTTCAGGCCCTGCAAGGGGCTCTGAGCTCTCCCTGGAGCCTTCTCTTCTCCAGGTGAGCACCCCCAGCTCTCCCAGCCTGGCTCCAGAGCAGAGGGGCTCCAGCTCTCAGAGCATCTCCATGGCTCCTCTGGACTTGTATCACTCAGGAGAGAGCTCTGCATCATCTCAAACTGAGGCAATAAATCTCAATTAGAATGTCTGTGATGGGAGTGGCACCAGGCTGGACATTTTTCACATTCAAGGCCAGCCCTGCAAACATCTTCTGTCTGCTGTCCTGGCACAGTCACTGCTGAAAATAAGAACTTCCAAGCATTAAGCTGGCTTACAGAATTTGCAACTGCAGCCCAGCTAATTGAAGCCTGGGCAGCTTAATTTAATTCTTACTTTGCATGAAGCTGGGCAGGAGGGTCTGTGGGTATGGTTCAAGTGAGCCAGGCAGGTCAGCTCAGCTCCCTACAGCTCCTGCTGTGTGTTGGGTAGGGACAAAGGCTGGGCATCACCTTCAAAGTGCTCTGCCACCCTGGTGAGCTCTGCACTCCAAGGAAAGGAGGGAAACACAGGCTCCTTCCAGCGGGGAAGGAGATCAGAAGGGAGCAGTGATGCTGAGAAGATGGGATATTTTGCCATCCCTTGGATGCTTCCATTGAAGCCACAGAGGGGACGGCACAGAATCTGCCCCTGGTGTGGTCTGTCCAAGCGTGGGCTGCATCCCACAGACTGTGCAGCCTCTGCACGCAGAGGGGATGACCAGCAGTGGTGCTGTACACCCAGAGATCCTCTGAGCGAGGCTGTCTTCCTTAGCACTGCACCAGGCCTTGGAGCTGGCTTTAAATGTCACCCTGCCTTAAAAGCCCCAGGCATTCCCTGACATGTGTGGTGTGAACCCGTTCACTCAGTAGAGATTTGCTCCACTGAAAACGAGCCTGAAAGTTGATAAGAGCCCCTGGTTAGGCCTGAAATAGCCCTTTGCAATGTGGGGCTGGCTGGAGGAGGTATCAGATGAAGAGCAACAGTCACAGCACAGCAGAAAGGAGGCTGAGATCATGCCTGCACTTGGGCCCAGCCACAGGTGCACTGGCTGCTCTGAGGTGTTGCTGTGCTCGTGCTGTGTGTCACCCACAACACCCGCCGAGTTCTGGTGCTCCCTCTGCCCCCGATGGAGCACCAGGGCAAAATATAGACAGAGTAGAGAGAAATTGGAGGGACAGCTGCACTGGAAAAGGTGCAGTGGTGCTGCCTGGAAAGCGAGGAGGCAGGATTCCCACCTCGTGCAGCTGCAGAGAAAGGCTGGAGGGTTTTGTTCAGTTACCTGGGTGAAGTGCAGGGTTCCTGGCATGAGCATGATTCATTCCAATGCCCTCAAAGAGAGAGGAGGGGCAATATTTTATTTTCGACCTCTGCTGGTACCGTGCGTGGGAAACACTGTTGGCACTGAGATTTCGTTCTGTTGGGGTTTTGCTCTGTGCTGCAGATAAGGCTCCTCTTTCCTTGGTCACTTTGTAGGAATGGAAAACATGCCTGGGCCTTCAAGCACACTTTGAAGTCAATCAAAACTGTCTTAAAGTATATTTCTCTGCTATAGAACATAAAAATATTATCCTTCTGGCATGCTTCCATGAGAATATTAAAAATAGCTTACTGAGTTACTCTGTGAAAATCACTAATATAACAAGACTTTTGTGTCTTATTCCATTAATGAAGGAACTCTAATGCTGGGCTTGAATGTGATACTGCTGTAAATCAATAAAGAACATTTTTGGAAAAACACAATCCCATTACTCCGAGATATTTTTGTAGGGTGAAGTTAGAAAGAAACATTTCTTGCCATGACTTTTGTCCAACTCAATAAGCTATTTGCATCTGAAAACTTTAGCGCTAGCTAAATAAAAGCGTGTTCTGTGCACAGGATGGCATTTGCCTTCCTGCTTTCTTTTACTGCTGTTTGTCCAGAACGGGGGAGAATCTGTTTGGCAAAGGCTTGGACCTAAACTTTGTACTGACCCCTGAGAGCCATGGCTTGCTTAGGGACGAGTCAGAGCAGGACAGGGCTCCTGGCTTTTCCTGAACAGCATCCAGGAGGCAGCGAGTCTGAGCTGCGGCCGGACTGGGAGGCACGGGATTCTGTCCCATTTCCAGCTGCAGCTGGTTGCTAACATCCCCCTGGGGCTGTGGCCATCGCAGATGGAAGAACCCTGGGATGCTCCTGGCTGGCTCAGGGCTGAGGTTCCTCCACCTCCTCCCCTGATCTTCAGCACCAGAGCCAAGAGTGTGGAAAAGCAGGGCAATCATTCAGTAGCAGTTCTCCCACCGGCTGCTGGTCTTTCCTTCAACGAGAGAAAGGTTTTAGATTTAATGGCCTCAGCGGGTATTTCTTACATGGATTTGCCTAATTGCCTTTTGAACTCGCGCTAAAGAGGTGATTTGCTGCTTCCTCAGTGGCCTCCCGAGGGGTGTAAATCACAGCTCTGCTTCAAGAACCAGAGGAGCAGGCAGAGTTCCTCCCACAGCACCACTGCTGCCTTTGGCAAACAGAGACCCCTCTCATCTTCTGTTGTTCACAAAGGCTCCAGTGGTGGCCGGTGATTTGGGGCTGGAGACGGGTTCTTGATGTGCCCGAGTTCCTGACGTGCCCCTGGGTTGCCTCTGCCAGGGTTTCACAGTCACTTGCCTTGGAGCATCCACACAGGGTGAGGAATGGCTGAGGCAGCAGGAGCACAGATGAGCTGAGGGAAAAGGCTCCTCGCAGCCAGGGAACAGAGTTCAGCTGCTGAAACCAAGCATGCCTCTGGGAGCGAGTGACACACACCACCACAGTGTGTCACCAGCCTGGAACTAAGCACGACACACCCCTCCAAATCCACACAACCACGTGGCAGGCTGAGGACATCTGGGGGAAACCTCTCCTGCCCAAAGCCAGGATCACCTTTCCCTCCCTCATTCCTGGCAGAAGTTTGTCTACCCTCTTCTTAAAAACCTTCTTTGGTTGGAGAAGATTCCAGCCCTTGCCTGAACCATTTTCACTCCAGCTCCTTCGTGAAGTGCAGATCTATAACTCCTTCTCAATATGGACAGAGAGAATAAAACACTCTGTGGCTTTCCGTGGTAGTCTTCCTTACATTTAAATCTGATCAGGGCTCTCCTAAGACGACTTTTCATTAGACTGTCCCTCAGTCTTTGTGCCTGCCCTTGAGTGTCTGATTTTCTAGATTTCTAGTGTCTCTTACTGTGCTCTGGGCTCTCTTCTGTTGCCTCTCATCTTCCTCAGCATGGCTGAGAGCAGTCAGCAGTGCTGTAGCAGAGCAGAGCAGAGCAGAACAGTGCTGGAGCAGAGCAGAGCAGAGCAGTGCTGGAGAAGAGCAGAGCAGAGCAGAACAGAACAGAGCAGAGCAGAGCAGAACAGAGCCGAGCTGCCCTGAGCAGGCAGGTGAAAGATGTGCTTTGCAGCCAGCCCTGCACAGCCCTTGCTCCCCCTTCTCTCACTCTCACCATCACCGATGGTCCTGGGCTGGCTCATGGTCCTGCTCTGTGTCACGGAGCAGCTGCAGAACATTCTGCTCTGTACACTGTGTATGTGCAATCCCTGTCTCATTCTCTCTGGGTTTGTTTCTGTAACTGTCCTCACATCATCACTTCTTTTTAAAACTATTATCTCGCTCTGACGCTGCTGTGCTGCATGCATGTGCCCTCTTCAACTTCACCTCCTAGTAAATAAAATGATTGTCTACTCCACTTTGCAGAGGAAACGCAGAAGACAAAGGGACACAGTGACCCACTGAGAGCTTCCCTCTGAGTGTGCTTTTCTAAGTGTTTCACACCACCTTGGGCAATACACACCAGGCTTTCCCAAAAACCTTTAGACAATGTCGTGTCAGGCGGTGTCAACAGCCTCGTTAAACACAAGATAGATGACATGTACAGCTCATTCCCTATCCACAAGTGCCACAGAAGGATTAGATTTGACACATGCATAATGGCTGGGGTTTATTTCTTTTCCCTCATTTGTTTCAGTATTTGTTTGTTGGCTCCATTTGTTGTCCCAGTATTTTTCTGGAAATGGAAGTTAAAGTAGATGCTCCATAATTTCCCTTTTTCAAAACCAGATATTCTGTTTACCATTTTTGAAAGCCATGAGGAGTGTTACATCTCCATGCCTGCCTTGTGTCTTTAAAAATCTCTTTAAGCTGCCATACCTCCTAGAATTCTACACCAAATGATATCTGCCAGTCATTGCATAGAAGGCAGAATTCTGTTTGTTTTTACCTTGGCTGATCATTCAAGGCTTGCTCCTTTCTGGCTGGTTGGCCTGGTGGGCACGTGCCAGCTGCTCAGGGACACGTTCTGCACACAGGGGTGTCATCCTGAAATGGAACACACTGATGGGAGACAGAGGGCAGCTCCGGGGGTTGCTGTCCCCACTGTTAAACCACGTCCCCAGGTGTCACATCCACACATCTTTTAAATCCCTCTAGGGATGGGAACTCTGCCCCTGCCCTGGGCAGCCTGTTCCGATGTTCTACAACCCTGTCAGTGAAGAAATATTCCCCAACACCCAATTTAAACCTCCCCTGACGCCACTTGGGGCAATTCCTCTCATCCCATCCCTGTTCCCTGGGAGCAGAGCCTCTCTCCCACCTGGCTGCAGCCTCCTGCCAGGGAGCTGTGGAGAGTGAGAAGGTCCCCCCTAAGGAAGGATATGGATTTCACACACCCACACTCCACAAGGTCCCACTGCCCCCTCCCAGGAAAAGCAAGTGAGGAGCTCCAGGTTGTGTATCAATGGAAGAGAAGGAGCACGTACCTAAATCACCTCTAAGAAGAGCATGAGGGTCACTAATGACTCAAGGAAACGTGAGAATCAGGAATGACATCTCTTTCTCCATCTGGCCCAGGAACACGGCCCTGGTTTCTTTTCCTTCCCAGCTTTTCTTCTGTCTCTCTCTCATGCTGAGTTATATCTTGGGAAGCATCAAAAGCAATGTTTCAGGGCCTGCCTTGGCTATACTGCAGGTTTTGGGGAAGATCAAGGCAGTGGAAAATAGAGGCTAGCACTGCTCCTTGCTGGCTGCCAAGCCCCTGGCAATGCCAGAGCCAGCCTGAGCTCCTCTCGGTGTGTGAGCAGAACCAGCACCAGCACCAGAGCCCCTCCACCACCCCTGGTTCCCTTCACCCAGCCTCAGGCAGCTGCCCCTGCCAGCACCCGTCCTGCTGGACAGAAAACAGGGAAAAGCCTGGAGACAGCAGCCCAGGATCAGCTGGAAAGCTTACACCTGCACAGCCTGCACTCCCTGCACCAGGTGTAATCCCACACCGATGGCATCCCCAGGCCAGAGCCAACACAGTATCAGAGATTTCCCTGAGCTGTGGCTGTAGGTCAGGTTGTTAACCATATATAGCATAACCCACCACAGCTGACTGAGAGCACATTAATTACTTTGGGTTCGTTTCTGTAAAAATAGAAGAGATCTTTAGTTTCATCTTTAAGTTCCTCAGAAAAAAAAAATACAAGCTTGCTTCTTTGTGCCTCTCCAGCCTTTCACAGTTCATGGTTTGCAATGTGTGCAAAACAAATGAATGTTACCTTGCTCAGAGGAAGTCTTGTTGTCAGATCTGAATTTCTTTCTTTGGTTGTTTTGTTTTAGAAAGCTTCCCTCTCCCATCAGTTCAGGAATGCTGTCTTGGCAGTAATCTCTATTATCACAGATGCTGTTTAGATGCTTCCCCGTTTTGGTCCTCAAACTACCTGTGAAGGGCTCAGTTCTGCAAGATTTTTCCCTTTCCCTTTGTCCACAAAAAAGCCACCCAAGCTGCAGGTCAGGTAAAACTTTGTCCAGCTTCACTTTTCCTGGATGTCAGAGTGACCTGGGAGGTCTGCTCTGCTTTGCTTTCCATAGGAGAAACCCTGTTCTGTACCTTTCACCTTCTCCAAACACTTTGACTTTCTCTTGCTCTGAGCTGTTGTGACTGTGCTGGTTTATTTCCTGGATAAAATTCCCTGTCTCTGCTCTGCAAGAAAAGCAGCAGCTTTAAATTACCACCAGAGAAATGCAGCTGCATTTGTAATAACTTGCAGGGGAGCTTCTTCCCTCCAGGTCCTTCAGCATTGGAGGGAAGGGATCAGGGGTCACTCATCCTCAGCTGTTGGCACAGCATTGGCTGGAAGAACAGGGCTGAAAGTCTGAGGTTTTTTCATGTTTCCTCTTCCTCATTTCTGACTGACAAGTGGCACACAGCAGCAGAGGTTCACATCACTCTTCAGGGAGAAAGGATTTCCTGTGCTCAGAGCAGGCATGAGCCTTCAGCCTCAGAATTCCCTGGATGTTGGAATGCCATGCCAAGCTTTTGTGACACAGCTGTGCTCAGAGAGGATCGCAGTGCAGCCCCTCCCTCCTCTGATCCCCTCCCTTTTGGTCTCAGGTGTAAACCCAATAAAAGGACACTCTGCAAGTGTTACACCCTTGGCTTTTCAGGGTGCAGCAGAACAAACAGCAGCTCTACAGCAGGCCTGGTGAGAGAGAAACCCCCCCCAGCCCATCTCATGCTGGGGGTTCAGGGCTGCCAAGGGCTCAGTCAGAGCAAGGTCTTGGCAGAGCTCGGGCTCCTGTGTCTGGAGCAGCCCAGGGGACACAGCTGCCCTGCAAGCAGACACACTCTGGAAGCCATGGCATACCCTGGCAGCTGACCAGTCACTAGTGCATCCAAACCATGTCTGGGTTTCCTTGTAAATTCAGAAAAACTGGTGCATTTCCATGAAGCATTTTGATGTCTATGAATCAGCATTTTCCAATGAAATGTTTCACCCAAAAATTCCCAGCGAGATGCAGCCCTGATAAGGTCCAGAGCACTGGCTGCAGTCCAGGCCAGCCTCAGGCATGGGGCAGTTGTGGAGAGTGATCTCTCTGGGCCATGACGATTCCTGCTGACCTTTCCTGCAGTGTGACTGTGTGGCCTGGGCATCTGAAATGTTATTTATAGGCAGGAGCAGCAAGAGCTGTGGAGACAGTCTGCAGCAGGCCCTCGAAGCCTGGACATGCTGGAAAGGAGCTTTTCCAGTGGAAAAGCCACTTTACAGAAACACAAATAGAGATAAAGTCCCTTTTGGAGATAAATCATTGCTGCTGGGGCTTGGTTCTGTGCAGGGGGTTCTACAGGACCTGGGGACTCTGCTGGCTGTGTGAAACCACTGGGAACAGTGGGGTGATCTCCTCCTCTCCTTCCTCTCCTGGGGCTGCTTGCAGAGCAAGATTTGTTGCAGCTCAGGGAGGCTCTGGTTTCACTGCATGTCTCCAGCCCTGTGCAAATGCAGTTTCCTACATCTCAAAGGATAAGGATTGCTGGGGACTTCTGTCTTCACGTGGAGCAATTAAATTTTGTCCTCACCTGGAGCAATGAAATGAAATTACTCCCTCTCAGAGCCATCTGCTCAGGTTTTCTTGGAGTTTCCTGAAGCTTCTGAGCTCTCTAAAGCCCTTGTCTATATTGGTTCAATGTGAAGGAGAGTGCTGCAGAGCTGAGGACAAAATCAGCAATGTCAGGACACTCAGTGTCTCCAGTTTGCTCCAGAAAAAAAAAAAATAGCTCAAATCAGTTTTTCCTCAGTAAAACATTCAAATTTCCATCCCATTGAGAAGTTAGGGCTGGCATTCTCAAAGCTTCCATTTAAATAACCTGCCACATTCTCAAAAAGTAATTTTCTGCTTCTGACCCTGCTTCTTTTCTTGTTAAATTCAACACCAGGCTTGGTGAGAGAGAAACCCCTGCACATGCTGTTGGATCTGCTGCACCCTGAAAAGCCAAGGGTGTAATACTTGCAGAGTGTCCTTTTATTGGGTTTACACCTGAGACCAAAAGGGAGGGGATCAGAGGAGGGAGGCAGAGGCTGCACTGGGATCCTCTCTGAGCACAGCTGTGTCACAAAGGCTTGGCATGGAGTGTGCCAAGAGCCAGGGAATTCTGAGGCTGAAGGAAAGACAGAGCAGTATGAAAAGTTGCTATTTTGGCTTTTGACAGCAATTCCATGCAGCAGATCACAGCCCTGGAGGAAGTGTTGTCCCCAAGATTTCAGTTCAGCACTGAGATGCCAGCAGGCAGCTGTTATCCAAAACCAGCTCAGAAATCTTCCTGAGAAATGTGCTGAACTGATGACTTTAGAAATAATAAACCCTGGCTCTTTTAGAGCATAGACAGAGGTGTCTAAATATCTTCCTTTTCCTATGGCTTCTCCCTGCACATTGAAAAGCAGCTCTGGGCAATTCACAAGTACAAGGATGCAGTGCATCAGCTTGTGGGAGCTTTGGGATCCCTGAGTTATCATATTCATCTGCAAAGTTGCATTTCAGGTTTCATCAGAATATAGAACTGCTTTAAGGCCGTGTGTAATTGCATCTCAGAAAATAATAGGAATATAGGAATATATATTAGGATTATATGTCCTTCAAAGAAAATCCTGCTTATTAACACACAGGTGAAAAAAATCATTTATTCAGTGTTGTAATGTCAGGGACAGTGCAGAGACAGGTTTGTATCTGTGGTTTGATGCAGTGTTGTAACAATATGTATAATAATGGATTTACTCTGCAGAGACTTTTGCTGGATTTTGTGCACTTGAGTCCCTTTGCTAAAGAGAAATATTTATTCTGACAGCACATGTTGTGTTAGCATTATGGACTGATTTGGGTTTTCATTCAGTAGTGGACACTTGTGGCAAATTATTAGCATAAGCAGCACAAATAGACTTTCATTCTTTAAGTTGTACTTCTGCTCATGTAAATCAGCAGTAAGGCTGGTGAACCAACCCTGTCACAATTCTTTCAATTTTACAGTGTTTTTGGTCTCATATCTGGAAGCCACTTTGCAACAGTGCCCTCTGACAGAAGTCTTAGAGATATTCAATAAAAAAACAGTAGAAGTAGTTTGAAAATTATATCCTGTTCCTCAAGTTTTTACTCCAAGCAGTGAGCAAAATCTCCCAAGGGAGCAAGTGTACACCAAACAGAGATGGCTGCTGCAGTGGCTCTTTGGCTTTTTTATTACCGCTAATATTTCTGCTGCTGTTTCTTGCTCTTCTCCTTCTTCCCAGCGTTTGTTCTTTGTGAAGGAACAATAACTTGAATAACTCCTACTCAAGTTCATAGGCTCCCTAATTCCAGGAGCATCACCCTCTGCAGTGTTCTCTTCCCACCCCACTGGAGTCAGAGATGGGCCCTAGCTATCTGATTCTAGCACAACAAAACAAATATGCTGGCCCCATGATCTTCTGACCATATATAGGCTGAAATAGCCTTTTGGAAGATATGGTTGATATCTGTGATCATCACAGGGCAATTAGGAACCATTATGAAACAACCATCTTACCAGTAATTTATTGGGCAGCCTCAAACTATTTCCTTGGGTGGGGAGGGTGTCATCTTCAAGAACACCTCCTGCTCAGGAGAGGCCATGAATTAATTTTTATGGAAGATGTGATGGGGAGGGTGCAGAGCTCAGAGCATGAACCTGAGCACAGAGTTATGTCTTGGAAATGCAATGTCCCAAAGGAGAGCAGACAGGAGAGATTCAGTGTTGATATGGTTCTCATGGCAGCTGCTTTCTGAGAGTTCCTTGACAGAGTAACCTCTGCTTTCCAGTTGCCTCCCAGGAACTGCTTTTTCTCCTGTGCAGGAAACAAAGAGCACCACTAACTGCAGTGCCCCACTTTGCAGCAGGAGGAGCAGGCAGGATCTAGCTGGGCTGTCAGAGCTGCTGCACCGTGGGGTGTGAGGTGGCTGAGGAGAGCTCAGCTCCAGGCTCCTGCTGCCTTTATTCACAGAGCAGCTGCCTTGCCTTTAGGGCCAAAGCATGGCCAGAGGGGTTGCTGGGCAGTGACCACTGCAGACCATCCTTTGCACCTACATGGAATCAGGGTCACACACCGGGTTGGGTTGGAAGGGACCTTAAAGCTCATCTTGTTTTACCCTCCTGCCGTGCACAGGGACACCTTCCACCATCCCAGGTTGCTCCAAGCCCCATCCAACCTGGCCTTGGACACTTCCAGGATGGGGCAGCCACAGCTCCTCTGTGCCAGGGCCTCCCCACCCTCACAGGGAAGAGTTACACCAGTCCAGTTCTGTTGGATCTGTCAGGATCCTGCAGAGACGTGATTTTTTTTTTTTTGTCACGGGTGTAGTGGAAAGAGGCAGAAAGGGAATTTCCAGGCCCAAAAAAAGCTGGGTTTGATGGTCTCATTGTCATTTTTTAGCAACTGATGTAAAGCACAGAGCAAAGTGGGCAGCTGATGGTGGCTGCTGGATGGGAAGGGGCTGGAGGAGAGGCTGGGGGTCAGGAGTGACAGGAGCAGCAAATTGCAGTCAATAAAAGCAAATGCTGAACTGTAGACCTGCCTTTTCTTTGTAAATTCATCTGTTGCTAAGAATAACCTGCCTGGACAGTGTCCTACAGCGTGCTCCAACCTAAAGGGCATTTTGGTCTGACAAATGAAAACTAATAGAGTGAAGTTATTACCATATGAACATGTGGATTGAAAACATGTGTTGAGTGACTAAAGGGAAGGCTTGATGACAGGAGATGCTGCATCTCAGGGAGGAGATTGCTGTTTGGGAAATGCCATATTTTACCATTGAGTTCATTAGTATTTGCCATAAGGAAAACAAGAAAGGTTGACTGCAGAAAGAAAGCCCCTCCCTCTCAGATCCTATCAGCGCACACACGATGTTTGCTTTGGAAACTCCTCGCCGGGGTTTCTGTCAGTCTGTTGCTCCGCCAGTGCTGTCTCATGGACAGTTTAGGATTTCACTCTGCCTGGGCTTGGACCGTGTCCCAGGAGTGTGCTCCGTGTCAGGAATTCGAGCTGGAAAAAGTGTGCATTCTGGAAGATTAGGCACTGCAGGCTGTGCCCGCAGTGCCCGCGGGCTGGGCAGGTCGGAGCACACCGGGGCGGCTGCGGGGCAGTGCCCAGGGTGCTAAATCTGCCACAGCACTGCAGGGAGACACAGCAGAGCTGACAGCAACTTTTGGGCTGATACATGGTCATTATAAATCATCTCCTGCTTGTCTGTTTACAATAGCCTGTCTTTCCTTAGTGTTTTTTGAGGTAGGAACAGACCCTGTGTTTTAACTCAACAACAATATTTTTGTGTGAAAACATCACATCCTCGCTATTCATATTTTTGGATGAGATATGAACCAGAACTATGGGGCCAAGTGCCTCACCCCAAACACTGAAAACTGAAGAACAAGAAAAAAATCAGTCACTTTCCAAAAACTTTGCTAAATTTTGTGACAGTAAGCAGTGTATCTGTGACTGGCTGTGAGGCACCTGTAGCAGATTAACATTTGCCAGTCCTTAACAGCCACAGTCCTTGTTGACTTTCCATCAAGACACTGCATCAAGAACTGGTCCTTCAAACCAAACTGAATCAAATCTTTAGGCCCCCCAAAGCACACCAGTGGCCAAGCAGTACTGCAGAGCCCTGGGCACCAGAGGTAGGATCAGAGGAGCCTGCAGAAGCTCTCCTGGCAGTCAGCTCTCAGGACATTTCACTGAGATGAAACAGGCTGCAGGGAACTTCCAGCCAGGAGAAATTCTTGGTTCATCTCAGTCCTGCCAGTGCTGTGCTGTAGGCTGGGTTTGTGCTCTCTCATCATATTCACATCTCTAGAAATTTTAAAAGCTGGAGGGCTCATTCATATGTCTGGGTCTATTAATTTCCTCTTGTAATGTGTATTAATTGCTATTAATTGCTATGGAGTGGGATATCCTGTCTTTCTTGCCTATTGAGTCTCATCCCACTTCTCTCAGCAGTTCTTTTTTTTTAAGTGAAGTTTAATTGTACAAAGTTTGATAAACGCAAAGATTTGTAAATGCTGATGGGGAGGATTCATCTTCAGGCTTGAAGGCAATCATGTTCCAATATCTATTTGTCTTAGATTTTTACACGTATTTAGAGGTTAATATTAAACAAACAAACAAAAAACACACAACCCCCCTTTTTTTTAAACCTGCACAATTTCCTTGACCTCTGTGTTTTCACTTCAGTGGTTCTGCTGACAAAAGGGAAAGACAGGCAAAGGAACTGAAAATTGCTATTGAAAATGCCTGCAATGGAACAAGAAGACCAAATTTCATTTTATTTATTTCTGGCAAAGTCAGCTCACAGTGGCTGGAAATCCAGAGAAATGAGAAACCTTCCTGCTTCCTGCATTCACCACGTGATGTTTTTTGGGTAAAACAGCCCGTTTTGTTCAATTCCTTCATGCAGCCCCTCTGTTTCCTTTCCCTTTCCTTGGCAGCACAACGCGGACATTTCACACAGCTTTTGACAACTCTCATCTTTGTCACAGTCCCACTGATATTTTGAGATTTCACCTGTGAGATTTCACCTGTGAGATTTCACCTGTGAGATTTCTGGCTGCTCCCAGAGTCCAGTGGGACCGGGCAGATGCAGGTGAGATCCTGGGAGAAGCATGTGCCACATCTGGCAGAGCCACAGGAAGGTCGATGTGCCTGTGGGGACAGGGACAGTCCTGCAGGGTCACTGTCCGTGGTGGCAGCAGGACACCAGTGCACCGGGGCATTTCATCCAGCGTGCTGGCGATGTGCAGGAATGCAGCGGTGGAGATGCAGAAAGCTGAGAGGTTTCTCGGCTTCGGCGGGGGCTCTGCGTGCTCTGCACAGCGCTCTGCAGCACGGAAAACAAACGTGGGAAGCCGTGCTCGTGCACCTCCTCTGCTCTCGTCTCTCCTGAGACCCGGATAAAAGTCAATCCACCAAGAAAATCTGCGTGTAGATGGCAGCTGGAGATGGAGATGGCAGCTGGAGAATCTGGGGCTCCAGGGAATGGTGGGAATGGGGTCAGACACAGCAAAGGGACGGCCAAAAAATCAGAGAGGTCTCAGCTGCCAAGCTTCCCCTGCCCTTTGAGGAAGGGCGGAGGGCACGGGGTGGCCGCGGGGTGAGGGCTGTCCCGGAGGATGCCAGCGTGCCTGCCGGGGCAGGGGAAGCTCCCAGCGGGCAGACGGGGCTGGTGGCACTGCCAGGCGGGCAGGGAGCCTGTGCAGGCGGAGAACAGAGAGCTCCTGCCCGGCACCGAGAGCGCAGCAAACGCAGGGGCTGCCGCTCGCTGCGCGCTCCCAGAGGACATTTACCGGGGCGGGGGATCCCGGAAACGCATCTCCAGCCCCTGTTTGATTTAGCCATGTCCCAAAGGCCGTGTGGCGCCCAGGCTGTGGGACACACCGAGCCGAGCCCCCGCTCCAGCCCCCAGAGCGGGACAGGGCGCGGCAGCGCTCATCTCGCACCCTGCAGGATCTCCGAGGAGCTGATGGAAGCAGCCTCTGGAGCTCGCGTTTCCTGCCCTGCAGGGCTGCAGAAGGGCTGGCGGATGGCAGCGGCACCTGCAGCTCCGCTCCTGCCGAGCCGGAGCCGGGGAAGGGCAGAGCTGCCCGCAGCCGCAGCCGCAGCCGGACGCGGCTCAACACGCACCGCTCCTCGCTGCCCTTCTGTGCCGGAATACATGAAACCGCTTTCTGTCTCATGGTATTAATAACCCCCTGGATGTCTTTGTTTAAAGTATTCCATTGGGAAGTGCTATTTTAAGGCTCCCTTGAGTCAGGCGGAATGTGAAACCTCCTCCTGCCGGCCACTTCGCGCTCGGTGCTTATCTGAGCGCACGCCGCTATTTTGTCTAAGGCACCGCGGAGATTAGCTCCCCTCGCGATTTCACTTCCACCATTTACATTTCGCGTGTTGGAGCAGCCACAACAGTCTGCGGGAGATCGTGTCCTTGTGTTCCCGGTGCACAGAACATTTCCGTGCTGCCCCGGGACACGCCGGGGCTCGGGTCCTGCCGGGTGCTTGTGGCCAGACCCCGGAGCTGGCGAGCTGGGCCATCGAGAAAGTTCAGTTTGCTAACAATCCATCAAGCAGCCACGAACGCTGTTTAGCTCTTTAGTTTGAGATTACACTCATCTGACTTCCTGCATGTTCAGAAACTATTTCTGGCTTTTCAAGTGCCTCTCAATTAAACTCTCTCCCCTGTTGGCTGAATCGCTGGGGGAGAGGTCCTGGTGTTCACACTCCTGGACTGGACAGGATCCAGGGTGCAGCCACCAGCCCATCACATCTGGACACTCAGCCTCACCCACACACAAAAAAAAAAGTGCTTTTCTTCCCTTTTTAAACCTGTGCTGTTTTAGTGTGACTTTGGACTGAAACTCCCTCCAGAAACAGGAAGGGAAGCAGGCAAGGTAGTCCCTTTGGATAATAAAAAGTGTAAAAGCCATTGATGAAAAAGAAATATTTTTATTAAGGTTGCAACAGAAGCTGAGAATAAAACATCTGTCCAAAAATGGTCCAGGGTGTGGGTTTTATAGGTGAAACCTTCAGGAGATGCAACAAGGGGAGGAGAGGTGGACTCTCAGAGCAACTGCTGTTGGAACTGTAAAATTGTTTGCATAATATGAACATAAAGAAGAACCTGGGTGTTACTGATGAGAAAGAGGGGAAAAATACAGACGTGCTGCACAAAAAACCTCAGAAATTCATGACTATGGAAATAACACAAATGTTTTAATTCCTTGCTCTGGCTCTGCAGGGAGTGTAGCAATAGTGCAGCATGGCCATGGCCAAAACTGACGAGGACATGGGAAGTTTCAGCACTCATGGACCTTGCAAGGAAGCTTTTTTCTCAGTCCAGTTCTCAGTCCCAGTTCTCAGCTTCCTGCCCCTTTTCCCTCCTTCTGGAATAGAACTGACTCAGACATTAGATCTGTGGAGCTAATCAAGGCTACATGGGAGCAAGGAGGTTCCTCTTCTCTTCTGTTTGTCTGTCTTTGCCTCGGCCACCTGCCACTCTTGTAGGCGACAATGGAGAGGAATTGTCCCCAGCTCCTACTCCTCCAGTCAGTACCTGGGACAATCCCTTTTCTCTCCTTGAAATACCAGGCCTGCTGAGGGAATACCCTCAGGGAATTGAGTGAATGGTTTCTCCAGTGTTCTTCAGCCCTGGAGAAGATGAGAGATACTCTGGGGAGATGAAGAACCTCTTTGGAGCAGATTTGATCTGCTCTGATCCTTGAGGTGGTGGGATCTAGGCTTGGGGGTGACCCAGTTGTCAGGTTCCAGGAGCAATCCCAAATACTTGAGACCCAGAGAAAGTTCTAAAGAGCCCCACTGCTGTGGCAGAGGAAGCAGAACAGCAGGCAGGGCAGGGCAGTGGGCTGAACCAGGTGTGCCACACCGGCTCCTTGCTTTCCTTGTTTTGTGATGGTGGTCTCAGGCCACTGGCTCTTCCCTTCTGCTTCAGCAGCCTGGGACACCATGGCTGGGTGATTCTTTTTTGGATGGGGCCATGCCAGGTGATTGTTCTACTAGTTCTAGTCCTCCAGAAAGTTTGAGAAAGAGTCATCAGTCCAGGCAAGTCTTCCCTGGCCTGCTCTCAAAAACCCTGACACATTTTTTAGCTTACATAAACTATATCCATCTAATGGTGGGGCATTTCCATGATGCTCTCTCTCACAGCAAGTTTGCTTGAAGAGAAGCAGAAAACGTGCTCACAACAAAAATCAGGGCTCCCACCTACAATCTATGCCTGAGAGCAGCACTTGGAAGACATCCCTGTCCTTTCTGCAGGGTCCCCGGGGTGCTCAGGGGCCGGTGCCCCCTGGCAGCAGTGCAGGGGTCCCGTGGAGCTGCTCCAGCAGCAGAGCAGTGACTGTGGCTGTGCCGAGCAGGGACAGCCTGGCGGGGGCTCCCCCCTGCAGGGAAAACAGCCCTTTTTGGAGAGGAGACATTGCTGAGCACAGGGCTCAGCACTGCATGTTACCCCTGGATATCAACAAAACATGGTCCTGCTTTACCCTCTGCAACCTCGCGTATAAATACCACGATCGCTGCTTTACCCACAGCTCCAGAGAACAAAGCTGATTTATTTTTGTTCTTTCAACTGGGGCTTATAATAAAGTGTGAGCCCTGCACAAAGCTGAGCTCTGTGCTGGAGCTCCGTTGTTATGAGACCAGTGACTGCAAATACAGGGAGATGGGAACACACCGAAGGTGTTGTTGAGGCATTTTTTACACTGCAAGGCTCAGCATGGGGTAGGGAACAGCTTTGTTTAAAGACTCTGGGCTCCTTTGGCAGGTGGCTGATTTACAAGTCAGAAACAACAGCATTGCCTTGTGACACTTTTGAGGCTCTTTTTTTTTCTTCTAAATAATTTTCAAGTATTTTTCTGTAGAAGCTGGAGCCCTGCAGAGGTGCACTGGCTGAGCCCTGCATTTCTCCCGTTTATGGAACCCCATATACAGGCAGTAAATGCCTTCACTCATTGGCCCTATATTTCCCTTGCCATCACAGGCTGCTTTGGAGAGGTCCAATCCTTGCTTCTGGCCTGGCAGCCTTTGCTAAATCACAGGCTTTAACATCCTGCCACTCAGGCATCACATACTCCCTGCAAACAAGCACTTTCAGTTCTTGCCTGGAAGCTCCTTAACTCTGACTCTGCTGGAAAACTCAGCAAGATGGGGAGGACTGCATTAAAACAAGGTAAAAAACAACCAAATCCTCCTAAGCATGACATGGAAGGAAAATTAATATTTAAAATACATGCATGATGTAATGGGACTTAAAATAGCCTCTATCCTGGAAAAAAGAGATTAACTGCTTAAGGCAAACTAATGAAAAGGTCACTTGGACAATACTTGCAAAGCACTCCCTGTACTGCATCAGGGACTTATCGGTTCTGTTTGACAGGGAGTCACACATGATCCCAAGCACTTATCTCTGTTTTATACTTTATGAAAAATTGATTGACTCCTTTTGCCCGAGAATTTGTGTTAAATAAGAAATAAAACATTGTTTATGGGCAACTTTCTCTTCCCATAGTCAGCAGGGGCCAGTTTTGTAAGAACAGGACATCAAATCTTAATGCTGCAAAAGTACCTGCATATTTGACATGGCAAAGTGAACTCTTCTGTTATTATCTCAGCTGGATCAGTTCCTAAAGCTAAACAGAAACAGCAGCGAACATTTTCCATTCTTTCTGCCTTTAACCAGCTTCCCTCACCCCCTGGCACAGAACACATCCTGACTGGGTAGTGCCAGAATGCCACTGACAGGGGTGGAGATGTCCATCCCTGCCACCCTGGCGTGGTGCTGGCAGCACTGGATGTCCCTTCCTGCCACCCCAGCGTGGTGCTGGCATGTCTGAGCTCCTGCCTGCCCAGCTGTGGGTGCAGCAGCCTGCCCAGGTGTGTTTTGCTGCCCACTGATTCCTGGTGGCAGCACATCCTCTGCCCATCTGGTGTCAGATGTCAGCTGGTTAAGGAGCTGCAGTGATGCCCAGCGTGATGAGAGAGCACCGTGGGGCAGGTACAGCATTGCCACTGAATTTGGCAGCTGGGAAGGGATCACAGGTGTGGGCCCAAAGTGGGTCTGTTCACCTGGCTAACATTTCAAGCAGCAGCAGTTGGGGCACCCTTGCCTGGTACATCAGACACAGCTATTGTTTAACATTGCCACAGAAGAGGATGGTCCTGTGTGCAGCTGTGCAGCCTGAACAGGGCAGGACTCTGTCAGAAATGGTCTCTTGGACTGAAAACTCCCTCCAGCCTGGGCTGAATTCACTTTCTGTCTGCTGGACTGCCCCGGACTCTGCTGGATGAGAACACCTCTGGAGCAGGAGCAGTTGCTCTGGCTGCCCCTGCTGCCTCCTGTGACCTGGGACAGCCCAGCTGGGCTTGGGTGGCCCCTCTGCCCAGGGCTGAGGTCGCCTGCTCAGAGCTGCTCCTTCCTCTAACTGCCTCATGACTTCCTGGGGGATTTCATGCTGTGATGTCACTTCTGCAGCACCTTTCACCAACGATAAATTCCCCCAGAAACATCGCTGCACATAAACCCCTCAATTATACAAAGCCCTGCACACATCAGATAAGACCATAACAGAGAAAAGGTCACAGCAACACCAGCTATGTCGTGAATAGCAGCAACAAGTAGCAGCCAGTGCCTGATTCAGTCTAAGGCTAGAAAGATGAAAAGATAGAAATGTTGTTGGCTTTAATTCTTTTGTAGTGCGTTCCAGGCAGCTGTCAACTGCTGAACATTTGAACAACCAGGGCCTCCCAAAGGGAAATAACATCTTCGGAATGGCCAGGCTCAAGAAAACACCACATCTTAGATGATGTATTGATGGGGAAAAATAAATTCAGAAGAGAATTTGGTGCTTTGCCGAGCAATGTCCTGAAGATAAGCTTGTACCAGTTCTTCAGTCACGCACTAATGATCTTCAGTTCATTATATGTGATAAATCACTCTGATGGATACAGAAAAGGGTAATAAATGAATAAATAAATAGCAAACACTCTGTGGATAGTGCTGATCATAGAAAGATGAATTAATCATAAACACTGCTTCCAAAGGCTGTGACACGAATGAGCATTCCTTTGATATCAGCCATGCTCTTCTTCCCACCAACTTGTTCTCAAATAAACATCCCAGTAAATATTTGTCTCCTTGCTCTAGCATTGCAAATAAAATGAGAAAGGCCACATCCCTTCCTAGCCCATGGACAGCAATTCCCTTAGGGTGATGCTGGATGTCAGGTTGAGATTCACCTCAGCTCGCTTCAGTCAGCTTCTAGCTTGTCATCTCAGTCTAGAGTGGGATCTCTGGGCTCCCTTCAGGGCTGCCCTTCCAATTTGCCACCCTCCAGAACTTGCAATCTCTTCTATCTCTTTTAATCTCGTGGCTTCACTGTCTGATGTCCCACCCTGGTGCTCTCTTCCCTAGAAAGTACCCCAGGAATTTTGATGCCTCACTGCAGCACAAGCTGCACTGGGGGCCTTTCAGGTGAAGTGATTTCCACTCCGCTAGTGGCACCACAGTCACCTGCAGCTCGAGCCCTGGCCCTGCCTGGTGCCACCACAGCCCTGGAGTGACAAAGCCCCAGCTCCTCTGGGACGATGCTCCAAGGCTCTCAGAGGCCATCAGCAGGGGAGAGGGGCTGCTTTGCTGGGCTGTGCCTGCCTTGCACCAGGGAGCCACACAGGACTGAGAGAGGCAGGGATGAGCCTTCTGGGGTGCTGGGATGGCTCTCTTGGACCCAGGACGAGGCTTCCTAACAGCCTCATGGCTCACTTCCTTTATCTGCTGTCATATGATTGCAAACTCTAATTTCATTCTCTGCCTGCTTTCCTTCCTAGGTGAAGCCCATTCATTATTTTTCACTGTGTCCGTAACTCCTCCTTATCTCTAAGCCCTGCTGTTCCTCCTGCACACACTGATGACATGACTGCATGTGTTCTGTTCTCCTGGCAGCTTGTCTGAGCACAAACCCTCTTGCTGCTCCCTTTCCCTGTTCCCATCTGCAGCAGCCAGGTGCTCTGAGGAGGCATTTCTGCCCTGGAATCTCGTTCCTCAGGCTGCAGAGGGATCAGCAGCCTGCCCTACTAACACCCAAACAAAAACATCCCGCTTCCTGCAGCAACGTGTGACACTTGGCATCTCTCACCTGAATTTGTCCTGCTCAACCTCGGGACCCCTTGGCAACCCCAGCCCACAAGCAATGGACACCACACCCCAGCCTCCTCCTCCTCAAGCTGTTGCTCCCAGAATCAGCTTCATCTTTACTGGATTTGAAGCCTAAATTCTCATATGTCAAAGCCAAATTCTGTCTCCAAGTTGCCCAAGCTCCTTGTTAGCTATTTTCTTGAATGCAGTAGGGTTCAGGCAATGGGAGTGCTGCTGCAGATAAATCCTGCTCAAAGGGTTTGGAACGCTCTGCTTGACCCAGAGTGTAAAAACCTGCTGGAGCAATGCCTCTAAGCAGAAAACTTGTCAGAAAAATCGGTCTAGTTGCTTCTCTATGTGCAGTATTCCCTTTTCTTATATTCCATGTTAGCAATGCCTTGAGAGAGCAGGGATGGAGGGTGGATCGTGGGAGACCTCACTGAGCAGTCTGAGGCAATCAGCAAGTTCTCAGCTTTCCCTGCTGCTCAATTTTCCTAGATTGGGAATGAAACATGGGTGGCAAAAGAACTGGAAGATGCTTTTAAGTGTGGTTCTGGCCTGCACAAAAGGCTCTGTAATGTGGAAGTTGCTGTGTATTGTTTAATAGGCTCCTCAATTAGTTCTGCTGAGCACAGCACAGTGGGAGAACTGGTTTTATCTCCCTGCCTCCAGCCTAGGTTTCAGCTCAGTCAAAGAGGGCTGTCCAGCGCTGCTCCCAGCTCAGGGCTTGAGGAAGCACTGCTCCAGAGAGAGCTCCAGATGAGCAGGGCTGCAGGAGGAGAGGCTGCAGGAGCAGATGCAGCTGACGAACACAGCCCGGCTTCTCCCGCAGCTGGCCGGGCTGTCAGAGCACGCTGGGCTCCTTCCAGAGGAGATGCCACCAGCAGGATCAACAGGCTTCGTGCAGGACTTTGTGATGCTTGGGCTCAATCCCAGCCTGGGAGACGCCGGCACAATCCCTCTGCTGGTGCTGGGACTGAGGAGGTGCCTGGGCAGGAGCTGGGGGTGTCACAGGGCAGCTCGGCCCGGGGTTCAGTTTGGTGAATGCAGAAAATGCAGAAAATGCAGGAAACCCTCTGCAGGCTGGGCTCTGACACCTGCACATCGAGGTCTGGAGCATACCTGGGTGGTGTCACACGTTCTTTTGTGAGGAGGACTAAAGAGGGCTCTGAGAAACAGCTGCAGCTGGGATTGTCCCTGTCTGTCCTGCCAGAACCAGTGCCCTCCAGGGCATGCTTCCCTCTGCTCATCCAGAAAAGTGTTTCTACAAACATCTGTTTCATGGTCTGGACTCCAAGCTGGACTTGTATTTTCAGGTTCTGGAGGCCTGATTGTCTTTTTCAGATCATCTCACTAACCCTCAGTGGTTTTGGAGAGCAAGCATCCTGTTCATGAATTTTACTCTTTGCTTTGTTGTTCTCTGAATTACACACACAAACTAATAATAAAGCCATCTCTTCATCCACTATTGTGTTTCCTTATGAAAAAAAAAGACAAAGTAAAAGAATAAATAGACATATATGAGAGAGAAACAGCTTTAATGAGATTAATATTCAATAATACACTAATGGCTTCACACTGAGAAGTAGAAAGTATTGTAGGTGTTGGAAAATTATATGACATCAGTCGAGAATGGAAGGAACCCAGCTAAACTTAGATCAGTCTGACAAGTGAATTTTTGAGCTGGTTTTGGCTAAGTTTTGCAATCAAGGAATTATGTTTGCTGATCCCAATGGGAGATCCATGCAAAAGTGAAGTCAAAAGCGACCAAAAAAGTGCTGCTGAAGGTAGATTCTTACCCCTGCTGGGGTAGAGCTGTACAAAAGGCTGATGTGCATTCACCTGGGGTCCATCACCCAGCTGGGCTCAGGGGAGGGCTGCAGGGCGGGCAGGCACAGGGTGCCCAGAGAAGCTGTGGCTGCTCCATCCCTGGAATTGCCCAAGGCCAGCCTGGACAGGGCTTGGAGCACCCTGGGACAGAGGAAGGTGTCCCCCCAAGGCAGGGGGGGAACTGGGTGGTCTTTAAGGTCCCTTCCAAACCATTCAGTGATTCTCTGAAGGCAAAACAGAGGGAACCAAGAGCGGAAAAGATGGAGAGACAGAGAATGTCTGGTCTGAGACAAGGTAAGGGGTTGCCATGGCATTCTACAGAGACAGAAACCCTGAGGGACAGCAAAGAAACATCAGAACATGCCAAGGTTTGGGGTTGCCATGGCATTCTACAGAGACAGAAACCCTGAGGGACAGCCAAGAAACATCAGAACATGCCGAGGTTCCCTCTTCACTCTTTGTTATCATCATTCAAGTGCTAACACACACTCAATGGGTTAGACCCTGTAAAAGTGGAGGAGAACCTGGATGCTGTAAATGCAGAAATCCCATGGATTCTGAGCATGCTCTGCATTCATGTGCATGAGAAATCTCCAGTGACAAAGCTTCAGAGTATGAACTTAAGACTTGGAGGCATTATCCAACACTAATTTTCAAGTGCAAAGTAGGCACTTGGGGAATTTGTTTGATTTTCCCCTGGAAGCTTTCTATCGTGTGCAAAGCAACCAGTGCAGCCTGCACTTTCTGCTGTGGGCAGGGCCCAGAGCTGAGCCCTCAGTAGATCATAAAGCTGACAAGAACCTGGAAAAGCTGATGTAACAATATGTCTGTAATTTAAGGGTGAGGCACAGTGAATTTGGGAGATTTGGGATACAGCTTAAACTCAGAGGAGCACAGGGTGTGGGGCTGTGCACAAGGTCGCTCTGGGTGGGATTTGTTTGCCATTACTGGTGGCACTCAGTGGCTTTGTTGCCCCTCCCCTGGAGAGGCAGGACACCCATCTTCTGGTCCTGTTGCTAGAAGCTGGATTATCCTTGGAATATTTTGCAGCTGTGGCTGTTTTCATGGTTTGGCAGGTCAGGAAGAACATCTCTTGTCTTGACAACTCTGACTTTGTCCTTTATTAGTTCTTCTTCTACTGTTTTCCTTAGGAAACTCATCCTTGCAAAGAGCCCCGGGGTCCCTGATTAAGCCCAGAATCTGAGTGTTGGAGCCCACAATTCAGATTAGTCAGAGTCAGCAGTGGGTTTCTGAATTCCTTCATCCAGAACCTGGATGTGGGGTGTGTTTACTCTCCTGGCACTGCACTCACCTCAGGGGATGGCTTGTCCAGTGTCCATTGTCCCACCCAGATGCCCTTAGGTTTGCTCTCCCAGGAGGATGTGGAATCCCTGGCCCTGGGCTCTGAGGTGTTGGAGCCTGACCAAAGCCCAGGAGAATGTCTGTGCTGGGTACAACTCCAGCCCTGTCTCTTCAGGGGACTCTTGACAGTTTCAGTCCATGGCCAGAGCAGAGCAGAGCATGAAAGTAAACACAATGCCCTAGCAGTAAGCGAGAATCCAATCCCAAATCAGCATCAGGAGGGCATCCATCCTGCCACACGAGAGGTGGCTCCACGGAGTACAGGCGGTCCTGCCAAGAGCTTTTTTTGGCTCTTTAGTCAAAACTTCCCTTTGCCTAAATTTCCATTGCTCCTGGGCACAGTATGTGCCTTCTTGGAGCACCCCAAATAACCCTCGCTCGCTACCATCAAGTTATTGTTTCATTTAAATGATATTGGAAGCTCCTCCAGCCCCAGCCAGGGAGAAAGGCTTTCCCTCCCTGCCAGGGGAATATATAATATGACAGTTTGGTGCCAGAACTGCTCCATGGGGGCCAGGAGAGAAGCAGGAGGGACATAATGTGCTTTCCATGAGGGAAGCCCATTCTACCAAGGTCTGCTGGGGCTCGCTCTGCTGCTGGCATGGTTGCCTCTCACAGCTCGTGCAGGACTTGATAAAGTCAGACAGCTGGATGAAAGAGCATAAATACCCTAAACTTAAACATGCTATTGAGGAGCTGAAGGCAGGACATAAATAACTGCACTCTCACTTTCATGTTTATCATACAATTGCAACAGGACCATATTTGGAATAAGTATCCCAATATTTGAATGCAACATGTGATTGGAGTTTATCTGTTGTCATGTTTTTGAATAAATATTCAGAAAACTCATTATTTCGGATATCCCCCTCTTCTCACTTTTTCCCAAATGAGGTGGAGCTAGGCAGTTTGGACACTGCTCGAGCTGTCTGTCATGTTTTGAAAAGCCCTGAGCCCTGGAACTGAGCACCGCTCGCTCCTGAGCCCTCCGGGCGCCGGACCCGAGCCCTGGCCAGCAGCCAGCCCTGCTCCACACCAGCCCGGGGTGTCCCCGTCCCTGAGGTGTGGTCCCTCTGCTGGGCTGCAGCTCCTCCTCTCTGGAGTCCCTCCCTAGGTGGGTGACAGCGGAGAGGCTTTCCCGTGGCAATGACAAGGGACCACGAGGCTGCTGCGTCCCCAAGGAGAGGGAGGCAGAGCATTCACCTCTGCCTGCCTGTGCTGCACAGACTTTCTCTGCACAGGGTCAATGCCAGTCCTACGAGCTCTCAGGGACAAGGGGAAACACTGGCATCATTTCACCCTTTGAGTTTTAATAATGTCAAGTGCAAGAGGCACCCAGCACCACCAGCCTTGGTCAGGTGAAGCACAAAAACTTGTCAAAAAACCTTTGAGAAGGACATAACAAAACCAGAGGATTGAGTCAACTCCAAAGATCTCTTTACACCCAAAGCAGTGTTGTTAACTGATTATATTCATTTGTAAGAAATTCAATCCTGTGACTGTGTGGAGGATGCACAGGCTGGTCTGCACCAGCACACTGTGGATGATGTTATCATGGCAAAAAGCTGCTTAGAGACAGTCTCTGGGTAACAGAGCCTGCACACCCTGTGGTAGGCATCCCCAAGAGCAGGTAATGTGTTCATGTAAAGCTTTACTGGTGCTTCAGCCAGTGCAGTGGTCCAGGGCTCTGCAGAGCACATGAGCCAGTGACAATGACAGTCCTGAGGGACAGTGCTGCTCTGGGGTGCTTTACCCAGGTCCGCTGCTGAGGATTGTTCCAGCCCTTACAAACAGCTGATTAGTGCAGTGGTACCTTGTTGGGACAACGTGGATTTGATCAGAGCTTGTACCCAAGGTTATCTTTGCTGGGAAAGGCAGTGTTGCAAAGTAGCGTTTCCAGTAACATTCCCTTTATTTTCCCTTTCACTCTCACTCTTGCTAGATCAGATTTTGGCAGAGAACGTTTTCCTTAATTCCATTTACTTCCAAAAACATGGGCTCTGCAATTAATTTCATCTTTCTATTGTCTCAGAAATGTTGGTCAACAGGGAGAATAATTCTGGGCTGGATTTCTGATGTGCATCGGGGTACAGCCCCAGACCGTGCTGCCAGCTGACTCGCAGGATGGGATGCATTAGGGAGGAAATGAAATCGAGGGCCATGGCGTGTGGAAATGCAGGCTGCCTGCCTTGCACATTTGCACAACCAGCAGCACACATGTGCCAAGCTCTCAGCAAACATTCACACCCTGCCACGGTGGCTGCAGGGGACACAGGGTGTGCTCAGGGAGCACTGGGGCCCCCAGTGACACCACGAGCCCCTGGCTCGCACCAGCCCGGCCCCACTGCCACGTGCCACTGCCGTGCTCCTTCCTTAATGTTTTGGGTTTCACCCCGGGGTGCTCTGAGCTCTTGGGGCTGATGGCAGTGCCGTGTCTCCAGAGCCTGAGCTGTAAATCTTCACGGACCTGCTGCGTGCTGAGCTGTAGGAAGCACAAGCTGTGGATGAACAAACAGCTCACAACTTTCTGTCATGCAGAGAGCCTACAGGGAGGATGGAGGGGCACAGGACAAGGGGGAATGGCTTCACACTGTCTGAAAGCAGATTTAGATTAGGTATTAGGAGAAAGTTCCAGCTGTGAGGCTGGTGAGGCCCTGGCACAGGTTGCCCAGAGAAACTGTGGTTGCCCCAGCCCTGGAAGTGTTCAAGGCCAGGTTGGACAGGCTTGGAACAACCTCATCTAGGGGGAGATGGAGGTGGGTGATCTTTAAAGTCCCTTTCAAACCAGGTCTTTCTGTGATGCTGTGATTCCATGATTCACCATCCTCCTTTCTGCTGGCTGCATGGCTCCACCTCCATTTGCTCCATGACTGAGAACACCGGGCTGCAGAAATCTGTCACTCCCTTCTCCTGAGTGCCACCGTCCTTTTGCCAGATTCCCACTTCCTCCCATGCAGAGGACACAGCAGACAGGACACAGGCCCTCACCTGCCAGAGAGCACTCAGGCCTGGGCACAGCCTGTCCTTGGTCTCTTGGTAGCCCTGTGTACAGGCTGAGGGGCATATGGAGCATTCATCCTCCACGGGTTACAGACCCATCCAAATGCTCCATTTACACGAGTTCTTCGCATTTATCTGCCCTTTTCTGAACTCCACATCTCAGAAGGAGCACTATGAAGAGGGAAGCAGCCAGAGTGGACAGAAAGAGTGGTGTCCCTGGTCTGTTTCTTTGCAATCTCCACTGAAAAGGTGCTCTGGTACCTCTCCTTCATTTTTGGGGTCCTGCACGGTGACTCAGCCCTGCAGGTTCAGGCTGCTCCTAAGCACGGAGCTCATTTGCTCGGAGCAGCTAACGCAGAACAGCGGGTTGAATTTGTTGACACATCTCAGAGAGATCTCGCTGATTAATGTGCTGAATCTCAAACACAGGCTAAGACCATGAAATCCCTAACAGGGGTTTAGATCAGAGATAACATAATAATACACAGAACTCTTGGAAACATTTTCAAACCATGTAATGTCTATATTCTTAGTGTTCCTGACAGTGCTAATGGAACCAGAAAGTTGACAAGATCTCCCCTGCATTCAATTCCCTGATTGCTTTTAAACCCCTTTTCGTGTAGACATGGTTCTTCCAGCATCACCTAAATCTTTCAGGCCTACAGGATCTGGGATCTCAAGCTTGGCAAGCCAGGGTCACTTCTCCATTCTCAGTGTCCAGGGGTGAGAGGCTGCAAAGGCTGCCCAGAAGGAGATGCCCTTGCAAAGGGCAGGGAGAGATCAGCTTTACTGGTGGAAAGGAAGATGAAACAGGCCAAGAGGAGGATGTGAGCTTCATTTGTCATCTTTTGTGTCTCCGTCCTGCTTGTCTGCAGCGTGGGGAGGGAATGATGAAACGCGGTGTGAGTGTTCAAGGCAGGGCAGGGAATGCTTATCACTGTGCCTCATCCCACAGGGAAAGGCATATGAGAGCAGACCATGCAGTGATTCATTAAAAAGCTCTGCTTCCCCCTGTCAGAGCCTTACATGGTGTATAGCTTACTCCTGCTGCCTTAATCCTTTGAAGATGCTGGGTCAGTTTTTCCTGTTCAGCTGGCTTTAGCTGCACGTGCTCTCGGAGCACGGAGACGCCAAACTTTCCAGGGCTCTCCAAAGGGGCAAAAGCAAGGCTTTAATTTATCTGACCCGTGTTTCATTCTTTATTTGTAAAGGGAGCAACAAGAGTGGAAAAGGAGTCCCTGCCTTTTCCCATCGAGCCCCACACGTGCCCATGCACTCGCGTTGACTCTCTTGAGGATTCACGGCAGGCAGCTCTGGGATTTCGTGCTGCAACAGTCAGGAATATTTTCTCTGGGTTTTGAGGCAGTGAGGGGGAAGGTTCCCGAACCCCCCTCCGAGTTCTGGCAGCGGTGCAATTGAATGAGCTGAGAAAGGGCTGTGCGTGTGCTCGCAATGGCATGCGCTCTTAGGAAGGGACAAGTCCCTTTCCAAACCTCACCCGCAGCTGGCTCCAGCCCGCACTTCACCTTCACCTGGATCGTTGTTAGGTCCCCACGCTCACTGATTTTATTTGATTTACTCTGCTCGCTTCCTGCCCCCGGGCGATGATGGCCTTTGCTGCCAGGGGACCTCCGGCCGCGGAGCGCAGGGGAGCGCAGGGGAGCGGAGCGGGAGCGCAGGGGAGCGGAGCGGGAGCGCAGGGGAGCGCAGGGGAGCGCAGGGGAGCAGAGCGGGAGCGCAGGGGAGCGCAGGGGAGCGCAGGGGAGCGGAGCGGGAGCGCAGGAGAGCGGAGTGGGAGCGCAGGGGAGCGCAGGGGAGCGGAGCGGGAGCGGAGCGGGAGCGCAGGGGAGCGCAGGGGAGCGCAGGGGAGCGGAGCGGGAGCGCGGACACTCGGCAGCAGCCTGCAGAGGGAGATGCCAGCCTGGAACAGCAGGAGCAGCCTCCCTGAGCGGAGCTCTGCTCCCCACCGGGCTCTGGCTCGCTGTGGCATCACGGAGCACAGCGAAGGAACCCACCGGCCCCGGCTCGGGCACCGTGACCGAGCCCAGGAGGGACGGGCTGCCAGCACCGGAGCTCCGCAGGGCACCCAGCGGCAGGGACAGCCACCACCTGTGTGTCGCACAGCCCTGTGGCACTGCGAGGAGCTCACTGCCCCATCCCGGGCTGCACCAGCGCACACCGCACCTGCCAGAGCCTGCGGGGTCCTGGCAGCTCGCTGCGAAGCGAGGCAGGGCTCTCTCAGGGGTCTCAGGGCTCTCTCAGTGGTGCTGGGGTCGGGGAGGCTCTGGCACTGGCTTTACTCGTGCTTGCCTTGCTCTCCTGCCCAGCCGCAGCCCAGGCTCCCTCCAGCCCCACGGGGACCTGCAGGCTGTCGGGGAGGCGTTTGGGAACCTGCTGCCCGTACCAGGGAACACCCGACCCTGCCAGCAGCACTCTCTGTGTCCTGTCCCATCGCGTGTCCCGCAGGTCCAGCCACCAACCTGCGCCGGGACAAGCTCAGCTCCACCCCCCCGAGAGCCTCAGCACCTCATCTCCACCCCAGAAGCACTCAGGGGAAAGGGGAAGGGGCAAAACAGAGCAGGAGGTGTGTTCAGGATTTTCAGGGATGCCTTAGAAGCAGTTTGCATGTACCTGAAGCAGACAAATAACAGAGTTATTTAAGGAAGAAAAGCAGTCCATGAGCTCTGAGTTGCACTGCCTGCAGCCCCCCAGGAGCAGCAATTGGCCTTTTGGAGCCTTCTGGCTCCCTTTCCCTGCCTGGTTTTCCCACAAGTGCTCTGCCACTTTCTGTGCTAAAGCCTCTGGTTGGTGCCAAACCTCATGTCTGCTGCAGTGCATTTAACAGCCAGTGACTGGGGGTTTGACTCCTCAGGTGGTGAGTCCTCTGCATTATTGTCAGAGAACATTGTGGTTTCCATTTTTTCCAGTCTTAGGAAATTTTAGGGCCTGCAGAGAATGGAAACTAAATTTGCTAGACCAAAAAAATTATGGTTTTTTTCACTAGCAGAATAAGCACCATATAAAATACACCAGTGACATCTCCCAGCTATGCTCTGCATGGATTCAGCAGCACATCACATTGGGGAACAGCCTCAGAGCAGGATTTGGACCTCAGCTTCTCCCTGGAGCTCTGAATGCCCTGGAAGACATTGCCCCATGCAGTCAACACAGCAATAATTAATACAATTTACAAAACACTGGGTCCTGGGAGCACTACTGGGGCTGCTGTGGTGGTGGTGCTGGCCACGACAGGACAGACCTTGGCAGAAATACCACTGCTGATCAGATGAACGGGAGTGCAGCTTGGTTTTAGCTGATCTTGGAGTGCTGGGAATTGGCTGTGACAGCCCAGCATGAATCATGCCCCCGGGCAGTGGGCTTCTGCTCCAGACTGGGAGTTCAGCAGCTGGAATCCACGGGGAAGACTGGAGAGCTTGAGTTTGTCATAGGACAAGTCTAACCCACTGAAGGCACAGTGACAGGGGCAGATGCAATGCCAGGGTGGCTCAGGATGGCTCCTGCATGAATGGCAGGGAGAAAGTGATGGCAGGAGAGACCATGCCTGGAAAAGTGCATGCAGGTCTGGTTGCCTGCTTCAAGAGAGACACGTTCATTGCTCTCTGGACACAACTCCGGGGTAAATTCCAGGGATTGAGAAGATCTGTTCTTGACTCTTTAAGCTAAAGGTCTTTGCTGGCAGAAGAACAAATGGGTATAAACTGGTTGTTATGAATTCGATGTGAAAATGAGGAAATACAGCCTGAAGGTCAGGAGTGAGATTCAGGAACAGCCTTCCCTACAACCAGTGGAGGCTAATCCAGTCCCTTCACAATGGAGAGCATTGCCTGGAGAATCAGAGCACGTTGCTGTGTGTAGGGGCAGGTCCAGCTCGGTGATCCCTTATTTGCAGAAGCAGCCCCGTGTCTGGCTCATCTGGGCACAGGGAATTACCAGGAGGGAATTATCCAGAGCTGAAGCAAGGGCTCTGGTTATCAGCCCTTCCTCTGAAATGCTGTGTTTGTTTTGCTGTCTTTCATCTCCCAGCACACACTGAAGTCCAGATTTTTCCAGACCAGGAGATCCTGGGTGCTGAGAAGAGGCAGTGTGCAGCCAGAGGGGCAGACTTTGCTAAATACTGACATTCCAGCTCTCCGTGCCTCACAAGCAGCACATGCTCTCTGAGAGGTTAATTCCTGTAGCACACAGTCACACACTGCTCCTTCTCAGGGCACAGAGTGCATGTGTGCCACGTGCAGCTCCTGCAGCTGGGCATCCTGGGCATCCCTTGGGCATCATTCCCTGGGCATCCTGGGCATCCCCTGGGCATCCCCTGGGTATCCTGGGCAGCCCAGCTGTGCACAGCCCCAGAGAGCCTGAGCTTCACTTTGAGGTGAGGAGAAGAGGGTGTGCAGAGAGCTCAGTAATGGATAGAGGGAGAGACAAGCACAAGCCACATGGGAGCTCAGTAAATCCTCCTTATCACACATCTGGAGCAGAGGAGAGGCAGGAGCCTGCCGAGATGTGAGCGGGGGGAAAGAAGGATGTGCTTGTGACACATCAGTGCAGGGTAGTGACAGCTTCTCTCACGCTGAGGAGCTTTTAACCCCCCTCTCCGGGGAGACCCAGCAAGTCTCCTCACACAAGCACTTGGCAAGGGGGAGCTCAGAGACCCCACAGCCAGGAATCAAGCTCTGCCAACATGCCCCTATTCACGAGCAAAGAGCTGAAACCACCATCCCTCAGCTTGGCTGTTTGCTCGTGTTCACACGGTGTGACTGACAGCTCCAATCATCTGCCATTGTTTCTGCTCCCTGACTGGATGGCTTTTAAACGGGACGCCCAAAAATACACTCTGGTTAGGCTTTTGAGATGAATCCTCACTTGGGGTTGGATGCGCACGTCTGTGCCTTGCAAACACTTGTCCCAGCGAGGAGCAGCCGTGCACGTGCTCGCCAGGAAGCCCAGCACTCCCAGCAATCCCAGCTAGCTGGACACCACGCCAGGCTGAGCACACATCTTGGCAAAGCTCCTCTCTTCACTGTGGGACTGCTCCGGGGGGTGCTGAGCAACTGCTCTGAGCACCAGGGGGTGAAGCGCTCTCCAAAATCTGACCTGCTTTATTTATGAGCCTTGTGATCGCTTCTGCACATCTCCCCGTGGGTGAAGTGTTGCTGTGAGCTTTGTGCTGGAGCTGCTGCCATGACAACTCGTGTCACTGTACTGTCACACAGCACCCATGTCCCCTGATGCTGCCTCTACACCTCTTTCCTCTGGGCTGCCAAGCAGAGGTGGAAATCATGGATTTAGTAAAGCATTCACAGGCACGACTGTCAGATTTCTGCATGCCCAGCCCTTGGCACACAGGAGGAATGCAATACTGGCTGCTGCAGCACCTGCAGGGAGCAGAGTGCCTCACCTCATCCCTCTCACCTGCTGCAGGGAGCAAAAAGGGTGAGGCTGGAAGGTGAAGCCACGGGGCAGTGACACAGCAAAAGGTGTGCCAGGAGCCCTGCTCTTCTCACCACTCCAAACATTCCAGTCTGTCTCTCCAGAGGCCTTCAGGGAGCAGGAGATGGTCCCTGCTGCAGCCCTCTGGGTCCTAGCAGGGAGAGCAGGGAGCCAAACCCCTTTGCATAAGCTCAAACTGGAGATAAATCCTGCTTGCCTGGCGGGTGGTCAGTGGTGTGCTGATGGCCCAGGTGTGGCACAGAGCTCCTCTCCATGCATGGCAAGGAAGCAGAGCAGTGCTGGCTTTCCAAGGAACTGCTGTGTGAGTTCCTGGGATCTGCTGTGGAGCATCCTCGGGACAGGCTCTGCTCAGAGCTGCCAGGGAGTGCAGCCACGGGCTGGCAAGGGAACCACAAACACCTCCAACAGCATGCCTAGGGACAAGAAACCCATCTCAGGCTCTTCCTAGAGCAGGATGGAGGGCCTGGCCGCCAGTTTTCACTGGTGGATGTCTGCTAATTCAGAATTTGACCTTGAGATGGGTTTGAGCCAACAAGGCTTTGGGTGACAAGTGGCGAGTGAGGAGGGCAGGTAAGCACAGAGCCCGTGGCTGCTGGGCACCCCCGTGGGTGCAGCTGTGTGGGGGTCACTGCACCTGACAGCTGCGTATCCATCCAGTCCTGATGGCCTGGCAGCAGCAGGCACTCACATCTGGGCACCAGGGCTGTGGGCTGAGGCAGCTGCTGGGCTTTACCCCAGTGCAGCCTGCTGCGTGCCCGTGGAGCTGCCTGCACACAGGGACACTATGTGCAAACCAGGCCAGCTGAACCTCCCAGGGCTGTGGGGAGAGAGGAAAGCTGCCCTTTAGCAGGAGCTACAGGAGCAGGTGGGTCTGGGCTGCCTCTGCCAGCCTGGGATGGCCCAGGCAGCTGCTGCACAGAGAGGCTGAAAGAGGGGCCGTGACTCCCCACTTGGGTCACCGTGTCATTGCCTTGCACCCTGGGCTGACAGGGTTCCCAGTGCCCATTCCCACAGCCCAAACGCTGCCCAGGGGATCAGCACCTCGCAAACCCTGCCTGTGTCTGAAATGTGCTCAGGCAAGTTTCACTTGCCAGTACATTGAGGGCAGACTTTGTATCCTGGGTAACGTTGTGGGGGCACTCAGGCAGGTGATTCTGTACCCCGACACATCCACCCTGATGAGGTGGAGCCCTTGACAGAGCTGGCTGAGCATCAAATCTTGGAAACTCGAGGGCAGAGTTTGTAGCAGAGCAGAGCCAGGTCACAGTGCTTGGGTTTTCACTGGACACAGAGGAGAGATCCAGCTCTGGTGTCAAATCCCCTCTGAAGGGGGTTCAGTCACCTCTCTCCTGAAAGTGCCTCTCTCCCCCTGGTAAGAGGGGAGGTCTTGAGGACTTTTGATACTCCACAAGAGGGGCTGACCCTTCTCAGTGCAGGAGAGGGCTCACAGCCAAGAGCCTGGAGCAGGGCTAACTCTGAGGGGCAGGGTCCCATCCCTTGCCACAGCCTTTCCTGCTGCTGCTGTGTATCAGTGAGGAGGATGAGATCCGCCAGGATGGGCTAAAGATGAGTCCTACAGCATGGGACTGCCAATCTGGTGTAAATCCTCCAAGTGCTTCTGGTTCTCCACCTTGTAAACTCCCTGAGATGGCATCATGAGCAGATGGCAGCTGAGAATGTGACAGGAGTCTCAGAAAATCAGGGCAGCGCAAATATTTGTGATATTAGAAATAGCTACAAAAATACAGAGCAATAGAAGACGCTATTAGAATTATAATAACAAAACCAAACCTCTCTCTTTGCTCCCAGGCTTTAGCCCTGATTTTTTCTTGCTCATTTGGTGTGCAGCCAAGAAGGGATGGGAACTGTCCACCACTGCAGCCCAGAGTGGTAATGCAGCTCTGCGCTTGCTGAAGGCAGTGACTGCGTTCACCAGCAAGCTGAGAATCAAACAGAGCTTTGGGTATTCTTCAGGTGGTTTAAAGAGCTTTTCATCCGACCTCACCGCTGCCTTCCCAGTGCCAGGGAGCTGCTGGGCTGGACAACAGCTGCCTGCACAGGCTCTGCAGTGTGTTCCTGGCCTGGCAGGGTGGGAGCCCGGAGGTACCCGGGGGTGGAACTGTGGGGATGTACCCAGGGCCTGGAGCCAGGAAAGCCAAAGGGATTGGCTGTGCAGGACACGGAGGTGGGACTGAGGCAGCAGCCAGCGAGGGGAGGGGTGGTGGGACATGCCTGACATCTTGTGTTCCCGGAGTTTGCTGCTGCCAGGAGCAGCACGTCTGAGGGCTGTCCCTTGGTCAGTGTGGCAGTGGAGAAAAGAGCAGTAAATCTGCTGGCTGTCCCCTCTGCTGACTGTCCCCATTGCTGACTGTCCCCATTGCTGACTGCCCCCACTGCTGACTGTCCCCACTTCTGACTGTCCCCATTGCTGACTGACCACATTGCTGACTGTCCCATTGCTGACTGTCCCCACTTCTGACTGTCCCCATTGCTGACTGTCCCCATTGCTGACTGCCCCCATTGCTGACTGTCCCCATTGCTGACTGACCCCATTGCTCACTGTCCCCACTTCTGACTGTCCCCATTGCTGACTGTCCCCACTTCTGACTGTCCCATTGCTGACTGTCCCCATTGCTCACTGTCCCCACTGCTGACTGTCCCATTGCTGACTGTCCCCTTGCTGAGTGACAGAACTCTTTCCAAGCTGGCATATCTTGTCCCCTCAGCAGCCCATCCTCCCAGCACAGCTCAGATGTCAGTTCAGAGACCTCAGTGAATCTAACTGAGGTCAAACTCCACCCAGCCCCTCTTGGCCAGTGGTTTTCCTCTGCACAGCAGCAGCTCCTTGCTGGGATCCAGCTGCAGTGGGGTGAGCCCAGCCTGCAGCGTGGACCCCAGAGGTTCCCCCCAAAGCTCTGTTTGCTCACAGAACACACCCAGCCTGGGGCCCTGCCAGCTCCACTGCCCCTTCTCCTTGGCCCCCCGCACCATCCTGGAGGAGCATGTTTGCTTCTGTTGAGTTTTCCACCATCCTCTCTCATTTTTCCTCATTTTTCTCCCTAGGGATTCACTTAGCACATTCTTTAGGTGGCATTTTTGTCACTTGCTTGCACCTTTGAGCACACACACACCCACACATACACACAAACACACACTCAGATCAGAGTTAGTAATAAATAAAACTATTCCTTTCAAAACACAAACTCATTCTTGTCAAGATTCCCATCTATAAATACCTCTGAAAAGGACAGGAAAGTTTAGTTTGGCATGAAATGGTGGGTACCAGGAGGAATGCCATTTTTCAGTGCTACCAGGAGGGGCCCTGCAATAGCTGCATGCCATGGATACAAACGTCCTGCCTGGATGGAATACGTGCCTCTCTTGTGCCTGGCTCTGCACCCTGACCTATAGCTCGGGCATGCCTGGGAAGCAAAAGTCTGCAGAAAGCTGCAGGGAGCTCCAGGCAGTCTGACTGGACAGGCAACAGTTCACAAATTCCAGAAAAATGCCTTCTACAGTGAGGTAACAAGAACAGGAGTCAGACCACGACGAGGGACACCCCCACCAGAGGAATTTACCATCCCAGCGAGCCCCGTGGGGCAGGGGAAGCAGGCCAAGAAGTGACATGCTGGAGAGGGACTTCCCTGAGCTGGCGGGTGACAAAGGCAGGTTCCCTGAGCTTCTGTGCCAGCCACTGCTCTGTCTCCTGGAGCGTTCTCCAGCTGGAGGTGCCCCCACAAGCCCGTGGCCCTGTGACACTCTGGCTCTTGGCTGCTTTTTGACCTGCCCTCCAGCAGCCCTTGCCTTCTCCACGGGACCTTGCACCATTGCTGGAAGAAGCAGCTCCCCACACCGTGATTCATCCCTCCCCACATCATCCCACCCCCAAAGCCCCAGTGCTCCCAGCCCTGCTCCCACACTCTGGAGGAGCAGGCTGGAGGGCTCAGGACACGGCTGGCTGCTGTGGCTGTGTTTGTCAAGTGCCTGGCTGGTATAACTGCCACGGGCACTCCCCAAACTGAGTGTGTTCTCAGTGACACAGCAAGAGTTCACCCAGCTTTGCTTCTCCAAAGGACTCACAGAATTCACAGAATCACAGAATCATTGGGTTGGAAGAGACCTTTAAGATGGAGTCCAAGCCCAGCCCCAACAGCTCAGCTAGCCCATGGCACACAGTGCCACATCCAGGCTCTGTTAAAAACACCCAGGGATGGTGACTCCCCCACCTCCCTGGGCAGCCATTCCAGTGCTTTATCATCTTCCTGTAAAATCTCACCCAGCCCCGATGCCTCAGGGTGTGTCTCTGGCACACCTCAGGAGGCAGAATGCAGAATGCAGAGGGCTCTCTCATCCCCTGCACTCCAGACACCCAACTGGGCTCTGTGGCAGCAGAACAGCCCCTCCTCCCTCTTATCAGCCCTTGGGAAGAACCCCTCAGTGGGGGCTGCTGATAGTGAGGTCCTTAGGTCAGGCCATTTCTGAATCAAGCCCCCTATCTCAACTCAAAATCCTTTCCCATTCTGGGCGGTGAAGCCACGTCTGGAGAGTCTGAGCACTCTGGGCAGGAGACACATTTGGCTAATCTCTGCCTGTGGCTGGCTGCTCAGAGCACAGCTGACACCTGTCAAAGTGATAGCAGAGGTGGCTTCACAAAGAGGCCTGTCCTCCAAACCCTCCGGGGCTCACGGCAAGCAGGAGCCAGCCCCCCTCAGCCCTTATCTCCCAGCTCTGCCGAGAGGAACCTGAGGTGTGTGAAGGCAGCTTTATCTCCCAAAGTGACAAAATGACTCCAATAAATAAGCTACCGGGCTGGGGAAGGTCCCAGACGTGTTTCTGGGACACGTTTTGAACCACCCCAGCTCAGGGCTGAGCTGGGAGGAGCTGGTGGAGGAGGAGTGGTGTGTCCTGCCAGTGCCACCCTCCCTCACACCCCACGGGGCACAACGGGAGCAGGGCACAGAGCCAAAGCAGCCCTTTGGAGGGCAGGGTGACACAGGCTTATCCAGAGGCTGTCACAAAGATGTTTGTCAGGAAGATGACCCAGGGAACTCTCAGGTGTCTCCTTTCTGGCCAAACCCTGTCTGCTCCTCCTGCCCCGAGCAGGAGAACCAGCCAGGTGTCCCATCAGAGGGGATGGCTCCACCACACACCTCAGGACAGAGATGTGGGTGCTGCTCACCAGGCCCTGCCCTCTGAGGGTGATGAAGGTCAGCCCACAGAGGAATCCAACCACAGAGGACGGGCAGTTCCGTACCACAGCCGTCATCTCCCTCTTTTAGCTCTCCCCCAGCTGCTTCCCTCCTTCTCCCGGACGAGGGAAACTGGTGACCAGAGCCCCAGGGTCAGGGCCGTACTCAGAGGAGCAGGCAGTCCTGCCATGTCCTGATTATGTCATTGGAAGCCAGAAAGAAAACCAGGTTTTTCACATTTTTTCCCCAAATGTCATTTCCATTAGGTCGTCTGTTTCAGCCAATTTAAGCTCTCAGCAGAATTCCCACCAAATTTTATATCAACTATTTTGGGGTAGGGTTTAAAAAAGTGAAAGAGTTTGACTAATTTTAAACCCAGCGTTCCCGAGGGACACTTAACAAAACACACAATGTCTAAAAACCTTTGGAGTTTCAAGGAGTTCAAAATAACATTCCAGAAGGGATCTTTAGAAAAATGTTCCTACACCGGTCCCGTTCCCGCCGCTGGGCTGGGCCCGCTCCCTTTAATATCCCACATTTGTTTTCCATTTAGCCATCAAACCTACATTAAAATAAAACCTCAGAGTAAATGAAATCAAGCTAACCTGCCTCCTTTCATTTCCAGAATATTTAAGGGCTATTAAAGGAGCAGAGCCTGTCTGTTCTCATTGCCAGGGGGGTCAGGTAGCTCAGAGCTGTCCCCCGTGGGACGGGGCCAGGGCTGAGCACACCTTTGCTTTCCCTCATCCCAAACCCTCATGCTCTGCACCAACAGCCCTGAAACCACTCCAGGAGAGAAGTTCTGGGGCTGTGCCTGCCACCCCCACTGTGGTAGGGAGGCACTGCCACTCGCAGGGAATCCATAAATCTCATTTCACACCAATCCAAGGACCCTGTGAAGCTCCCTCTGTACCTTTTGTCTGCAGAAACTGGATGTGTTTAGAATGGTTTTATTAAAAGAGGCTTGGAAGGAGTTATTTAGATCACCCTGCTTGGCAGCCTGACAAAATTACCTGTGCTGAGCCCAAAATAAAAGCACCCTGTCGCTTGCAGAATCCCATACCTTATATAAAAATCAAAAGACTTCCCTCACTTGACAAAAAACCAAGTGTTACTTTATTACTGCCCCCCTCACTCACTACTGCCCCTTTCTCAGCCTTTGCTCAGTGTCAGGGCTGGTCCCAGCTCGGTGGCACCTGGATTGTTTGGGGGTTAACTCCTGAAATTCCACGTGGGAATGAGCCTCATTTTTGTCCAACACCCTTTTGTACAGCACCCTTCTGGTGGTGGCAGCCCTTTGAAAGTCATTTCACATGGTCTCGATCTGTGTGGTGGGGAGTGAACATGACAATGGGAGATCTTTGTGAGATTTTGTCCAGTTTATTCCTAGTTTTCATAGTATGGATGCCCTTCGACTCAAACATTTAATTTTAACTTCTTTTTTTTTCATAAAAGAAATAAAAAATAGGAATTTGTATGAGTCAACATCTGCCCAGAGAGCATTTGCTAAAATATTAACTGTGCAAGTAGCTCAATACAAAGATTTCCCTCTTTCCACGAACAGCAGACGACATTTCTTTTTGTCAGCAAAGATATTTCAGATTTATTGAAGCATAGTAGGATAGTCTGTGTCCCAAACATACAAACAAAACTATAAATAGTTCAGGAAGATAAGAAAAGTATCTTACGTAAATACTCAGCCTAAAATGAATCCAGAATCCAGGAATCCTTCCTTGCTCCCCACTATATTTAACATTTCCAGATGTGTCTGGATGACCAGTTTGGGATTAGGGGTCTGAAGCTGCATGGGGTGGGGCCCCCTCCTCAGAGACATAAATTGGGATAAATGTCCTACAGCACATCTACTTTTCTGCAGTTGTCCCTGTCCTGAACAAGTATTTGCTGCTTCACAGCAGAGCTGGTTTTCACTGGATTTTCCCTGTCCTGTAGATCATCACCAGCAGGTTTTTTTTTCTTACTGTGGCTTCAAACTCTTTTATCCCTTTGGACCACCTGGTCCTGTGGTCTCCACACTGAACAGACTCAGATGTGGCAGTGGACCAAGGGCCTCAGTGATCTTCACATTATCTTGTCTGTGATCCTGGCCAGGAAAAAAATGTCACACCTTGCAGTCTGTGACACCAGATGAAAGCTGAACTCCACATTAATTTTTATTCACGGGAAGGGTGAATGCAGCTCTCACAGAGCTCACAGCAGAGCAGGGGCTGAAGGCATCCCCTGCTTGTTCCACGGCTGCCACTCCCCCCTGCACAGGGAGGAACCACATCCTGGATTCTGCGGACTTCTCTTCCTTCCCAGCCAGAGATGTGAGGCTCTGAAAAATCCCTTAGTGCTTTCAAGGAAAATAAAAAGGGAACAAAATGAGCTAATTTCTAAAAGGAAGTTTGTAAGTAATAAGAGATCATAAAACAGGCACATTTGGCTCGTTTTCCCTCAGAACTGAAAGGCTTTTTAGAGCAATGTGCAGAATGATTTTATTTCCAGGAGTTTCCCTTTCATCTGCTTTAGAGTGGCAGGTCTGTGTTTACACAGCATCTCAGAGACCTGCCCAAAGAACTTCCCTGTGTGTTCCCAAGCCAGCAGCAGGCAGCTCCTGTCCCCAGTGCTGTGATATTTTCTGGTTGCAGAGCTCAACACACAGCCTGTGTTTGCACTGCTCGGGCTCTAGCAGCACCTCTATTCCTCATCAGTCAGAAAAAAACCCCAAACATAAACATTACAAGGTTATATACAGCACTGATTTCTATTTTTGTCATCTTTAAAATAGTAGGTAAGTCCTGTAGCTCTATCCAAGCTGGCCCCATTCCTCTTTTTTTTTGTTTGGGGTTTAATTATCTTGGAAGAAATGTGCTGGTGATTTTGGGTCTCTGCTGCAGTGCTGTGACCAAGCCTGTGCTCGGGTTATTCATCTCCAGGTCTGTGTTTTGCAAAGCTTGGCACCTCCGTGCCCCTCCCCATCAGGGAGAATTTCAGAATCTCTGCTTTCTCTCCTCCTGGAGCAGCCCAGCCCGAGGGGAGGCTTGGGCAGGCTGCTGGCAGCGGGATAAAGCTCCAGCTCTTCACAGCAGCACCGCTCCCGTCTCTGAGCAGACAGTGACTGGTGGAGGAACACACCAAAAAAAAAAGCTTGTGAGGGGGATTTTGGCAGCAAAAGGCCAGTGCCCTGTGGAGAACTGCAGGGGGAATGGGTCCTGGGGAAGCTGGCAGCTCCCGGCTGGAAGGCAGATGCTGAACAGAGCCGTGCGTGAGCGGAGCTTGCGGCAGGAGCAAGCAGCGAGCCAAGGTGCAGGACAGTAGCAGCCTGGAGCTTTATAAATAAACAGCACATGCAGATGGCAACAAGCAGATTCCTGTTCCTGCCCCAGGTCTGCCTGGCTGTGCAGGATGAGATGATCTCTGAGGCTGCTGGGTGCTGTAAGCTCTGCTGGGTGCCCTCACTACAGCTCACTGCTCTCCTGAGCAGGCAGAGCCCTGCAGAAGTGAAGATTCTCTGGTTTTCAGCATTGTCTGATGTCAGGAGCAGAGGTGAGAGAATTGGGCTGGAGCAGGGCCGTGTGTGAGAGGGAGCTGGCTCCTGTTCTGCCCCAAAGCACCACGGCCATGCTTGTGTATTCCTGCCAGAGCTGGGCTGAGGGATGCTGAGGGACAGCAGGAAAAGTTCTGGGCTCAGGTACAAGGGTTAAACAGGGGAAGGGCAGGGCACTGCAAGCATCAGTGATGGGGCCAGCATCTCCATGAGAACAGGAGTCCTGTCCTGAGAGCACGAGGTGGGATCAGTGTCTGTGCATCCCTGTGCCTCAGGCACTCAGCTGAGTCCAGAGGTCACCTGGGTGGGGAGGGCTGGCAAAGCTGCATGCACAGTCCTCCAGGAATCTGACAGTTTGAGTGAAATTTGGGATCCATCTGCACCCTCTTCCATGGCCAAGGCAGGCAAGCAATGGCATAAGATTCGGCGAAATAATGCATCTAATCCGCCTGAGTAATGCTAATGCAAGCCTCTTGATTAGTGTTTAGAAACCAGGCAAACAATTGATTTAAAATAATTGGTAAATTATGATTAAATAAAAACATTTATACAAAAGAGTTTGTCATTGATATGGTTAAATAAATATTTGTAGAAGTAACTTATACTTGGCCCAGTGCCTGGGCGATGAGCTCTCTTGGGCTGGCTGTGGTTTCATTTTAATAAAGACCAGAAGGCATTCCAGGAATACATAATGCTCCCAGCCCATCCGATGTATATCTGGGGCTTTAGCTCTGCTCGCCACTAACCCGGGCCCAGCTTTGCTTTGTGTCCCTGTCACACCCCTCCCCAAAGCAGGCTCCTTGTGTAGGGCTGGGCCACCAAAGCGGTGGCAGTGGCGAGGTGGCTCCGTGGGCAGCAGGCAGGGATGCAGACGGGAGCAGCAGCGTGTCCGTGGTGAGAGCACAGATGGGGCGGTGCAGGCTGCTCTGCGGGAAAGCCTCGAGCTCTGGAGCTGCTGCAGGGCTTAGAGCAACGCAGCTCTTATCTGGCCCGGCTCGGTGGGAGATTCCCAAGAGCTTTACGGAGGGGTTAGCCTCATTATGGCCCGTTAGAGATAAGGAAACCCAAGGGAGACGTGACTTGCCCAAAGTCCCGCTGCCGAGGGAACGGAAGCCAGGTCACCCCTGGCCGAGCCCTGCGGAGCCTCCTCGGCTCTCGGGGTGCTGCAGACTCGTCCCCCTGAGCTCCACAGCCTGGCACTGTCTGCACTGCCCGGGCACCCAGCTGCTCCATGGACCAAAGGGACTCGTGCAGCCCCTCTGGCACCTGCGCTGCCAAGGAGCTCTGGGAACCCCCACAGCGTGATGCTGAGGGGATACAGGTCAGCAAAAGGGGTTATCTGGGGCCTGGGGGTGACACTGGCACTGCCATCGCTCCTCTCCCTCATTTCCAGGCAGCCACTGAGTCACCAGTGCTCGGAGCAGCCAGACCGGGCACGAAACCCTTCCTGCCTGCACTGGCCACCCAGAAAGCAGCCAAGGGCTCAGCACTGCTCCAAAACACAGCAAGCCTGGCCTCGCCTGTTCCTCACTGCCCTCAGCACTGCTCATGCAGCTGCCTGGGAAGTCCTGCTCGTAGGGACATCACCCTGGCCTCAGCCTCACCCTCCTCATGCTCTGGGGGAGGCTCTGAGCCCGGGGGTGAGGGCTGCCCAGAGGGGGTGCACATTTGGCTGGCAGTGAGGGCAGGAGAGCCGCTGGACAGCACACAGAGGGACCCAGCAGCACAGCCTGGGGCTGGGAAGGGGTGCCTGGACCCTTGCTGGGGCGAGCAGTGGGGCTGGCTACAAGAGGAAGGACACAGGCAGCCAGCTCCAGGCTTGGTTTGCACCATGCACGAGGCATGGTGAGATGGAGGGAGGAAGTTCCTGCCTCGCTGGGCTGCAGCATTTGAGGCTTACCCCAGGCACCACTTCAAGGGGAGCTCAGCACCTGGGAGCATCCTGCCTGTGGCCCGAGTCATCAGAACAGCCATGGGTGTGAGAGAAGTCCCTTGAAGGGAATAAGTCACCAGTTCCATTGGGAAGCATCCCCAGAATGTCCTCTCCAGTGGATTAAAATAGAAATCTGCCTGCCCCAGCTGTGAAACACAGAAATTCACAGTCCCACTCACTGTACACCCCCTCAGTTGTTCCTGCAGGGAATTCACAGAGCCTTTCCCCAGCCCTCCTCCCCACAGGGACAGGGGAACCAGACCCTCCACTGCCTGTGAGCCCACACCAGGGCCATGCTCAGGGCATGTGGTGCTGCTGTGCTGGACCTCCCACCGAGGCCAGAGCCTTGACCTTGGTGTCCCACCACAGTCACGAGTCAGGAGGCAGCTCCTGGTACTCCCAGCCCACATCCCAACCTCTGGGCAGCACGGGCTGTGTCTGGCCTGGCCCTTCCCCCTGCTCTGCACGGGACACAGGAGGTCCCTGAGTGCCTTGAGCTGCTGCCAGCACAGCCCACTTGACCTGAGCACTGTGCTCCAGCCAGTGACCCCAGGGAGAGCATCACCCCTCGCTGACCTCCCCCAGACCAGCCCCACACCCTGAGCCTTTAACTCTTCCCTCACCTGCTCTGACCCCTCTGCCCCGAGGCTGGAGGAGCAGTCTGTGTGCCAGGAGTGACAATTTGCCCGGAGCCAGGCAGTCAGGGACGGGTGCCCGCGCCCCCAGGGTCCCTGCAGCCTGGAGCACACGGGGAGGGACAGGCAGGGACATGGCACACGGGATATCAGACACGGGACAGCCTCCAGCACGGTGCCTGGCTGTGGCAGCTCCCCACACTCACTGCACATCCCTGCTTGGTAAACACAACAGCCAGAGTTTCACAATCAAATATTTATGCTAGTAAAAAACATTTTACATAATCTTTAAACAGCTATGTCATCTCCCTATATTCATTCTCTGATCTCTCTGTTTTCAGCCGGGATTGGAGAATTTAGTGTATTTACAAAGAAATAAATATTATGATGAAAACATCAGGCAGCTTAATAGTAGCTTTAGCAAAGTGCAGAAGTATTTTTGTGTTCATGTTGTCAATTGCATAATATCTTCTGGACCTTCATAAATTGAGGAACCTTGCTTGGATGCTTGCAGCACTGTGATAAATAGTTCACAGCTCCAATTCAAGCAAGGCTGTCTGCAGTCAGAATGGGAAGAGCTCTTGACATCTCTGCCATAAATTCCAGCCCTCATGCTCTGTGGGGAGATGGGGAGGGGACAGACCACTCAAAAGCCTGGCAGAGAGTGGCAAATTCAGGGTAGTGGAATGCTGCTGTGATGGTGCTTACCAGGTGCTGTCAGAAGTGCAGGACTGGACCATCCCTGCTCCCTGACCAAAGAAAATACCATGCTCTGGGCATGTCCTGAGCTAGGACACAGCCAGGATCTTGCTGAGCTAGCCCCTAGAGACCACCTCTGCTTCACGGAGACACTGCTGCCTCGCCAGCTCCTCTGTTTGTCCCTGGTCACGGAGAGGAACATCCTCACTGTTTGCCATGTGAAAGCCACCAGCTCTTTTCTGAGCAATTCACCCCCAGGAAAGTCTCAGGCACACAAAGAGAAGACAATTTCTCTTCAGGTTCCTGAAGGCCATGATGAGCTGGAGCTTTGCTGGTGCAGTCTCAGAGCAGGAGGTTCATATGTGCCCGGAGTCCAGATCCACTAATGGCCAGTTCCGTGAAAATTCTTTCTCAGGGAAAGATTTCTTCTTCCATTCTCTGTCACAATGATGGCATCCTGGCTGTAGGCATCTTCAGAGGTTGTCCAGAGCTCCTTGTGAGCCTTGGCTACTCTTCTCCCTGTGATGCCTGCCCTGCCCTTGGCTACTGCTCTACACTCTGTTGGGTATGAACAGAAGAATGCATTCCTCCTGAGCAACATATTTGCAAAGGCAACTCTTTTCCCAGCCTTCCCACTCCTTCAGGATTCAGAGTTTTGCCAGCCTGGGGACATTCAGCACAGAGCTGTGTGCCAGTACAGCTGTCCCTCCCCATGGGACCTTGGACACCAACAGCTGCACAAGCACACAGCAAATTGTCACCGCTCCACACACGGGGTGGGGGAGCCAGGGCTGGGAGTTCACACCATCAGATCTGTCCTTCCAAAGCTGTGAAGAGTCAAGAAATAAGGCCGTGGCAGGAGGGGTCTCTTCCAAATGGAGCTGCAAGGTGCTGGAGAAAAGAACTCAAAGACAAACCAGTCTCGTTCCCACAGGAGAGGGCAATCTGAGCAGAAATGACTGGCAGAACACCAGGTTGGGGGAACCCCCCTTCTTTGGCACAGACACTGTCACACACTGACCAAGTCCCCACAGGGGTTTCACTGGAACTTCAGCTCAATTTGGTTCTTTTTCCCATAGCTGCAAATCTACATACAAACAAACAATCTGCTTTAAAATGAATCAGTCCCATAAACAATAGGGTGTGTAGGAAGATTAGAAGGGGTGGCTTCCTGGGGTCTGGTGAGCAGCTCAGAGCCGAAATCCTTATGACTCTGGGGTGTGACTGCTCAGTTCAAAGGAATTCCCTGCCATGACTGATTAATTCTGGCATTTAAGGCTCACTCTTTCACTCACTGCAGTCAAGATGACCTCGTTTACAACAGAAGTGCTTATAGCAGAGCTGGGGACAGGGGAATGGGGACCATCTGTGGTCTCTGCAGGGCCCTGTGTGTAGATACCTGGTTTGTGACACTTGGGAACGGGGCTGTGATCCAGACTCATCCCCAGTGGGCTCAGCTGTGGAAAACAGGTGAACAGCATAGAATGTAATGAAGGACACAGGTGCAGTGCATGAACCATGAGGGGTAGAAAAGGTTGGGCTGGAGAAGCAGGAGCAGCAGATGCCAGCAGATGTCTGCAGTCTCTGGAGGCTGATGATGTTACTCTGTCTGGGCAGACAGGCTGGAGCCTTCCAACAAGGTATGGTGTTACCCTAGATTATTGTGTGTCGTGGCTGTCTTGAATGTCACCTGTGCTGTGACACACCTGTGTGCCTGTGTCACCTTCCAGAGAAAGGTGGTGCTGCAGCTGAGGTGAGGCCCTTTTCAGAGCTGAGCAGTGACCATAGTGCAGACATGGCCAAGACACAAGGGCTGGGCAATGGCAACTCTGGAAACTCACGGGGACCTTGTGGGGGGATAAATATTTCTGGGCTAGCTAAAGCAGGCAGCAGCCAGGCAAATGGCTCAGTATCTGTGGTGGCATCTCACTGCCGTCCCTGCCTCTGAGGTTTATGAGAGACAACTTTCCTCTGTTTCCTGAGGACATCAAAAGTACACGTGGCCAGGGCTGACTCTCATGTAAGGCCCCACAGGGAATGTGTGGACTGGGAGCTCAGCAGCTGAGCAGTTTGCTGAGATGAGTCAACAAGTTAGAGCATGTTATAGGTTGTGTCACCTCCTAAGAAAGATCTATCTCCATCCTCCACTGGTATCCCCTGGAGGAAAGGAAGGGAGGAAGGAAGGAAAAGAGTGGAAACCCCAAAGGGAGCAGGGATACCTGAGTGGAACTTTGGTCAGCAGGAGCAGTAAATCAAACAGGAGTTTGCAAAGCAAAAAGGTACAAAACCCTGCAGTTTGAGACACAGGGTGTCAGTGAGTCCTGCCTTGTCCTTGAGCTGTTCATGGCATGGTTCTGCTGAGGGGTTTGTTGTTGTTGTGATTGTGATTTAACTCCATTAGAGAGGACATTTCAGGTACAGTGGACTAAACATTAGGAAAAACTAGTAAGGAACAAGACTCTGGCCACCTAGCTAGACAATACAGTAGAATTCTGTTTATCAGCTCAATGCTTGGAGATCAATTTATTTAAATCATCTCTCCCTTGCCAGTCATTAAGGAAAATCCATTCCCTCAGCTGTAGCATGAGCAGGAAATCACATCCATGTTGAGCAGGGAGCTCAGCTCAGGACAGCCCCATTAACCCCAGCTGCCAGGTAACAAGCAATAGGCCAGGAGGGAATGCTCTGGAGTTGTGCCAGGCTTTAGGAACAATTTCTTCACTGGAAGGGTGTTCAGGCATTGGAACAGGCTGTCCAGGGGAGTGGTGGAATGGCCATCCCTGGAAATGCTCAATAAATGTGTAGATGAGAGACATGGGCAGTGGTGGGTTTGGCAGTGCTGAGTTGGTGGCTGGACTTGATGATCTTAGAGGGCTTTTCCAACCTAAATGGTTCTGTGCTTCTATCACAGGGACTACATGAGGGTGAGAGACCCCAGGAGAGTTCTGTGCTGTGCTGGGGTCTCTGACGAATCAGAGCCTCTGGGGCTGTGGTGCCCTCAATTCCCAAACTGTTGAGGAGTACTTCCCAGAAACCATGGGATTAAATAAAGTAAAAGAAAAAAAAAAAACCAACCCAAAATTACCCCAACAAAATCTCAGACCAGTTCTGAGGTATTTTTATGACCTAAAGGGTATTTAGGCAGCTTCCTAAGTGAGACCTACATGTTGGAGAAGCTGAGATCTGTCCTCGACTTAGCTTGGCTTGTACTACTTACATCACAGAGTAAAAAGTGCCAGCAGATCATCCACTCAAGTGAACCAGATGTGGGCTCGGGGAAGGGCAGCCTCAGAGGGTCTGCTTCTCTTTATTTTGTGTGTTTGCAAACAGCTTCTCTTCTCTGAAAGCATGCTTGCTAGCTGGGGAGGGATCCTCAATTCCGACAGCATCCTCAGCCTCCTCGGGACCGCTGTGGCACAGGAACCTGGGAGCCAAGGCTGGCAGATCCCGTGTGCCACAGCACGAGAGGACACGATCCGGTGCCTGCAGCACCCGGGAGCGTCTCAGGTGGATAATCCCTTGGGAAAGGTGTGCGCGGAGCCTGTGCACCCCTGAGTGGCAGCAGGGACCCCAGGTGACACCGCTGAGCAGCTCGGCTCTGGGCACGGGACCCCCAGGTGACACAGCAGAGCAGCTTGGCTCTGGGCACACCTGAGTGGCAGCAGGGACCCCAGGTGACACAGCAGAGCAGCCCCGGGCGGGCAGGGCAGCGGCAGCAGCAGCCACGTCCTGTGCCCCCCTGCATCCAAGGCAGCGCTCAGGTGGAACGCCCTTCCCAAATCCTTCCTCTTCGCTCGTCCCGACCGCAGGCCTCCCCTCACCTTCGGGCACTGAGCCCCCAGCCCCAGCGAGGCGCGGGCCCCGTGTCCCACCACGCCGCAAAGAGTTAAGCGCTGGCTCTCGGCATTTCCAGCGGCTCCCGCAGCCGGCTGGGACGGGGAGCGCCCGGATTGGCTGCGTACGGCCGGTAGTAATTAGGATCAGATATCAAACTCCTGTCTTTCCTAAGACCCTTTCCGATAGTCGCTGCTCCCCGCTAGACGATGACATCAGCCAGGACACCCAGCTGCTGGTAGTAAACTCCGGGCGGGAGGAGGCTCCCGCTGGCTCCACGTTAATTAGTTCAGCACAGCACAGGGGGAGCAGTTGGTGTCTGTGCGGGGTCGGTGCTGGATGGGACCAAATCTTACAAAACCACTTGCCGCTCCTTGCCGGCCGGCTGTAAATGCGCCCGGAGGGTCCAGGAGAGCTGGATGAATCCTGAGCACCAGCCACGGTTTGGTCGGCTTTTCCCTGTGGAGGAAGTTAATGGTTTAAGTGAGGGGCGTCTGGATCTGCTCCCCGAGTCACCATGACTCTCCTGGGCTCTGAGCACTCCTTGCTGATTCGGAGCAAGTTCAGATCAGGTAGGGAGAACCTTGAGATTTCTCTTAAAACTTCTCTCTCTGTCAAGCCGTAGCCACAGACTGTTTCGCATTAAATGTTCGGAAGCAGCATGTGAGCAAAAGACTCGAGGGGTTGTGGAGCTGTCACGGCTTTGCTCTTACAGAGGCTGTTCCACAAGTGGAGGGATGCATCTTCCTTCCTCTCTCTTGCTGTTTTTCCCTCCTGGTTTTTCGCTGTCTTTGGTTTATGCCTGCGGTTTATTTCGGTAAAACTGCAGTTCCCGGTTCTCCTGCCGTGGCCCTGCTGCGAAGGGTTTGGGCAGGAAGCCAAAAGGGCATCTGGGATAAACAAGGTGCCTAATGCCGTCCGTGTATTCCAGGTGCTCTCGTGGGTCTGTGTGGGATAACCACGGGGAGGACGGGCCTGACGCTCTCGCTGACAGGCAGGCAGCCGAGCTTGTTCCGTTAGCTTGTGACTAATTGGAGAAAAATGAATTTGAAGAAATGCGTCATTTTTAGAAGTAAAAATAACAAATGGAACACGAAAAGTATTTAAAGTGACATCATCAGAGAAATAAAACCAGAGGCACACAATTGATTGCCGCTCGCGGAGGCTTTGCGAGTAAAACATGCCTCCAGCTCTGAGTCAGGGGAAGCACCAGGCAGGGGCTTCTCCGAGGACATTCACTGAGTGAAGGTGAGTGAAGGTGAACTATGGGACGGTGGCTTCTCGATCAGCCCCTCTGCTGGATGTTCATGCCTTTAGTCACTGGCTGCATCTATAGTAAGTATGCTCTCCTTGGGAGTGGGTGTCCTGCTTGTCGTTCTTTGAATTTTAACAGTAATGCCAGAAAAACGTTCTCAAGGTGCTTTCTGTGACCTTCCCAGAGGTGAAGTTCTCCCTGGGAATGTTATCTGTGAGGATGTGCAGATAAATCAGCTGTGTGTGCTGTACAGGGTGCTTTAAATCCAGACAGGGCAGTCACGTTGGAACATGCACCCGCTCTGGCGTGTCACCCACGCCGTGTGTGTTTTTGCCTTACTCATTGTAGATAATGAAATGGGAGATTTATGGTACATGGGAGACATGAGTGGTGTTATCAGGATCTCTTAGATAGCTGGGTGGTCAACTTAAACTTTGTTTTCTCAGCAAATACAAAGTTGGCAATTGGTTGAAAACCCCAGAGTGTGTGTGCAAACACAAGTGTCCTAGTCTGGCTGAATTATACAAAGCCTGGGTCCAGGTCTTTGGTGTGGTTTCCATATCTCTCTGATCTTACATTTCATTAGATTAAGTCATTCCTTAAATTTTGTTGGTATATTATGGTACACTGCTGTTTGTTTGAAAAAAATCTCCGTCTGTAACAATTCCTCCAGCATGTACAAAGCAACACTGCCACCTCCCTGAGGAGTGGAGGACGGGCTCTGCATTGTCCCTGCATTCTTTTCAAATGAACCAGGATTGTTTTTAAGGCTCATTTCTGGTTTATTTGTAAGCTGGCTTTATTATGGAACCAACAGTGGGCTCTCTAAACATATTTTTCAAATGATTCTCCAGGAAAAGTAAACTTTGTGGGTCTTTGCATCCATAAATTCTCGTGCCTTTCAGCATTTCTAGGACAGCTAATTTGTGGGGCATTCTTTGGTTCATGATTTATTCCCACAACTGCTATCCCTTGCTATGGCCTGGTGAAAGGCAGGCTTCCCATTTGACAAGATTTCTCTGCCTGTTGATTTTGTTGGAGCTGGGCTCACCAGCATCCCAAATGCGTGTCTGCACCTCGCTGTCCCCAAGGCTGTGACTGCTGCTAACGTGGGCCATGGCCACAGCACAGCCCTGGATGTCACAGGGTGTGAGGCAGGAGGAGACCAGGATGCTGAGAAAAAATAAAAAAGCTGCTTTTAGTCTGTGCTGGATTTTTAATGATATCAGGAACAGAGAAGAAAAAGCTGATATTTAATGGAGTCTCTTTTATTTGCAAAGTCTCTGTGGCACAGTTTCCTGTGGGGCCCCTGCTCTGGGGGCAGGCTTTGCCAGCTGTAAAGCCCCACGAGGATGGCAGGAGGTGCAGAGCTCTGACTTGCCAACCTCCATCCACTTGGAGGAGGGTTTAAAGCCTCAAACAGCTCATGGCTGTGCCCCACGCTGTCTTGCATGGCTCAGGGGCTGTGACAGGGGACAGCAGCAGTTCCAGGGCTGTGTGGCTTGCACAGAGGCAGGAGGGACCAGCCCCCAAAATGCCAAGCCCCAAGGAGCCACGCTGAGCCCTGTGCCATCGCTTTGGGAATGCTCCTGAGCCAGCAGGTGTGAGGCTCTGTTTGCTCCCCAGGTTTGGGAAGGATTAGCTGTGCTCCATGACTCATGCTGAGTCTGAATCCCTTTTGAAGGATTCCAGGCCAATATTAAAGAGGGCTGAAGTAAATCTCAGTAACTGAACTTCTGCTGTCTCTCCCTGGCCTGCACACGCTGAGTGGCTGAAGGAGCTGTGTGAGTGTGTGAAGGGGAGCTGGAGATCCATCACTTGTTGTTTCCTCCTCCCAGAATCCCTTTAATCTCTGTGTCATGCACCAGGCAGAAAGTGGAGCAAGGAGGTGGCAGCTAGGAGGTGGTGGCACTGGTGTGGCTCCAGGGTCAGCTCTCCTGTCCCTCACTTGCATCTGGCAGCATCAGGAGCAAGCAGGAGTGTGTTTATCCAGAGAGGCTGCTCTGGTGGTGGCAGTGGCTTTTCTCAGCGTGCCCAGCAATCATCCCTTCAGTGCCACAGCAGTTTCTCCTGTTGTTGCCTCTCCAGTGGTCCCAGTGAAGGAGCAGCACAGCTGTGGCATGGGGAGGGACAGTGGCTGTGCCAGGCCTTAAATTGCTCCAGAGGACAGAGAAAATCACCACCATGCTGCAGTCCTGCAGGGTCCTGCTTCCCTTCCTCAAGGAGCTGTGTGCCTCTTTATTTTGTCTGTTTGGCCAAATATAAATATTCTGATCTGAGGTCATCCTGACAAATTTTGCAGGAATGATGATTCTTCAAGTCTGCCATGCTGTCCCGTACGATCCAGCTATCAATGGGATTGCACTAAATCAACAGGACATCCAAGTGCTGTTCCAGAAACACATTTAACTCTTCCCAGAGATGATCATTTATGTGATCTCTTGCTCTGAGTACAAACCAGTTGTTCTCCAGCAGTGGAGAAGCTTTGGCATTGGACAAAGCAAACAAAGCTGACAAATGCAGATCCAACCTTAGCCCTGACCCTTTTTGTGCAGCTATATGGAAAGAGCTTACAAGGCCAACATCTGCCTAACTTCAGTGGTAATTCAGATAATTGGTGAGAAGTGAAAGTTTAACACTACAAATAATGCTCTGCGTGGCTTGGCATGGGGTGCCAAGCCCTAATTGTGGACACATGGGTGTGGGCTTGCAGAGAAGACTTGCCTGGCTCCATGGAGGGAAGTATTCATGCTTACACATAGGGCTTGAATGAAACTGAGATGGGAGAGGAATTTATTCTGTCTGCCTCAAGTGGCCAGAGTGATTTGGACCAAAATCAGCAGGTCAATAAAGGCAGAAGAGAATAGGTCTTGGTAGGGTGTTTGGCCAGGCGCTTTGGCAGAACCTTTATTTTGATTTTCCTGGTGTCCAAAGATAAAGCATGTGCCTGTGTTTCCTCTCAGATCATGAACTCATGCAGGTCACAGTCAGTGTGTGTGTTCAAACCATGGCCTTGCTGTAACTGATGAGACTGTTTTGTGCAGTTTTTGTAAAACACTGACTTGATGTAGATAGGTTTGTGCTTGGTTTTGTTTTTCTGGCATCTAATCCCTCAGTGTTTTGATGGGCAATCGTGGTTCTTTGTGTTGTAGCACAGCTCAAAATGTACCTTCAGGGGACACCTGTCTGGGGTGCTGAAGGGTCACTCCAAGGGGAGAGCCTGTTCTCAGGACCATGCTGAGGCTGGGGTTGCACATCATGATGGATTCAGAGGGGTTTCACAGCTGCTTGTGCCCATTTGGTCATCTAGGCTTCTTGCTAGCCAGCTGTGCTGGCCTAGTGTCTCTTCCAAGCTACCTGAGGACCTGGACTTGGGGTTAGAAATGTAGTTCCCACTCATGTAGAGATTTTTCAGTGCAGCCTCTCAGGTAACACACACATTTGTAGCACATCTGTCTGTTAGAAGTCAAATGCTCCCAGCTCTGAAGTGACACCACAGGCAGAGATAAGGCAGTGCCCACCTGGAAAAGGATGGGCCAGGGCTGTCCTGGCTGAGCAGTGCCATTTCCAGCTTCATCTCTGCTGCACAGGTTGTGCTGTCAGAGGATAACAGAAATCCCTTTGTGGCTCATGGCTGTGGGCAGAGCTGACGGGCTGAGATCCATGGGGGGGGCTGAAGACAAAGTTTGGCCAAGGTGTTTTTGCACAACAGCAGCTCCAGGAAAGTCCTGTGAGACTCTGCTGTGGCAGCACCAAGGAGGCTGGCTTGTCACCCAGCTTAGAACCACTCCAGGCTGGAGTTTGATGCCAGCCTGCTGCTCGGCTGGGAAGGAGCCCCAGGGTCCTGCTTTGGGAGCTGACTCCTGCTCCTGGTGCAAGCAAAAGACACAGTCCTGAGAGGGCCATGATTGAGCCTGCCAGAGTGCCAGCCCTGGTCCTGCCCTGCCTGGACCTTGGGACAGTCCAAGGATCCCACAGGGCAGCTCCTCTTCCCCATCAGGCTCACACAAAACCTCGGACATTAAACAGAAAGCCAGTCCCACAGCCAGCAGCAGTCCTGCCTTTCAAAGGTGGCTGGGTCCAAAACAAGGCCAGGAGTTGGACCTGGCCATCCTTGTGGGTCTGGCTATTCTCTGATTCCAGGGCCTTTCTGGCAGTCAGTGTGAGCAGGGGCAGGTCACCAGGCTCCTCTGGTACACACCAGAGGCAGCTGTGGCTGATGCCAGGAGATCTTGTTTGCACCACTGCCACAGCCCCACTGCACAGGATGTTTCTGGAAGCCAGTATCAGTGCCTGGGACTTGGTGCTAGCATAGAAGTGAGGAGTATTTCTACAGAACAAGTTCATGAACAGATTCATTGGGCTGGGTCTGCCATGTCTCATCCTCCTGGGAGGGTTTCTCATCGTGGGGTACCCCAGGAGGGAGCAGGATGGCTGGAAGAAAGGCTGTCTCTCAGCTGGTGGTGGCACAGGATGGCCAGTGTACCCAGTGCCTGGCTGGCACTTCTCACCACCCAAACTGGTGCAGGCAGGCAACAGGGACGCTGGAGGGTGGGACCAAGATTTTCTCTTCAGTGCTCCAGCCACTGCTTTTCATATGATAAATGTTCCTCTGAAGTGTTACAGAGCAGTTCTCTTGAAAAGTAAGAATGTTCATGAAAATTGAATTCCCATACAGCACTCCAGCCGTGCAGCAAAGGAAGAGGAAAGGAATGCAGCTGGGGTCAGGCACAGCTTCAAGGAAAGAAGCAGCTAAATGGTGGCTTGGATGGTGCCAGGGGCTCCTCCAGCCCTGTTTTTAAGCACTGTTGGTTGTAAGGGGAAGGTGCAAGCCCTAAGCTGGCACCTGCCAAGCTGCAGCACTGCCTCAGAGGCTGCTTCCCCCTGCTGCAGGGATGTTCAGCATTTCTGTCTGACACACTCCACTGTGCTTCTTCAGGTGGTTTGCAACAGGTTTTGGAAGCTCACAGAAATATCTGAGAGTCAAGTCATGCATCCTACTGCATGAGGAGGTCCAGATTGGGATGAGTATTTGGTGGCTGAAGTAACTGTTCCAATGTTGAGTGTGTGCTGCTCCTGGAAGTGGCTGGTACTTGCATTGGCCTGCCCTCACATTTTTTGACAGCATGCCCTGAACAGACAAGGCTGGATAAAATTTTCCTTCTTGCCCTGTAGCTTAAGGATGGGCCAGACTTAAGGAGATTTGTAAGCTCAGCATGGCTCCAGATGAAGTCCCTGTCTAGGGGAGGGGACCTGCCCATGGAGTTGCTCAGCTCTCACACCAGAGCAGTGAGTGACACTGCTGGGTCACAGCCTTTCCACCCCTCAGCACAAAAACCAAACTGGAGACCTTTTCTCCTCGCACAGAACTCCCATGGCATAGTCCCAGATGCCCTCTGTGACAGCCTCTGCCCGGGCAGGAGGCAAAGGAGAGGCTGAGAGGTGCAGCATGGACCAGCTGCAGTGGGGGGATCCCCCAGGCTGTGCCCTGCTCAGGGACAGGCAGTGGGATCTGGGGGATCTGGGTTCCCAGGGGCTGCTCGGGCAGTGGGAGAGCTGGGGCAGTGAGACCCACAGGTTTTCATCACTTTTGCAGCAGGGCAGATGATGAATCCTACCCCCAGCACACGGAAATCATCGTCACCTTCCGAGCTATGCCCCGAGGGGATTTGTGCCCTCTCCTTTTTCTCCTCACCAGCCTGGCTGACAGCTGGCTGCTCCAGGGGGCTGCTGAATTGTTTCTTTGCTAGGAAGGGCTCTGAAATAAGCAGAAGCAGCAGGGAATGTGGGCCCTGAATGCACAGGCTGTTAGAATCCCCTTGCCTGTGTGGATGTGGCTGGGTCGGAAGCTGGAGTGAAATGGTGCAAATAATTTGGCACCCGTGGGAGCTGTGAAGGGAAGTGATGGAGGATCCTCACTCGGGATATTTTACAGCCTGATGGGGCACTGCTGTGGCCTTGGCAGGGTGGTGTATGTGACTGGAGAAGGCTTTGCTGGCTCTGATTCCTGTTCATAATGGGATGCTGTGTGTAAACTGCCTCAGCTGAAGGCAGGATCAGTGCCTGGGGGACTGGACCAGGACTAGGAGAGCAGAGAACCATCCTTGGGTGAGTGACAGATTGGTTTTATTCTTGGACAGTTTCTGACCTCCCTTAGCTCACCTATTCCATAAAGATCCATCTCTTCCTCAGGGGAAGTGCCAAGCTCTGCACAGTTCTTCATTGTGAGCAGTCACAATTCTAGGCAGAGAAACTGGGGCACAGCTCACCTTGTGGGAGATCCCAGCCAGGAGCTGCTCACCTCTAACCTGCCTGCAGAGCCCAGGGGGAATCCCAGGCATTCCCAGAGCATTTGGACTGTCCCAGTTGGTTTTGAGGGTCCCTGAGGGGGTGCAGGTCACTGGGTGCAGTGGAGGTACCCAGAGAGTGAGGGTCTAAATCCATGTCCACGGGCAGAACCAGCACTTGCTGAGGGTGGTGCCATTTGGAGAGGAGGGCTGCAAACTCCCCTGGCAGCAAGGTTTGCCAGTGGCTTCAGCCATCAGCTTCACCCTGGGTTAAGAACAGCACACACACAGACTTTACCACACACTGAAGGCTACATTTTTCCCTCGCAGCAAGAATCTATCTCTGGTGTCCAAAGAAGTGCTGGAATTTGGCAGGAGATCATTGTCCCATAGGAAGCCTTCACTAAACATTTGTTCTGAATGTGAAACATGGTTTGTACAGAGGACGTGGAAAAGTCACAAGCAATGGCATCCCAGGGAGCCCCATGCTTTGGGGACTGCTCTGGGAGGGATTGTTTTTCAGCTCCATCCCACATCCCAGGAAAGCTGTGTTGTAGACATGAACTGTTGGCAGAGCAGGTTGCTCCCAAGGACAAAAATGCTGTTCTTGTCTTTCTTTTCCTTCCAACCCCAGCTCGTTCTGGGCAGCTGAGGAGGAGCAGCCTGGGGCTGTGCTAGTGGGCAGGGGACTGTGTGCTCGTGTTGTGACTGAGGTGTCTGTAGCCGTGGCAAGCTGTGCTGAGCTTCCAGCAGGAAAGCATGGAATTGATTCTTGTGTTTTACCTCGTGATATGGGTGTCCTCTTGGAGACAAATTTGCAAAACCAAAGGTGTAGAACATGGCATTAACTCAAAGTACAGGCATGGTTACCAGGGGGATGGGATGAGCTGAACTGTCCACAAGGCTGGTCCAGCAGCAGCAGGGATCAGTGCCAGACCTCTGTGCCACACACAAACCCCTCACACTTTGTCCCTGTGTTGGCAGCTCAGTACAGCCCTGCTCCTGTCCCTGACACTCTCCCTCTCTCTCTCAGTTTTACAGCTACGGCTCCAGCAGAGAAGGACCCGTGAGCAGCTGGCAGACCAAGGCATCATGCCACGTGAGTATCTCCTTCTGCCTTTTTCACCCTGCCTCCGAGGGCTGTGCTCATCCTGGGCACTGCTGGGGCACTGTGTGGCACCAGCTGCCTGCTCAGAGCCCACAGCTCAAAGGGCTTCAGGGGGACTGCAGGAATGTGGTGATCCCTGGTGCTGTGCAGGGCATTTATCACACAGAGTGTAATGGCCCTGCTCAAACTGAAGTCAGGAGAGGTGCTCACCTTACACCACCCAAAACTTCAGCTGCAGAGGTCACTGTAGCAGGGCAAGCTTATCCAGCTCAAGCAGAGGGCTCACAAGGCAAGGGCAGAGAATCTCCTGTCCTCCTGTGAAAGCCAGGAACCTCTGTGACAGGACAGGGAAGAGGATGAGGGGGCTCATTCCAGGAGGCTGGGGAGGAAGGCAGCTCTGGGAACTGCCTTGGCCCGGGGCACACGGGCAATCCCTGGAGGAAGGGGACACACCCAGACCTGTCCCCAGGCAGGACCCACAGGGCAGAGCTGGCAGTGACACCTGAGGCCACTGAACCCCCATGGGGGCTGCTTGCTGCAGAGTGACAAATGTGTTCCCCCCCGGCCCCATCCAGCCCTGCTCACCTGGCACTCGAGCCTGAAGGACAGACTCCAGGACAGCTTTACCATGACATCATTCTGCACCACAAAGTCAGTTGCTAGAGCCCAAAAAGTCAGTGAATGAAAACCATCCCCTTCTGCACCTGCAGGTGCACCATGAAAGCTGTAGCACCACTGGAGAAAGGATGTTGGGAGCTCAGCCCTGCTCAGTGGAATTCTCCATCCTGACCTAGCTCAGGCTCCATGTGCAAATCTGTGGTTACCTGGGACCCAGGTAGAGGATTATCCTTTCTGTCTCATCAAGGACCCCTTGGGTTCACTGCTAAGGTCACAATTTCCCAGAGGCTGTGTCACTTCTGTCCCTTCTGTTGCCCTTGAAGACTGTGATGGAGCTCTTGCCTAAGCAGCAGAACACCACCTCTCTAAGAGCATGGCTCTGGCACTGCTTGCTGCACCCTGTCCCTCCCCTGTCCCCCTGGAGGACTGTGCTGAACAACAGATGCCTTCTGAGGACATTCCTGTCAGCACCAGCGGTAGGAAAACTTGAGCAAGACGACAAAAATCATGACTGCCAACATGATCAGTGGTTTTAAGACTGATAAATTCATACTCTTTCCATTTTTCGCCTGCTTATTTCTTTAAGCACTCAGATTTTATGCTGCCTGCCACGAAAGGGCAGGCACTTGGATCACAAGACTCCAGGAGCTGAAGCTTTGGACAAAATACTGTGATTTTTGTTAGAGTAACGCAGGAAAATGGGGCAGCAGTGCCCCCTGAGAGGTTTGTACACCTGGGGCTGCCCTGCGAGGCTGCGCTGTCACACGTGGCACCCGACACCTCAAACCTGACACGCTGCAAAGTCCTCAGCCAAACCTCTCTGATGGCAGCTGAAGGGTATTTTCCTCTTACTTACAGCTTCTTTGCACTCCCAACTTCTAGGCTGACATTTTGCAGTCTGGTTTCTGTCCAAGAAGACCATTTTGGGAAACTTGAGCACGGTTCACTCACTGAAAGTAATAGAAGAAAAGGCACTTATGCCATTATAAAAACAAACACGCAGAATTTAACTGCTGAATTTGACATCAAGAGGAAGTGTCAGATGTTAGCATTTAATACATGGGAGTCCCAGCCAGCTTCCCCATGGCTTGGGCATGTGCAGACATTCCTCACGAAAAACAAGCCTTTGTTAACCACATCTTCCCATGCCATGTTGGTTCTGAGGACCAGCAGGTGAGTTCCCCTGGCTGTGATGGATTGCAAAAATAGCTGTGCTTGAAGGCCCTCCTGCTGTACACAGCCACCACCTCGTCCTCACTGAAGCCTTAAAACAACTGCTGATCACCTGTTGATCCCCGGGTGATCAACACCCCAGGCCCTCTCCCATTTCATGCTGAAATGCCATCCCCTGACAAGTTCTCTGAACCAGTGTTGCTAGCAGTGTCTTCATTTGTTCTGCAGACCGACACAAGCTGCAGCACCCACGTAATTCCTCCAAAGATCTTGGTAAATTATCAAACCCTGCAGCACTTTCCTCTTGAACAGCACAGCACTTGGTCAGTGCCTGCAGCACACTGCCAGCATCAGTGCTTCACATCAGCAGGGCTGGGAAAGTCATCTCTCTGCCTAGCTTCATTTTCTCATGTGCGCTGTTTAATTTTGCTTCTGATTAAACCAGCTGTCACCAGTGCTGGTGGCTGCTCACTGGAGCGTGGCACAGCAGCACCAGCTTGTCTGTCTGTCTGTCTGTCTGCTTTCCAAATGGCAGGAGTAGGAATGGGCCTCCTGTGTTTTTCTGTGATTCCCTGGATGTTCCAGGGGTTGCCTGGGTGTTGACTACCAGAAGTCAATTCAGAAGGCCCCCAAACCTTTCCTGTTTCTCCCCAGTTTTCTTCTCATCCTCCCCTAGACTGATGGAGGATAACAATGCCTGCATGAAAATAGTTTGTCTTTATTGGATCCCATTCAGAAGATGGAAAGAGAATTTCTGTTGCCAGACAAAGAGTTGCAGCAGACTGTTTTTGCGGGTCAGGACACCTTCCCCTTCCTTGTCCCAATGGGAACAGCTAGGTTTGTCTGCTTACACAGATAGAAAAGAATTTTTGTAGGATATGAGAAGCATTAACCCCTTCACCATGCAAATTTTGCCTCAGTTTCCAGTGCACCACAGTAAAGAAGGAAATGGGCAAGATTCCCCATGACTCCAGTACAGCTGCTGCATGGGACTGGTGTTCAGTGCTCCAAGAGCCAGGGATTGTTGGTCCGAGTTTGGGAGCACCAGTGGTTAATCCTCCCTGAGGTCAGGAGATGCTGGGGACATGGTCCAGGGAGGTCCCGTGTGACACAGCTGCTTCTGAGCAGGGGACAGGACAGACCTCCAGTCATGGGCAGTGACAGATGGTGGATAAATGGCAATGCCCTCACTGGAGGCTGCACCACAGACCCCAAGAGCTGAGGCAGGTATTAATTCATTAATTATTTAAATTCCCTGCTGACCTCAAGCCTTAGTCACCGACAGGTTTTCCTTTCAGGCGAGCTCCCTCACAGGTGTTTGCTCTTCCCAGATCTGTCTTCGGGAGCTGTGGTGCCTTCCAGCACCTGCAGGGAACGTGACAGGGCAAAGATTCATCTGCTCTCTGATGTGCCCCACACAGCACTGTGTGTCCAAGCCTGCACCCCTCCCTGCCCACGTGCCTCCTGCTCTCCCCATGCTCTCCCCATGCTCTCCATCCCCCCTGCTCTCTTGCCGTGGACTGGCTGAGAGCATGGGATTTCCCAGAGCTTTCCTGGGTTATTTTTAGTCAGCACAATAAAGAGAACAGCTAGTTTGTGTTGCTATTTTTATGGCACCCATTAAAATGCTGTTGCTGAATATCCTGGTAGCTGCTTGCTTCCGCTCCTGTGCTGACTGCTCCTCTTTCTTTCCTGTTGCAGCACTGAAAAGCCCATCTGCATTCCATGAACAGAGAAAAAGCCTGGAGCGAGCCAAGGTAACTCCTGCAGCCTTCCCCACGAGGGAACACCTGGGCTTGCTTTGCATGAGTCACGGGGTTTGAAAGCACCTGCCACCACTGTCCCCTCCTCTGGCACCCTCCACACTGGCCAAGGATGAGGGGCAGGGCACCTGCTGTGCTTCCAGAAATGCTTCCAGGCTCACAAATGCTCTGGAACACCCTTCTCTGAGCAGGGATGGTTTAAAAAGGGCAAAGGGGGCATCTGTGCACTGAGCTGCGGGGTTTTACAGCAGCCCCAGGTTTTACAGAAGGCCCTGGGCAGGGCAGGGCTCAGCAGGGCTTTGTCAGTCCCTGCAGTGAATGTCCAGCCAGTGGAACTGCTGCTTCCCCCTGCGGGTCCCAGCACAGCCTGCTCCTCCTGTGCTGGCAGCGAGCTCAGGGCAGGGCCAGCCTGGGGGAATGCAGGTGCCACCTGCAGCCAGTCCCCAGGGAGCCCACACTTGTCACCAGGCAGGAGCTCTGGCTTTTAGCTCTGCAGAGCAGCTTGGCCAACAGGACACAACACCCAAGGGGGAAATGGGCCAGGCTTCCCTAAACACTGCCAAAGGCAGAAGCCACTTCCAGAAGGCTTTGAAACTCTGTGATCTGATCACTTTTTGGGAAATCACATTGGTTTTCCAAGGCAAGGCAGCCTTGATCAAGCTGGAGGGATGACCCCAGAAAGGGAAGCAATTGATCATGCAGGTTTTGCTTGAGCACAAGAATTTGTTCCATTAATCTGCAAAATGTGCTTGCAGCCACATGGTAAAGGACCTTTGCAAGGAAGAATGATTGTGAAATACAGGGAAGTGCTCTTCTGAACTTAAACACACTCCAAATCACTTGCCCCGAGTCTCCCGTGGTAATAAATGGTGAGCATAAGAAATACAGCATGACTCTGAAAGATGAGCATGCTTAAAAAATTTCAAGCAATCCAAAGTATCCTTGAAGTGTCATATATTTTACAGTTAAAGTATACATTTGTGTCTCTTTGTCTTTCTCTTCAAAAGCTTTCACTGGCTAGTTGCCTGGGGAAAGGGGAGGGATGGTCTAGTCAATCCCAAACCACGGGCATGTTTAGAAAGTGCTAATGAAGACACTGAGCACAGCCCATAACAAACATTATTCCCTTGCAAAGCTGCCCTGTTTAGACCTGGGGCCGGGAAGATCAGCAGCTGTTTCCAGACAGTTACTCAAAGAAATTTGTTGTTTAGCTGATGTTGTGCAAACAGAAAGCAGATAACTGCTAGTGTGTTGTGAAAGCTCCTCTGCTTCAGCTAATGTTAAAAAAGCTCACATCTGAAGTCTTCATCCTTTGCACCCCAGAGACACAAATGCAGCTCATTAACAGCCAGGGTCCAAAGGAACTGGAGTCACAGCAGAAACAGCTGTGGGGCAGCAGCTGGAGCTGAGCCCAAGGCAGGGCCTGATCTGAGGATTGGTTGGAAATGCATTTTGTGAGTTTAAATGCACTCAGGTGCAGACACCAGCTTGCTCTGACCTGGCACAGGAACCAGGCAAACCTACACCTGGTCGAAGCACGGGATTGTGGTGTTGGAAATAAGCAGCTAAAAGTACAGGGGAAGGGTAAGGCGTTGTAAAGACTTTAGTAAATAAAATGTCTATTATTTGTTTAAACATGTCACTGGCTCTGTTAGAGGCTGGCAGCAGGCCAGCCCAGCCGACTTTGATGTCTATAATAGATTCCTGGGGTGGAGGACAGAGAGCAGGCTGGCTTTCCTGGGGCTGTCTGGCTCAGCAGGGCTGGAGCACTCACCCAGCACCCCAGCACAGAGGGGCTGCAGGGTGGCTGTCCTGCCTCTGCCCCAGAGCAGAACAGCCCCACTGGGCAGGTCACAGAATCACTGAATTCACAGAATCACTGGGTTGGAAGGGACCTTCAAGATCATCGAGTCCAGCCCAGCCCAGCCCCAACATCTCAGCTAGACCCTGGCACCCAGTGCCACATCCAGGCTTTGTTAAACACACCCAGGGATGGTGACTCCACCACCTCCCTGGGCAGCCATTCCAGAGCTTTATCCCCCTTTCTGTGAAAACCTTTTTCTAATATCCAACCTGTATTTCCATTGGCACAGCTTGAGGCTGTGTCCTCTGGTTCTGTCAGTGCTGCCTGGAGAAAGAGCCCAGCCCCACCTGAGCACAGCCACCTTCCAGGGGCTGTACAGAGTGACAAGGTCCTGACTACTGTGTGAGCACTGCCAGGCACCCACTGGCAGTGACCTGCTCTGGTGCCCTCTGAGCTGTGCTGTGAGCCCTTGGCCCCTGATTCCAGCCCAACCTGTTCTGCTGAAGTTTGAGCACACTACTGTGTGTACATTCAGAACTCTCTCTTTTTTCTGCAGCACTTTTCAAAGCTGTTTAGCATCCTGTGTGCCAACAGCCATCTCACCTCTGGACTGCCCAGCCTCCCCTCCCCTCAGCCCCCTCCCTGACCTCAGCTCTGACTCAGTGGTGGTGTCTGCAGCTGTTGCCCAGACCCTTCCACGGACCCTTTCAGATGCAGGGCACAGAACAGGGCTGAGCTGCACCCCGTGCTGTGTCTCCCTTGCTGGTTTGGGATTGTGGTCAGCTGCTGATCACTGGATTCTCCAGAGCCTTTTACACTTTCCCAATGCATGGAGTAACTAATTTCTGCCTGAGGGCCTGCCCAGTGAGCACTGCAGGAGCATCTCTGGTGCATTAAGCCTTCATCCACTGCAGTGCTTCATCAGCTGCCTTAGCTATGGCTAACTGTGACCTGAGCACAGCCCTTCCCAAATGTCCTTCTTGAACCTGTAGCACATGAATTTCAGAGCATCAGTTGTGCCAAATCATGGTGCACTGTAATCAGTTAGCCTTGAATGATTCAGAATGAAGGAGTATGTCTTCTATCATTCAAGGCATTAACTAATCTATTGACTAGCAGGAAAAATTGCTTTGTAACAGGATTTGATTTATTCTTCTGTTTAGACTCTGAGCCATTTCCAATTCCTCTGGTGATCCAAAGCTATGCTCCTTTTTTGTATTAGTCTTATCCAGACCAAATTTCTCTGGCTTGCATGTGAGAAAGCCATGGGAGATAATGTCAAAACATGCTTCGAGTCAAGCTGCATGACATTCATTGTTTATTCCTCTTACAGAAAACTGTCATTTCTCCATAGAAGGAATTTCAGTCAGTGTGATGTGATTTGTTCTTGATAAATCCATCCTGGCTGTTGCTCACCTCCTTGCTATCTTCAAAATTCATTTATATAGATGGTTTGATTACTTGGTCCAATATCTTGCTGTCTGCTTTAAAATTTCCTGGTTTCTTCTTCCCATCTCTTTTAAAGCTAGCAATTACTCTCCTTTGCCCAGTTTCCTGGAGAACCATAGATAGTTGCTGTTACTGCAGCCTCGTGTGTCTCAAAATTGTTTGGGAACACTTAACTCCTCTGAGTACCCTCTAACCTGTTCTCCAACCTGACAACTGGGCTTTCTTCTCTTTTCTTGCTGAAGGTTCTTGGCTGAGCCACCTGTTTGATAAAGAGCAATTTATCTTTTTAGTGAGGATGGTTTTCAAAAGGCATTAAATCCTGTAGCCATCTCAGCAGTATGCACAATTATTTCTCCTGTTTATGGAACACAGACAGCACTTTCCATTGCCTGATCCTGGCTGCAGAAGTCCTTGTAAGATCTTTTTCTCGTGATCCTGTACATTTTGTACTGTGGATTTCCACTTTTGCTCCAGCTGCCTGTACTATTCTTTTATATTTATCCTTAAGATGTTAGTCTCTTTGAACTGTGTACAATTTTTTTTACTACTTCTTCTTGCAGCTCATCTTAGCTAAGAGCTTGTCTAAGTTGAGCTCTAGCTTTTCTGCACCAGGGGATAAGCTCATATTTATATTCTTGAGGTCATCTGCCCTCAAGGCTGAACTTTCTTGGCCCTTATGGTTGGTGTTCCTGTACCTCAGTGTGCCTCTCTGGTCCTAAAGCCATGAGGGAGTTGGCACAAGGCTCCAGGACTGTGTCCATCACCAGCCCAGCTGCAGTGACTGCAAGGCAGATTTTCCCAGCCCCATGTCATGGCTGGGGTGGGGAACCACAGAGCACAGGGGCTGCAGGGCTGCAGGTGGGTTAAGCCTCGTGGCTGACCTGGGCAGAGAGTCTGAGTGGCTTCATGGCTTTGCTCTGCCTGATCTCTCACCCCGGAGTGCTGGGGTGACACCAGGACACTGCCACCAGGACATTCTGGAGCATCTCCCAGAGCTGACGTGCTGGGCAGGCCCCACCACTCCTAGGGAATAGTCTCACCCTTCGTATGAGTTCTCATAACATTTCAGGCATGGGAAGCCCAGTGGTGATGGCAAAGGGCACAGCAGTGGGTGCAGTGAGCAGTCAGCACTACGTGCACGTTGTTCCCTTTCTGAAGAACTGCCCAAGGACAACCCAGCATTTCAGTGATGAGAAATGTCATTTAGGAGCTCACCCAACCCAGCTGGTAATAAATCCAAAAGAATGTGGGATGGCACAGGGCAGGTGCTCTCAGTACCTTCTGGCTGCTCCAGCCAGGTAACTCTGTTTGTGTTCTGCAGACTGAAGATTATCTCAAGCACAAGATCAGAAGCAGGCCTGAGCGGTCAGACCTGGTCAATATGCACATTCTGCAAGGTAAGACTGCCCGAGCTTCTCCCACATATTCCTTGTGTCTCCTGCCCTGGGACTTGTGTTTCTCCTGCCCTGCTTGTGTTCCTTCAGGAATCTCATCACCATTACTTTGTTCAAGGTGCTCATGGGGGCAGACTCAAATGGGACATGTTGTATGAAATTCTCTCCAGAGCTGGTGTTCAGGAAGCAGGACACACTTTTATTCCCTGACAGACACAGTCCCACGGCCACCCAGCCTTTCTCCCATCTCTGGCAGGGAGCAGTGTAAGGTGCTCCAGGCAACAGCTGTGAGAGAGGACTCTGTTAGACACCAGTGCCAATGACTGATTGTGAAGAGCAAACCCAGGGGATTTGTTGTCCAGGGCACTGAAATTCCCATAGCAGGTCATTGTAACACCTCCCCAAAGCTGGACATCTTTGTGCTGCTATAATGCTGGATATTCTGTGTGTCAGCCCGTGCAGTCAGTGACCCAAGCAGGGCTGGATGGAAAGCCCTGCTGTCAGTCTGTGAGCCACAGCAGCTCTCTCCTCTCCCATCCTGGTGTTCCCTCTCAGGCAGAGAGCTGGCAGGGCTGGATCCCATCACAGACAGCAGAACACCACAGTGTCCCTGTTATCTCCAGAGATAACAAGATCCTTAGAGACAGAGAGGATGTGCAGCCTCCCTCCCTCCTTGAGTCCTGCCACTTGCCTGGAAGAAGCAGATCACTCTCTGGCAGCTGTGAACACTGCACTCTGCTCTCAGCATGGATGCAATCTGTATTTCTCTTTTCCTCTGGCAGGCTGAAGGGCTGAGCCTGTGTCCCATGGTGGATCAGTGTTGCTGCCTTGCTTTTCCCTCGGGTTTCCAGCCCTAAAATAAGCTAGCACCATTGCTTGTTGAAGAGGTGGAGAGTGTCCTTCCCCTAGGTTAAATAACAGAAGCAATGTGGACTGGAGCTGGGGGCTGTTACCAGATGTGGAGGCAGCTGCAGTCCCTGGGCATGGACAGGGACAGAGCCAGCCAGGGGAGGGACTGCAGAGAGCAGAGAGTGCCTGGCTGTGCACTCAGCAAGATGCATGTGCTGCCTCACACCCCCCTTACCTGCAGCCTCTGCTCACACCTCTGTCCATCCTGCTCTGCATTCAGAGCTGTGCCTTGGCATATCCATCTTGTGGATTTGACTTACAAATCCATTTTGTTCACAACTGGGCCTAGAGGTAATTGAAACTGGCCAGGTGACACAGTTTGCATCATCCAAGTGCCAACGGTGCCTTCTGTTACAGTTCACCTCAAGGAGCTCCTTTGTGTTCACTGGTCTGTGTAATCTGAGGCCAGGAATGGCCCTAGACCATCTCTCCTGACCTCCTGCTGAGAATTTCCATGGTATCAAGCCCTTAGCTTGTGTTCCCTACAGTATCTCTTCCAGAGTGTCCAGGCTTTGAAGAAAGAACAAGTTACACACAGCTGTTCTTGCCTTAGACCCTCAAAGTTTAGAAATGGTCTGGTTTAGAATCCCACTACCTCACTACTCACACCTGGTCCAAGAGAGGAGCCAGAGGGCTTTGTTCAGGAAATCTTTCTGTTTAAGTTGCTATTCTTCTGTCACCCTTCAACAACTGGGGTTTTCTCAGCTGGCTTTGGTAGGGCTGCAGCTTCCAGATCTACCTGCCTCTGCCCTGCTCCTCCCCAGCTCATTTTTTCCCTGGAGCACTGTAGTTATGTCACCTCCAAAAGTCCCCAGCCCAAGACTCAGCATTCTGAATTCCAGTGTAAGCCATTTACTCCAGTTGTCAAGCACTGTCAATGGTTCTGTTCTCCAGCTGTTTCCCATCTGCACAGGGGGCCAGTGTGCTCCTGGCAGGCAGGAGCTGGAGAGCCCTTTGGCCCTTGTTAGTGGCAGCTTGCTCATGAAGTTTCCATCACAGATCACTCCTGGGCCTTGCAGAGGATGGTCCAGCCCTAGGCTGGGTTTGCAAGCCCAGGATGGTAGAGAGAAGCTCTTGTTTGGGAATGGAGAAGCTGGGCCTGAGGCTCAGAGAAGGACCCGTGTCCCAAATCACCACAGCAGCCCCACCCAGCCTAGCAGAGCAGATCCTGCTGTGCTGAGCCACGCTCAGGTGTTGGCCACAGCCCCCAGGGGCTGAGCTGAAGGGCACCACGTTCTCACTGTGCCCACAGGAGCCCCTGGTCCTGATGCTTCTGCTTGGCCTTGCAGACTCAGCTGCAGAGGGGTCCATCCAGTCTACTCAGATGAAGCTGAAAAGAGCCCGGCTGGCCGATGACCTCAATGAGAAGATTGCGCTCAGGCCGGGGCCTTTGGAGCTGGTGGAGAAGAATATTATTCCCGTGGACTCGGCTGTGAAAGAGGCCATAAAAGGTAGTGACAGTGAACGTGAGCGTTGTGTGGGGCAGGGGCTGCTGAGGGGACCAGGAGGTACCACAGTGACTGCAGGAGGTGACCAACCTGCATGTAAGAGCTGCATTTATTGCCTAAATTTCATTGTTTTCACAGTAACCATCCCAGTCCAGCACAGCCTGTGAGCTTTCTTCTTAGAGCAGTGGCGCTGAAACATGCACCAGTGCTCAGTCACACTCCCCCAGAAGGAACCTCCCTTCTCACACCCCTTCCCTCCCCAAGGCTTTGAGCACAGAAGTGATGCTGTTGGAGAGAGGAGACTCCTTCCTTCAGCATGGGAGAGAACCTGGGGGAGTTCAGGACTCCTTCCTTCAGCATGGGAGAGAACCTGAGTGCACAGGTGCTGCTTGTGAGACCAGCCCAGATTCTCCCACCTGTGCCCTGCCAAGCTTCACATCCCAGTAAATGGGGATAGAGTGGCCCCAGTTCAGGGAGGCTGTGGGTTCTCTTCCATTTTTTACCACTGGTGCTAATGGTGTGCAGGACCCAGCAGAACAGGATGGGGTGTGGAGCATCCTGGGGGTGCTAAATTGCTGGAGAATATGAGCAGGGGTCTGCTTCCCCAAACAGAGCACACTCCTGCCAGCCAGGACCCAGCACTTGTCTCATGCCTAAGCTTGGTTTTCCTCCATCGCCTCCTCCCACCAGAGGAGGGAGGAAGAATCATCCACAATTACTTCCCCCACGCTGCTGCAGGGAAGCTGGTGTGGGAGTCAACACCGAGCAGAACGGTGACTCAAATTTCACCAGGGCCCAGTGCCAGGACAGGGAGATCCAAAAGCAGGGAAAGGAGCAGGAAAGCCAGCAGGGTCCTGCAGTGACAGGACAGCAACCTGTATTTTTGAAGTCTGGGGCTGCCTCCACATGTCTAAACTGGCACTCAGGTCTCCAGTGAGGCACTGAGAGCTGCTCTGTTCTGTTCCTCAGTTAATGGGATCATTTCCATTGGCATAATCCCATTCGAAGGGTCTGTTCTGGAGCTCAGAGCAGGCTGGGGATAATGGCAGGGCTTTGGGGCAGCAAGGGATTTGGAGTGACAGGAGAGATGCCAAAAATAAGAGTTGAAACAGGAAGCACTTTGATTTTCATTTCATCTCAGAAACCATCTTAAATGACATGAAATATTCCAGGCTCAGATACTGCTCTGTCCTGCCCCACAACTATTCCTGCTCTTGGTTTGGGGGCTGGGAAATGCAGGCTGTGTGTGTACAGCAGCTTCTCCAGCCTGGCCCTGGAGCTGCTCCATTCCCAGCGTGTTGCAGCTCTCCTCTTTGAAGGTGAAATGTTCCAGGACTCTGCCTGAAGAGGAATTTTTAAGGAGAGTTCAAATAAAATCTCCCCGGCCACTTACTAAAGGAGAGAACAGTGGGAAAAAAAGATTCAAAATATCCCCCCCTTTATAAACATTTGAGGCAGTGTGAGCATGACTTTATCCCCTGGAGCTGAGGTTTGGAGACTGGGCAAATGAGCTCGAGTCTTGAATAGAGCACCTCTCCAGCTGCCTTGTCAGGAGCTGGTGATAAACAGAGATTTACGGGACCAAACTGTTAAAAACAAAAACTCTGGCTTAAAAATTATTTGTTCAGTTTTAAATTTCTCCCTTTCACAGTGCTCTTGTATCGCATTGCTGGGGAAAAACGTGTCCTTGTAAGCCAGTCTCATCCCATTCAGGGTGAAACACGGGGCACATTCGGGTCCACCGTGAAGTTGCTTGGTACCATAGGGTGCCATGAGAAGAAGGTGCTGCAGCTGCACCAGGAACACCATCCCAGCCCTCAGGTTTCTGCAGAAGAAATCCCCAAGTTGGAGGATCCTCAGGCTCATTTTTGGAGTCAGAGGCACCTTGTGGTACTCACAGTTTGGGGCAAAGGGCCGAACACAGAGCGGAGATGAGTACTGGCACTTCTGAACGTTAAGCCTTTTGTTTTTGCAATACCAGAAAGATGACAGGGTTTAAAATCATTTTACTTTAACCTTGGAATCTCAACTGTTTATACAGTGGAAAGTTCAGCTGACGTGTTCCTCTAATCACCTCCGGCAGGGTGAGCAGAAAGTGCCAGACCCCAACCGAAAGCCCAAACGTCCCAGTGACAGGAGGCCGCCAGTGCCCTGCATAGCTGAGCAGTGATACAAGGAACTTTTTTTACCAGGTCCTTGTCATCACTTTGTCCAATGCGCTCAAGAGGACAATACCCAGTGCATTAGAAACAGCCCGGAGCAAACACCATCCTGCCTGAGATTACAGCAGGGACACGGGATGGAGAAACAATACGCTCAGGCCAGGCTGGGTGAGAGCAGGACAGATAAGGGAAGCATTCCCCATTGGCACAGGCCTGTGGTATCAAGCAGCAGGATGCAGCACATTCCTGTCATGCTCCGGGCTGTCGCTGTGTCCTGAAGGTCCCTTGTGCTCCCAGCTTTGGCACCACTTCCCAACACAGGCTTCCCTGCCAGCGCAGCAGGAGCCCTGCAGATCCACAAGTTCCCCTTGCTTGGAGTCCTTTCTCCCAAGAGGGGATGTCCATGCTGGCCTGCAGGCGTGGGAAGCAGCTCCCATGCAGCCCAGGTGGCCCACGCAGTGCTGCAGTTCCTCAGGGACCTGCTTGGGTGCTGCCTCTGATGGAGAGGACGGACAGGACACAGGCTCTCTTTCCAGGGACATAGGAAGACAGCAAGTTGAACACGGCTGATCTCGTGTCCCCGGCCCATGTCTGGGCAGCAGCTCAGGCAGGGAGCCAGGGCTCTGAACTCACCCACCCTGGCACCAGCAGCCGCAGGGAGTGGAGATAACGCTTATCTCTCAGATAGGGGCAGGGGTCAGAGCAGGAGGTGCGTGTCGTTGAGAAGGTGCACATTGCTGGACCGGCAGCAGGGACAGGTGGAAGCTTGTCCCCAGGCCCTTCCTATTTCCCCATTTGTCACCTCACTATCAGCGTGCCAAGCTGCCTGACAAATGCCAGACGTGAGCACGAGGAGATTACGAGTGTGGCCACGCTGCTCCTTCCTCTGCCCCCACCTGCAGCTCTCCCAAGGCTCACATGAGACCTTTTTTTCTCAGCACTTTATTTATCATCAAACCTCGGGGTCAAGAGCCCTTGCCCATCTGACTAGCAGATAACAGTGCAGGAGCTGTGCAGGAGGAGCAGCCTGGGGCTGTCGGGCAGGCAGTAGAAGCGGTTTGAACCGTGTCCTGTGGGTGAAACCTGTGCACACAGACAGCATGTGGGAGCCTCTGTGCACCTGCAGCCACATCCACTCCTGCTGGCTCTTGTGCTGTGAGCAGATGGATCACATTCCGAGCTGGTTTCAACCTCGCTCCTGCTGAGGGCAGAATCCGTGCGAGGTGTGGGAGGGCGATTCGTGCCTCACTCCCATCGCAGCCCAGTGCAGGGGCAGGATGGCAGAGCCCCTCCTGCACCAGTCCCACCTGTCTGCAGGTCCTGCTGTGCTGGCCGGCCAGGCTCCTCCATCCCTTCCTCTCTCCCTGTCCCAAGGAATAAGTGCTATGGTCCTGGATCCTCAGATCCCCCTTCTCTCCCACGGGACACAGTCCATGGTCCCGGTTCCTCCAAGCCTCCTCTCTCCCTGTCCCAAGCGCCCCTGTCCATGGCCCGGTCCCCCTGCTGTCCCCCAGCCCCGGAGGTGGCCGAGCCCCCCATGTGCCCCCAGCCACGGCCGGGGAGGGGGCGGTGGGCGCGGCCGAGGTCCCCACGAGGCTCCCCCCGTTCCCCGTGGCTCCCCGCAGGCTCTGACCGTCGCCCCTCTGCCCCCGCAGGCTCCCAGGGCGGCTTTCCCCGGCAGAGCGACGCCTTCGCCTTCGAGGAGGACAGCAGCAACGACGGGCTGTCCCCGGAGCGGCCCCGCAGCCGCGGCTCCCCGGGCCCCGCCGAGCCGCCCCCCGGCTCCAAGGCCCCGGAGCCGCCCCCCGCCGGCCCCGCCGGGGCTCCGCAGGTAGGGAGAGCCGTCCTGGAGCCGGGGACATGCGGGGGCACAGGGGAGACGCGTGCGGCACCGGGGAGGGAGCACACGAGGGACAGGCGGGGGGTCCCGGGCCGAGGAGGTGACTCCTGCCCTGTGCTCGGCACTGGTGGGGCCGCGCCTCCAGTGCTGTGCCCAGTCCGGGTCCCCGCAATTTAGGAAGGATGTGGAGATGCTGGAGCGTGTGCAGAGAGGGGCAACAAGGCTGGGGAGGGGTCTGGAGCACAAGTCCTGTGAGGAACGGCTGAGGGAGCTGGGGTTGTTTATTCTGGAGAAGAGGAGGCTCAGGACAGACCTCATCACTCCCTACAGCTCCCTGACAGGAGGGTGCAGCCAAGGGAGGTCGGGCTCTTCTCCCAGGGAACAGTGACAGGACAGGAGGACACAGCCTTGAGCTGTGCCAGGGGGGGTTCAGGTTGGACGTTAGGAAGAAATTCTTCACTGAAAGGATGATTGGGCATTGGAATGGGCTGCCCAGGGAGGCGGTGGAGTCACCATCTCTGGAGGTGTTTAAGAGAAGCCTGAATGTGGCACTCAGTGCCATACTTTAGTTGAGAAGGTGGTGTTAGGTCGCAAATTGGACTAGATGGTCTCAAAGGTCTTTTCCAGCCGGGTTAATTCTGTGACATTTTGTGATTCTGTGACATTCTGTGACATTCTGTGACATTCTGTGACCCGCGGGGGCACCGCACTGCGCGGGGCCGGCGCGCCCACTGCCGGCCGGAGCGGGCACTGCAGCCCCGGGGAGCGCCGGGCCGGGGGGAACTGGGGGGAACT